>JALMQS010000353.1:2423417-2577425 GCA_024734495.1 Forficula auricularia
TTCATTAATTTCAAAAGTTTATCATTCTATTTTTTTCTGGGGTACCTACCTACCTGTAAGACCTCTAGAACAAGGTACGATTGGTAGACTCTGGGGCCGGGGTAGGAACAACATAGGTATTTTCTTTTTCAATTTGATTGAAATGAATAGGTATTTTGAGATGATGTTATGCTGATATGCGAATACCCGTTTTTAAAAAACTAATACACAGTAGGAATTGCTAATATATTTATCAGGCACTTATAAACGAACTTTTGCACACAATTAAAAAATAAAAAAATAAAGATTTTTTTAATCGACTTCAAAAAAGGAGGAGGTTCTCTATTCGACTGAATTTTTTGAAGTTATACTTCTTTTGGCGCGTTTGGATGAGAGTGAATTTGTGACCTGCGCGCGCAGATGTCCCGAAAATTAACATGATGAAGTTGGCTACAGAATAGAATAAATAATATATTCCTTTAAATGACTGCAAGGAATCTAACAAAACGTGTTGTTATTTTCAAATTCAATAAGCCAGTTGATGTGGATGTGAAATATATTATTTATTATAATAATCAATTCTTAATAATTATATATTTATATAATTATATATTATATTTTTAAATAATATATATATATATTTATTATATAAATTTGTCAGTTACAAAAACTGTGAAAAAACTTTGAGAGTGTTTTCAAATATTAGAGGTTAATTCCGTAAGTATTATATCTATTAGGTTGATGCATAATTATGGAACGTTTGTATTGGCGCGTTTTTCTTTAGCCAAAAATGGCGTTTTGTTTATTTTTTATAAAAAAAATCTTCTCTATTTATAGTTAATAAAAATGCGTGTCGAAAACCATATTCATATTCGTCATATTATGCTCTACCACTACGAGAAAGGATGGAAGGCAGGACAGTCATTTCGCGATCTCAACGAACTTTTTGACGAAGGAACAATAACTGATAGTGCAGTACGGAAGTGGTTTGCCCGTTTCAAATCAGGTGACACTAGTTTGGAGGATAAAGAAGGAAGAGGTCGGCCATCGGATTTTGATGAAGTTTGACTATCAGTAATTGTTCCTTCGCCAAAAAGTTCGTTGAGATCGCAAAATGACTGTGCTGCCTTCCATCCTTTCTCGTAGTGGTAGAGCATAATATGATGAATATGAATATGGTTTTCGACACACATTTTTATTAACTATAATAGAGAAGATTGTGTTTATAAAAAAATAAACAAAACGCCATTTTTGGCTAAAGAAAAAGGCGCCAATACAAACGTTCCATAATTATGCATCAACCTAATAGAATTATTACTAGAGAGTTAATTATTTTTTAATAAATATTTAATCATTTTGTTGGTCAAATCTAATTCTAAACATATCTTTATATTTTATTTCAATTATTACCAGAAGAACGAACCTATGGATATAGCTTAGAATATTTTAAATATTTAAAAAATATATTTGACTCGTTCATATGATAAGCCTCAAAATATTCTCTTGCTACCCTTGATGCAATTCAGAAACGAGCCGTCAGGCTAATTGACGATTCTACCCTCACCGACTCCCTCGACTCGCTGGCTCATCGAAGAGATGTCTCCGCCCTTTCCCTTTTCTATAGATACTATCACGGCAGGTGCTCTGATGAGATAAAATCAATAATTCCCCCAAAGCATGCTTTGCACGCAGCACACGTTTTGCCGACTCCCAACACTCTTTCGCGGTCAAATTAGAAAAGTGCCGGACCACTTCATTCGCGAATTCATATATCCCCATGACTTCAAGGAACTGGAACTCTCTCCCAGCCTCTATCTTTCCCAGCACCTATGATCTTCAAACCTTCAAAACCAGGGTGCATAGACACCTACGTCTACACCCTCTCACTTAAACAACTTTCCCTTCTCTTCGGTAATGCAAGGGTCTTTCGAGATCCATAGGGGCTACATCTTTACTGGTGCACCCCTTCTTGCATTCGATTGCATTAAAAAAAAAAAAAAAAATTAATGATTGTTTATTTTGACTGTACCTATAGCTATTTTTACTGAAATAAAACCTTTTTGATTAATTTTAATATTTTTCTTCGATCTTTACTGCAGTTTTGTTTTTTGAAATTTTTTTTCAGACTCCAAAGAAGTATAACTTCTAACGCGTGTACATAAGACGAACAATTTTTTTTTGTTTTTTTTTGTTAGGTTTGTTCAGGACTAACTTCTTTGTTTATGAACCGATTTCGATGATTCTTTTTTTATTGGAAAAGGGGTATCTTAGGGATGGTGCCATATTAATTTGGTCAAGTTCTGATGATATGATCACTATTAATAACATCACTAAAAAGAGAAAAATAAAAATAATTTTTAAGAAAAAAATAAAACCGACTTCAAAAAAATTAAATGCTACAAATAAAATACACTAAAAGGTATAAAATAATTATTATCTTATTTAGTTACAACTAAACGACGAAATATTAACATGAAATTACTTTTTGAAGTCGGTGCCAAACAAACTATACCTATAATCGAGCGTACCCTCCAAACGTAGGTACTAAGTAAGATCCGTCGAGTGCCATTCATAAAAGGTATATGTTTGGCACCGACTTCAAAAAGTGATTTCATGTTAATATTTCGTCGTTTAGTTGTAACTAAATAAGATAATAATTATTTTATACCTTTTAGTGTATTTTATTTTTTGTATTTAATTTTTTTGAAGTCGGTTTTATTTTTTTCTTAAATTTTTTTTTTTTAATAATATAAGTCTAATAGTAGATATTTATATAAGTATATTAGAATAATCAGTTAAATAAAATTTTATTTTAAAATTTATTTTATTTAGATCTTTTCATATATTTACATCTGGTAACTAAGATATTTTGGAGAGGGGTTCATGGACCTCTTTCCTTTCACTTATTTATTCAATAAAAAATGTAATAAGACATGAAGCTGCAAAAGAGAGAAACCACCCTTTTTTTCCAAAAAAATCTCGCTTATCTCTATCTCTTTGTGCAATCGCAGTTACAATGGACGACTTCGACTTATTTCTTGATTACTTCGATCAGGTATCAATCGAAACACTATAGACTAAGATTAAAAAAGTCAGGAACATTAAAAATATTGATGTTGCTCTAAGGTACAAGGAGAAAGTGGAGTGCCAAGGTAATTAGTACATCAGGTACACCAGCTTCCTATTGGTATATACTTATTTGATGGGACTGAGTAATCGAATTTTCTGAAGAATTTTCTATTCAATCCATATTAAAAAAAAAAGAATGAATATGATTTGTTGCGATTTCCTATGGATATACTGGACATAGAGCTATTTGACATATTAACATCCGGAAATAGGAATCAGATTAGGTATTTCTATTTTCTATTTCTATCTAATTAATATTAATGTTGTAATGTGTATATGGAGTCAGATTGATGACAATACAGAAACACCCACTCCTAGAAAAGTCATAAGCTAAATCGTCCCTGACATTCCAATTAGCAGCCACGCGTAGATGGGATTTTGCCCATGAGGAGCCCTCTCTACTATTGTTCGACTAGAGCAGAAACACCTATCTTATCAACACGTTTTAGTTTGTTTTTATAATGTCATAAATTTATCATACCTGCAACAAAAAATTAATTTTCCCAGTTTGTCTTTTTCTCATAAAAACTAACATAAATTAATAGTGTTTATTAAATTAATTAAGTTTATTAAATTAATTTCCCAAAAATAGTTTATTTTTTGTAATATTGGGGAGAGAGGAAGTCTGGGCCATTTTTTTTAATCCAATCCACCCTCTCTCTTAATTTTGGGCCCATTAGCAATTAATAACCCATGTCGCAAGACTGAGACTAAACGGACATGAGCGTATCGGTCCGATATCCGACTGTTACCAATAATGAGACACATGGGTTTTAGGATCAGTCGGAGACTGGAATTAATATCAGATTGGTGTCAGAATGGTCAACTATCTGAGTCTCGGTATTTCGACCGACATTCAATCGGATGGAGACTGGAATTAATATCAGATTGGTGTCAGAATGGTCAACTATCTGAGTCTCGGTATTTCGACCGACATTCAATCGGATGGAGACTGGAATTAATATCAGATTGGTGTCAGAATGGTCAACTATCTGAGTCTCGGTATTTCGACCGACATTCAATCGGATGGAGACTGGAATTAATATCAGATTGGTGTCAGAATGGTCAACTATCTGAGTCTCGGTATTTCGACCGACATTCAATCGGATGGAGACTGGAATTAATATCAGATTGGTGTCAGAATGGTCAACTATCTGAGTCTCGGTATTTCGACCGACATTCAATCGGATGGAGACTGGAATTAATATCAGATTGGTGTCAGAATGGTCAACTATCTGAGTCTCGGTATTTCGACCGACATTCAATCGGATGGAGACTGGAATTAATATCAGATTGGTGTCAGAATGGTCAACTATCTGAGTCTCGGTATTTCGACCGACATTCAATCGGATGGAGACTGGAATTAATATCAGATTGGTGTCAGAATGGTCAACTATCTGAGTCTCGGTATTTCGACCGACATTCAATCGGATGGAGACTGGAATTAATATCAGATTGGTGTCAGAATGGTCAACTATCTGAGTCTCGGTATTTCGACCGACATTCAATCGGATGGAGACTGGCATTAATATCAGATTGGTGTCAGAATGGCCAACTATCCGAGTCCCTTTTTGAAATGTATGTGGTGAAGGGAAAGTAGGGGAAGAGGAGAAATTGTACTAAGAATTAATATTTTCAACAAATGAAACAATTGAATTTTTATATATTAATATATCCTTTTAATTATGACTATTTTATTAGAAATATTAGCTTTCTTCGATTTTCCGTTTGAAAATATTTTTGCCCCCGCCCCCTTTTTTTGTCAATATCAATTTCACATAGTGAGTATAGGGTGTACAAATCGAACAGTGTCCAAGACATATATGGATAGTTCTATTTTTTTGAACCCTCCAAATTTGGCCCCCGAAAAAATAATAACTCTCTTTTTTATTATATGGGTTTCTTTTATAGTTTATTTCATTTTACTTGTTTTTTTTTTTGTTTTAAAATCTTATAATTTTAATTTTTTTAAACCCCTCTCCCCCCTTAATTTGTGGCTCGATTTCAACCAAAATTTAATTAGCTCTTATTAATCTCAATGCATCAAAAATAAACTACATATAAAATTTCGTTTTTATATTCACACTGTATAGTTTTTGAGCTAGAGCGAAGACAAAATTTGGTAACGTACTAACAAACATTTTGACAAAACAATAATTAATATTATTTTTTCGATGATACAGTGTATGGTAAAGTAAAAACAATCGTCAAAGGTTTTTATTAAAGAACCAAACGTTTCGAGGGATTTCTTTCTTTATCAATGGAATTTAATTAAATTTTAAAAAAGAAAAAAAGTTCAAAAACTTTAAAGAGAAAACCTAATAAATACTCTTTTATTGGAAATAATATTTTTATTTATTCCTGGTCTGTCTACCATTTAATTCTTACTTATTATTTTAATTTACGGGGGAATTTTCGTAATTTTATTTTGATAAACCGACAAGTGGATGCTGTGGATGCGGCGCAATTTCAAACATTTAAAGTATTTTCATAAATATGTACCAATATTATAAGGTCGACTTCAAAATTTCAGGTGGATCTTTAAATTTTCAAATTATCATCCGTTATTTCCAATATTTCTATAAAAAATATTTTATTATATTGAATCTCGAAATGAAATAAAATTGTTGCATAGTTTCAAGGGGCAATTAAAGTGAATGGTTTTTTGGAAAAGGGTGCAGATAGAAGGATTGAACTCCTGCTTTTTTTTTTTTTTTTTTTTAATGCAATCGAATGCAAGAAGGGGTGCACCAGTAAATATGCAGCCCCTATGGATCTCGAAAGACCCTTGCATTACCGAAGAGAAGAGAAAGTTGATTAAGTGAGAGGGTGTAGACGTAGGTGTCTATGCACTCCGGTTTTGAAGGTTTGAAGATTATAGGTGCTGGGAAAGATAGAGGCTGGAAGAGAGTTCCAGTTCCTTGAAGTCATGGGGATATATGTATTGGCGAATGAAGTGGTCCGGCACTTTTCTAATTTAACCGCAGAAAGAGTGTTGGGAGTCGGCAAAACGCGTGCTACGTGCAAAGCATGCTTTGGGGGGAATTATTGATTTTATCTCATCAGAGCACCTGCCGTGATAGTATCTATAGAAAAGGGAAAGGGCAGAGACATCTCTTCGATGAGCCAGCGAGTCGAGGGAGTCGGTGAGGTTAGAATCGTCAATTAGCCTGACGGCTCGTTTCTGAATTGCATCCAGGAGTAGCAAGAGAGTATTTTGAGGCCCCTCTCCACAGATGAGAGCCGTATTCGAGACAGGGGCGGATTTGGGCCTTGTAGATGGTGAGAAGTTGTGGGGGTTTGTAAAATCGCTTGGACCTGAATAAGAAGCCAATCTTCCTTGCTGCAGATTTCGCCACAGAGGAGATGTGTTCATTCCAAGACAGGTCAGATGCGACAGAGACGCCCAGCATGGATAGGCTGTCACACATTTTTAGGGTATTCGAATCGAAGAGAATATCAGGAAATCTTTATATTTGGTATATTTTCGAGTTCAAGCATGTAAAAGACAAGTCCAGACAAGTTTAGTGCAATAAAAATTGTTCTCGCTGAGGACTATTAAAATAGAAATAATACAAAAAAGAAATAAAGATGATTCGGGAATTTCTGGACTAATCCATTTTTAAGAATTCTCAATATATAAAATCGGAAATAACTAAGAGTGCTATAGACAAGTCATAGCTTGCTTATAGCAATAGAATTAGGAGAAATTTAAGATTTTCTTATACATAGAACAGGCTGATTCATTGGTGAAGATTTTCGATGTGGAGTTTAAGTCACAAGAATTAATTTCTGACTCCTATACTCACTCACACAAAGCAGTATCCGTTTGGGACGAAGGTCCCAAAATTTGAAAAATAACAAAAACGATGCCGTATTCGATGAAATTTACAAAAAAAGCAAAAATCAAAAAAAATGAAGGGTAGTTTTTTGGACACCATCCGCTGGTTGAAAAGTCACCAACCGCCACTGAAACTAAGCTATTTAAATTAATATAACGGCACCAAAAAGAGGAGTCAAAATTTCGCTCCGATCAGTCAGTGAGAAAAAATAAACTTCTCAAATATTACTTTTTAGCTCGAAATTAAACTACCTAACACAAATTTCTTAATTAAACTACTCGGATTTCTTGTAGCCAGTGATTACCGATCAGTTCTTTGTGACCCCTCTAAAAGGGTTTCCTTTTATTCTTATCTACAGAAACAATAATAGTTCACCAATTTATAAGCCCAGTAAATTATTCTTTGGCAACCTTGTTGCTTCCAATCCTTAAATCATTTTTTTTCTCGTTTTGATATTACTTAAGACAGGGGTGTCCATAGGGTGGTCCTTAGCTATACCTGGCGAAATTTTTTTTGGAAAATTTTTCGGGACTCCCTCTCAAATTATGAGGTTAGGTAAGAAAATAATTCATACAAAATTTGAGATCGATCGGACAACCCTTTTGAGGTGGCTCATCTCATTTGAAAATTTGAAATTTTAAGAATTTCCTTCTATTCGGCTACTATAGTTTGTTATACGTCGTTAAATTGAAACAAAGAATAAAAACATCGATGGCAATGAAATAAGTAAACATTATTTTGTGAAATCCCGCACCTACCTTTGTCATTCAGTCAGTATTAAAACAAATAGAGCAAAAGAAAAAAATTCAAGTGAATTCAATATGATGGCCGCTTTGCCTACCTCTTAGGCGTTTTTTTCTTTTGTTCTATGTGTTTTAATAATGACTGAATGACAAAGATAGAGGCGGGATTTCACAAAATAATATTTATTAATTACTTTGTCATCGATGTTTTTATTCTTTGTTTCAATTTAAGGACGTATAACTAACTATAGTAGCCTAATAGAAGGAAATTCTTAAAATTTCAAATTTTCAAATGAGATGAGCCACCTCAAAGGGTTGTCCGATCGATCTCAAATTTTGTATGAATTATTTTCTTACCCAACCTCATAATTTGAGAGGGTGTCCCGAAAAAATTTTCATGGTCGTAAAATAAGGATCGCCATAGTGTCCAACCTTTTGGCTTACACTGGCCGCATTTGGAAAAAAAACATATGCCTCTGGCCGCATATAAAATATATTAATTCTATTCATATTTTTCTATAAAAAAAGATAGTTAATAATGTAGAATAATGTAATCCACCATGACAAAGAAGTAAAAATGTCATAGCACAATAGTTCTTTTCCTTGAGAATATTTTGTTTTTAAATCACTTAGCACTTCAAAAGTCTTAATTACTGAAATAATAAATATTTTAGAAAATGTAAATATGAAATGAAGAATGGTTTTTAAATATTCGAAACTTCATTATTTTTTTACTTGAAAGCTTAGCTTAATAACTTTCCTTAAGTGAATTTTATTCTTGAAAATAGCTTTATGTACCTATATAAAAATTCATATTTTCAAAAAGTGAATAACTATTGTGAAGTCAGGAGTATTTATTTCTGGTTAGATAATTTTTATAAAATTTTAATAAAGAGACATCAAGTATTAATTAAAGGAATCGTAGGGAGTTGGACAAGACTTTAAATTAAACTAAAGTCTTGTCCAACTCCCTACGATTCCTTTAATTATTAATCATGGACACGAATAATGAAATATTAAGTATTAAATTTCTCTTTCAGTTCAGCAATCTCTGATTGCAGCTCCATACATTCTATCATAAAATTTGCAGGTAAAATATTTATAGTATATCTATTTATATCTAATAATTGTCCGCCTACCTGGTGTAATGGTCAGCATAACTGGCTGGCAACCCGGAGGTCTCGGGTTCGATTCCCGTCTATACCCAGACATTTTTTCTGTAAGTATAGGGTCTGGTAATAAAAATTAAGTGGGAGATAAATTTAACCTAATTTATCGCGCGGAGAATTTACCACTGCTCGAAGCCCCTAAAAACTTAGTAAAATTGGACTATATCTAACTTTCTGAGATTTGGCTCGTGATCCCGGCTTCTTTTCCTTCTACTCTGTTATTTTCACGATGGAGGGGCCAGCCCATACAGGCCTTTAGGGGATGGACCTTCTGGTGTATCTCCTCTCACATCAATATCATTAAAAAAATGGAGTCAAAATATACCACAATTGCGATTATTTTTTTCGAAATCTTGATATATTTTTTCACATACAAAATTGAAAATCTGCCCTTTTATTTTTGGAAAACATTTTGGATGATTTTCTAATTTTTTTCTTATTTTAGAAAAAGAAAATATATCAGATTGTATCAGATATGTTTTCCAGTAAGTAGGTACATAAAAATCTTAATGTTTCAATAATTTTATGTAGGGTCGCATTTAGTGCAGTGCTGGGCCACGGCTTGGACAGCCCTGACTTAAGATAATCTTAAATGGACCCATATTTTTCATCGGGTCAACTCAACGTTGTACATTAACTCCGTGGATGGCAAATGGTGAGATTAGGTACCTATATCAAATGAAATCAAATAGGTACATTTTTTTATCCACTTTTTGATTAATTTCAAGATTTCGAGTTCTGCTTGGAAATTCAATCTATAAAAAAACTCCTCCAAACAAATAGTTGATTCTCTTTTATATATTTTATGAACCTTTCCGATCTCATTTCTAAATGATAATTATCAAGACCTGGTCAATTAGCTCTGACTGCTTGTTGTGTGCTTGGGTATAAAAGTTACCTTATAAGGAACATTAAATGTCAGGGCGACTTTCCCTCTACATCTCCGACCCTAAGGTTTTTTTCTTTTAATTATGGCGTTATTTAATTCAATCAATTAAACAATATGAATAGCTTATGGAAACTATTAAAACTGAGACAGTTGTTCTCTGCCACGATTTTTTAACACCACCAATGAATTGTACTTAATTATAAAAACTTTGGTGAGTATTATTTTATTTTATTCGGCTTCTATCATATTTGGTAAAAGTCAACCTGCAACGTGATTTAAAGATATATGGTAATAAGTGGTCTTTGTAAGAAAGAGATATACCTTTGGAACAATATCACTATATTTTGATGTGGGATAACCTATCCAATTTACGCTACCTGAGAAACTATATTTATCACAATGGCTAATAATAATAGTGCAAATTGAATTAAAATTATTCCCTACTCTCGGCAGGCGAATCCTATCGGAAGGATCTTAGTATCGTATTTACTTGATTTTTTTTGAAGTGAAACTTCTTTAATCGACGTATCTGTTTGATTTTTTTGTTACATTAAAGGGGAAATGACTCAATTGAGGAGAAATAATTTTTTTAAAACCCACAAATAGTTCATGACAAATAAAATTTATAAAAATTAGGAAATTTTAATTATTATTTTAAAAGCCACTAAAAGTTTATGACAAATAATATTTTTTTTTTTTTACTTAGGGAAAGTGGTGTAGGTTTTAGGTGAAACATGATATTAATTAATAAAGTAAAGAGTGTGTAGTTTCACAGTGAATGAAATAAAACTCAAAGAGGTTTATACAAACTCAATATATTTCCGAAATATATTGAGTTTGTATAAGCCTCTTTGAGTTTTATTTCATTCACTGTGAAACTACACACTCTTTACTTTATTAACAAATAATATTGATTAAAATTAGAAAATTTAAATTATTTAGCCATAGATGTTATATAGTATGTTTTTGGAGTGTGATTTTTAAGGGAGATAAACTTTTTGATCTTATATACGTACAAATAACATTTACTCCTAAAGAAGTTTCGCTTCCGACGTGAGCTTACGTGGATGAGGCTCACAATTTTTTTTCTCTCTTATTCCTGTTTAAAAATGTCAGAAATGTAAAGAAAAATAATTTTCAAATTTGATAATTTTTTTCCTGCTATCGGTGTATGTGTGTGTGTGTGTTTTTTTTTGAGGGTCTATATATCTAGATTCCAATACCCACGTTAACTCAAGAACCTAAAATCGAAGAAAGTTTGTTTTTATAAAGAGAATCAAAAGAGGTTATCCTCTTCTTGATACAAATAAACATACCTACTCACATAAAAATATTAAATTTATATAATATGTAAATTCTATTATATATTATTTATTTCATTGAGACTATAGTTCCGAAGGCTTGGCCTTCATTATCAGTCTTTTTTAAATTATAAATACTATTTTTCACTGAGTCAATATCGCGTGGATATTGACAAACATTTTTGACTAAGCTTGTCTACAAAGAAAGAACAAAAATTTTCAATATCCACGCGATATTGACTCCATGGAAAAATAATAGTTATAATTAAAAAAAAGACTGGTGATAAATTAAGGCCAACCCTTCAAAACTATAGTCTCAAACAAATACATAATATATTTACATATCTATATTTAATAATTATTATCATTTCCGTCCATAGTGTGTATTAATTCGAAAGAAGAAAAAAGAAAATAATGTTCTTTAGACGAATGCGTGATGTAACTATTTGAAGCCCTGAAGAAGTCGGCAAAGTCGACGAAACTTTGGTTAAAAAAATAAAGAAAATTACACAAAAAAAGTTGTCCTTAAATCCCATTATAAACTTTCCAATCTATATTTAATATTTATGTTTATGTGTGTAAGTTTATTTGCATCAAGCAGAGGACAACCTCTTTGTTTCTCTTGATGATACAACAACTCTGCTACTCTCGGCAAAATAAAAAGTTTTCAATTAAAGTTTTTTTTTTGTTAGGGAAACGTATATTTTCAAAAAACAAAAAAAAATATAGATTTTGGGATTTCTATTCATTTCAGATCTTCTGGATGAAAAATGCATAAAATCAGAATAAACAATTAAAGAGGAGAATTTTGGCAGAGATGTTTTTATTAATAAACCCGACACCCCTGGGGGTCGGGTAGGCTAGGCGGTAGCATGTCAGACAGCTAACCAAGAGGACCCGAGTTCGAATCCGACTCGAGGCATCCGGCTAAAATCTGACCTCCGAGGTAGAGACAAATTTAAAATAAAATAATATTAGTATCGTAAATGGCTTATGGCTAGAAAGGCCGAAAAGCCAAAAAAAAAAAAAAAAAAAAACCGACACCCCTTTAAAAAGTTATATCTTTCCAGATCAAACCGTTCAGTGACAAAATATTCCCAAATTACTATTTGTACAGTAATGAACACTTTTTATTCGTTCTCAGAAGAGGCGGGGTGGAGTTAGTGAATAAGAATACTGCATTTTTCGAATGCTTATTAATATAAATAAATAAATAAATCCCTTGTTTCAAAAATCGGTCAATTTTTATGACCTGTTCCTTTAACTACTAACCACTGATGAAGTTTTTTTTAAAGAATACGAAATCCTAACTTTGATTTCCACCGGCCCCTGAGTGGCTCCACCTGAAAGACAGCTCAGCAGATAATTCAATAATCAATCTAATTAAGTTAGTATTTACAAAAGCCACTTTCTATTTTCGAATTCCAATAGAGCTGAGCAAACATTTCGACAATTCTTTTGGGCAAAGCCCTTCTTCTCCTCTCCGCCCGCATTCTAAATAAACATGAATCAAGAATACTCATGGATTAATAAATAAATAAGTTGACGAATATTGTATTGACCCTTGCTCCTCTAAGCTTGTTACCCTGACCATGCATCCTCCTTCCTCATGGTGAGAGAATGTTTTATGGCAGGGGTGCCCATGTCCAACCTTTTGGCTTACACGGGCCACATTTGAAGAAAAAAAATTGTCTCGGACCACGGATAAAATAGTCGCTGGGTGCAAGTACTTTGGAGGGGTATCACAGAATTAGAGATTTAGGTTATTTCGTCATTGATCATATCATCAGAACTTGACCAAATCAATATGGGACTACCTCTAGGGTACCCCTTTCCAATAAAAAAAGAATCATCGAAATCGGTCGACGTGGCAAAAAGACTATCCTAGAGCTATACTAATCCAAATGCAGAAAGAATCATTAAAATCGGTTCATAAACAAAGAAGTTATGAGAAAATCATAAGATGGTGTCATCTATTAAATCCGATGGAATGGAATATTTTTAATTATATGTCAGAGGGGTTGTTTTTCACCCCCTCGGGAATCGAACCCGAGTGCCAGTAACAGCAATCCGGGCCATCTGGCTCACCTGCGGGATACGAACCTCTCTGACATAGACATCTGACAAAGAAGTTATGCTTGAACAAACTCAACAAAAAAAAGTCCAATACCAATGAAAAAACGGGACAAATCGCAAACTAGACTGAACCCAAAGCAAAAAAATCATCAAAATCGGTTCACAATGCTAAGATATCAGGTAACATAGACACAAAAAAAATAATAAATTCAGTCGAATTGAGAACCTCCTCCTTTTTTGAAGTCGGTTAAAAATACTAACAATTTATCTAACCTAGTAAAAAATGTAAAATGATCACTTTTAGTTATCGTAAATTTCACAGTAGATTTTCAGATTTCTTATTATGAAGAAAAAAATTATCAGGCCAAATTGTTGTGTGTTTTCCAGTATCTCAATGTTTTAAGGAATTGTGTGACTTTATATTAGGCCACGGGTTGGACAGCCCTGGTTTAAATCGAATAATTGGATTAAAGAATGACATGAGGAATGATAATTTATTTTACTTTACCATACAGGGTATGGTCAAGTATTGTAATAGTGCATGAAAAAAGTGTTTTTTTTTCCTTCTTTTTTTTGAAATATCTCAAAAACGGATGAAACTATTTTGATTAAAAAAATTAACAAAACCATGGCATTTCGGTTTACAAAAAAGCCCTAATAAGTGAACATCAAAAAAATTAAATTTTTCGAGATAATAATTGTTATGTCAAAATGTCTGTTAGTCGGTCAGTTAGTTAGTCTGTGCGTTACCAAATTTTGTGGTTAGCTCAAAAACTAGTGTGAATATCGAAACCAAATTTCACTCGTATTTTGGTCCATTGAGATTAAGAGCTGATTAGATTTTGGTGCATATCGACCCAAAATTAAGGGGGGTGGAGGGGGGTTAAAAATTAAAAATCTAGGCCATTTGAGCAAACTCAACCAAATTTTGTATACACAATCAGTGGGACCCCAGAAATCTAAAAATGCTAAAACTAACCGCCCAAAATCGGGTTGGGGAGTGGGGATAGGGTCAAAAAATGAAAATCTTGGCCATTTACTAAACTCAACGAAATTTTGTATACATAATCATTGGGACCCCAAAAGTCTAAAAATCCAAAAAATTAACCTCCAAAAATGGAGGGGGGGGTCTAAAAATGAAAATCTACGCCCTTGTACCAAACTCAACCAAATTTTGTATACATAATCAGTGCACGCCACCCCCAGAAGTCTAAAAATAGAAAAAATTTACCGCCCAAAAGGGGGCGGTCAAAAAATGAAAATCTAGTCTCTTATACCAAACTCAACCAAATTTTTATACACAATCAGTTGACCCCAGAAGTCTAAAAATGCAAAACTAACCGCCCAAAATATGTATGGGGGGAGGTCAAAAAATGGAAATCTACGCCCTTGTACCAAACTAAACCAAATTTTGTATACATAATCAGTGGATGCCACCCTCAGAAGTCTAAAAATACAAAAATTTGCCGCCCAAAGGGGGGGGGGGGGGCAGTCAAAAATGAAAATCTAGTCTCTTATACCAAACTCAACGAAATTTTGTATACATAATCAGTGGGCCCACAGTAATCTAAAAATGCAAAAACTAACCCCTCACTCCTACATGATTATAAATATTTTATTAAATATTGAATATAAGTGAGGGGCAAGGTTGTATGGTAAAGTCAAGTGGATGGCCACATCAGAACACGTCAGCTTATTTTAACTAAATTTTGATTACATTATAATTATTTGTACTTAGTTATATAGTGATAGTAAAATGAATTTAAAATTTTTTATTTATATCTAATTTTAGTTTTATTTGATTTTTTTCGTAAATTTATAAAGAAACAACCATAGTAAATGTATCATTAAAATGTATAGTGTATATCATATTTTCGGACAGAGCGGGTAATATATAATAATATTTTAAATAAACTATTTGTAGGATTTTAAATTAAAAAAAAAATAAAAGAATTAAAAACAATTTATTAAAAGGAAATTGAGAAAAATATATTTCAAAAATTTCAAAATTGTCTCGGACTGCGGTTAAAATATAATTCTATTGATATTTGTTATTCAAATAAGCTGACATGTTCTGATGTGGCCATCCACTTGACTTTACCATACACCTAGCTCCTAAAATTATTTATAATCATGTAAGGGGGGGGTTAGTTTTTGCATTTTTATACTTCTGGTGTGCCACTGATTATGTATACAAAATTTGGTTGAGTTTGCTGAAATGGCCTAGATTTTTAATTTTTATCCCCCTCCACCCCCTTAATTTTTGGGTCGATATGCACAAAAATTTAATCAGCTCTTAATCTCAATTGACCAAAACTACGTGTGAAATTTGGTTTCGATATTCACACGAGTTTTTGAGCTAGCTCGTCCACAAAAATTTGGTAACCCTCAGACAACCAGAAGACAAAAGACATTTTGACAAAACACAATTATAATCTCAAAAAATATAATTTTTTCGATGTTCACTTATTAGGGCTTTTTTGTAGAGCGAAATGCCATGGTTTTGCTCAATTTTTTTTAATCAAAATAGTTTCAGTCGTTTTTGAGATATTTCGAAAAAAATAAGGAAAAAAACCACTTTTTTCATGCACGATTACAATACTTGACCATACCCTGTATGGTAAAGTAAAAAGATAGTTAATATCAGGCGCCTGGTATCAGTAATAATGTAGATGTAGATGAAATAGAACTTTATTTTTTTAGCTCATAGTGAGCTTCTAATTTTACTTTTCGTAAATTTTAAACTTGAAAATAGCTTCACCTATATGTAAATACATACCTACATACTTACAAAAAGTGATATTATTATGTATTAGTTTTTGTTTATATTTTTTCCTGGTTAGATAATTAATATAAAATTCTAATAAAGAGACAATATTCAATTTTTCTTTTAGATCGGTATCTAATTGTTATTCTAGAACAGTGTTCCGCAAACTTTTTGTGTTCAAGGTACACCTAGCAAATCAAGAAATTTTAGAGATACACCAAAGAAAAAACAATGTTTATTTAATATTATAGGGGAAAGTGGGGAATATCGACTACTTAAGCGCTGTTAAAAATAACAAGTATAAATCTTGGTAATAAGATGCTCAAAACGGCCAAATTGCTTGGTTACTTTATCTATTACGCGTTTCTTCTATTGGATTTCCAAACAACCAAATGTTTTTTTATAAGGTACTTTTTCTAAAAGGTAAAAATGTGGGGTAATTTCGACCGGTAGGGTAATATCGGTCATGGCGAAGGGCAAAATCGACCAAGCAGTAATATTTTGAAATAAATTTAATTTTAACATTTTAACATTAATTTTAACATTGCAACATTAATAATATTTATATTTATTACGCACTTGATTTAAAATAGTTATTACCCCATACCTACCAAGTGTAAATATTAGGTTGGGTAATATCGATCACTGGAGTGTAACATCGACCAGCATGATCGATTTTCCTCGAACCAATACACTTAACATTAAACATTTTTTTACGAAAAATATAGATTAAAAATGAACCAAATTAGACCCTAATTATTGATAAAAATAATTTTCATAAAAAATAAAACCGACTTCAAAAAAATTAAATGCAACAAATAAAATAATAATAACTAAAACTACAATAAAAGGTATAAAATAATTATCTTATTTAGTTACAACTAATCGACGAAATATTAACATTAAATTACTTTTTGAAGTAGGTGCCAAACAAACTATACCTATAGGCGAGCGTGCCCGCCAAACGTACTAAGTAAGATCCGTCGAGTGCGATTCATAAAATGTATATGTTTGGCACCGACTTCAAAAAGTAATTTAACGTTAATATTTCGTCGTTTAGTTGTAACTAAATAAGATAATTATTTTATGCCTTTTAGTGTAGTTTTAGTTATTATTATTTTATTTGTTTCATTTAATTTTTTGAAGTCGGTTTTATTTTTTCATTAAAATTATTTTTATTTTTATCTTTTTAGTGATGTTATTAATAGTGACTTAATATAATACCTTGCATGCATCTCGTAAGAGAAAGAAAGCTTCGGGCGAATGAATCAGAAAATGATAATAAAATTCAATTCATAAATATAGAAATTATAGAAATTCTCTCGAAACGTTTGCGGGTTTAAATGAATGTTTTAAGATTTTTTTATAAAAGCTTTTATTTATTATAATTTCGATTATTTGGTCATAAGAATTGGAGATTTACGTTATTTCGTCATTAGTCATATCATCAGAACTTGACCAAATTAATATGGTATCACCCCATAGATAGCCTCTTTCAAATAAAAAAAGAATCATTATAATCGGTTCATAAACAAAGAAGTTATGCATGAACAAACATATCAAAAAAGGTCCAATACCAATGAAAAAAAGGGGACCAATCGGAAGCTAGATTGAACCCAATGCAAAAAAATCATCAAAATCGGTTCACAATTGGCGGAGATATGAGGTAGTCAGTCGAATTGAGAACCTCCTCCTTTTTTGAAGTCGGTTAAAAAATAACCGCTGTATCCTAGGAACGTAAAATGCAATACATTTAGAAAATATAAAAGTGTTCTTTCCTTAATAAGATCAACACAATTTTAATAAGAAAAGTCTAGACATCAGCAAAACTGACGGCATGTAGATAAGACGAGTGATGGCACAATACTAACCATATAAATTAGGCATATACGAAATCATCCTTCGAATGGTCTCTAAATTTCACTCGTATGGCGCCAAGTTCATGAGATTTGAAACTGGTCGATATTCCCCCACTTTCCCCTAATATGAAAATATGTTTAATGAGAAATGTGAGCCTGCTTAATTGAGCACAGGCGATGAAAATTTGGAAGTAGAAAATTTATTTCTAATGAAAATGGAGTCAAAAATAGACTAAAATGATGATTATTTTTCTGAGAATCTTGAAATCTAGTTCCCGATTTAAAATTTAAAATTAGCACTTTTATTTTTCGTAAACTTCACAGTAGATTTTCAGATTTCTTATTTTAGAGAAAAAAATTATCATGCCAAATTGTTGTGTGTTTTCCAGTATCTACATATAAATCTCAATGTTTTAAGGAATTTTATGACTTTATATTGGGCCACGAGTTGAAGAGCCCTGGTTTAAATCGAATGGGATTAAATAAGGATATTAATGAGGAATAATAATTTATTTTTTAAAAGGGTCTCGGATATAATAATCCCTGATTATCCATTATCTATTGACAGGCAAGAACGTGCAAAGATCTAAAAGACAAGTCCTGGCAAGTTTTATTCCAGGGGAGAAATTATCAATTAATTGTCATTGTTCTAGATCTAGAAAACCCCGGTTCTTTTGTCTCCTTCCACTAGAATGATATAACTATAGACTTGGTTAGTGTTGTAGCCTCGTAGCATATAAATTACTGAAATAATAGTAGTAAACTTTCCATCTATCCATCTCATTCATTGTATTTATTTATTTCTGATTTTTTGTGCATTTTGTATTATATTTATTTATTTTTGATTTTTTGCACTTGTATATTGTATTAACTTATTTTTCGATATTTTGTACATTTTGTATTGTAAAGATAAGAGTAAATAAATATTATATTTAATAATGATTTACTATGAGTTAAGGATTCTAGGTCACTTATTCACATTAAAATAAGTGACCTAGAATCCTTAACTCATAGTAAATCAATATTAAATATAATATTTATTTACTCTTATCTTTATTAAAGATATTTCACCTTGCACCAACACCACAATCTCTACTAATTATTTTGTATTGTGTTTATATATTTTTGATCTCTGTAATTTTTTTGATTTTCTGTGCATTTTGGATTGTGTTTATTTATTTTCGATTTTTTGTATATTTCGCATTGTATTTTTTTATGGTTGCTTTTGCATATTTTGGGTTGGATCTTTGAATTATCTGGTTGTTTTCTCTGATTGTCCATTTGGATAACAAATTGTTCAGAACAAATAAATAATCTATCTATCTAACTACTGAAATAATAAATATTTTAGAAAATGAAAATATAAGAAGAAGAATTTTTAAATATTTGAAACTTCATTATTTTTTATTTTATATAGTTTTTTTTTAATGAAAATGATGATAGAAGGAGTTACACCAAAAGGTGCATCCCCTAAAGGCCTAGGTTGGCCCCTCCGTCGTGGAAAGAAGAAGAAGAGGGGATTTTATGGGCTGGGCGGGGATCGAAGGTATCTGTGGGTGCGGGTCTTAAAGAGCTGAAGGTTATAAAGTTGAGCTTATAATTTTTCTTTTAGTGAATTTTATTCTTGAAAAAAGCTTCACGTATTGTACAATTAATTGTAGATACATTCATATTTAGAAAAAGGGAATAAATATATCTCTACATAATAATTCTCAATATTTTAAGGAAGTTAATGATTTTATGTTGGGCCACACTCATTGCAGTGTTGGGCCGCATGCGGTCCATGGGTTGGACAGCCCTGTTTTATGTTTCACATTTTAAAGCCTCAGGGGATGATAATATTTGCACTCGAGTATCAATTCCATCAGCATCTCAAACGCTTCACTAAGCAGGTTTCGTGAATTTTTCTGCACGGCTCTTTTATTGGCCGATCATTCGGTCATTTGGTTGATGACGCGACAAGTTCGATAAAGGCGAAAAGGCATTTATTTACCTGCAATTCCACTCAAAGTCGGCGAGATCTTTTTTACGACCCGTTCAAGAATTCGCCAGATTTCCCGCCATCCCCCCTCCGATCTACTCTCTTCAACTCTAGCTCATTGAATATATAAGTATATATATATATATATATATATTCTTATTTCATTTGGCTTCTGTTTACCAGTTAATTTTTATGCACTAAATCGTTAGATACGAATATTTCATGAATAATTTTCAAGAAATGCGATGAAAATAAAATTTGGAAATATTAAAAAAATGCTTTGATATTAATTAAATTTATTTTTTATGCACTTTTTCTCTCACTGTATATATTTTCTTTGCAAGAGAATCTGTTTCTATTTCTTGAGAAAATAAACCGTAACTGAATCTCACTATATGAATCATGCTTTTGAAAAATATTACAACTTTAAAATAAGCTGACGTGTTCTGATGTGGCCATCCATTTGACTTTACCATACAACCTGGCCCCTCACTTACATTAATATTTAATAAAATTATTTATAATCATGTAGGGGAGGGGGTTAGTTTTTGCAATTTTAGACTTCTGGGGACCCAATGATTATGTATACAAAATTTGGTTGAGTTTGGTAAATGGGCAAGATTTTCATTTTTTGACCCCCCCCCCCCCACATTTTGTGGGTTAGATTTTGCATTTTTAGACTTCTGCTTGTCCACTGATTATGTATACAAAATTTGGTTGAGTTTGCTCAAACGACCTAGATTTTTAATTTTTAAGCCCCCTTCCATCCCCCTTAATTTTGGGTCGATATGCACCAAAGTCTAATCAGCTCTTAATCTTAATGGACCAAAACTACGTGTGAAATTTGGTTTCAATATTCACACTAGTTTTTGAGCTAACTCGTCCACAAAAATTTGGTAACGAACAGACTAACAGACAAACTAACAGACATTTTGACAAAACAATTATTATCTCGAAAAATATAATTTTTTCGATGTTCACTTATTAGAGCTTTTTTGTAGAGCGAAATGCCTTGGTTTTGCTCAATTTTTTTAATCGAAATAGTTTTAGCTGTTTTTTAGATATTTTGAAAAAATTGAAGGAAAAAACCACTTTTTCATGCACGATTACAATACTTGACCATACCCTGTATGGTAAAGCAAAAATTTCCATATTATCTACTTCATATAGAAAATCCGTTTTCATTTGTTGTATAGTAATGAAAAAAAAATCTTAAACAGTCCACTCATCTAACTGCACCACCCATAATCGTATTTATATAATTTTATTTAAATTACCTGATAACAAAATAGAAATGTCTTATTCTGAACTAATTCGATGAGACTTAAGCCGCATTCACACTACGCTGACGACACGTGTAAACACGTCAGCTGACGTTTTCGTCGGCTCGTGTTAACACGTCAGCGTCAAACTCGTCAGTTGTTCTTTGGTTGCTTATACAGAGAGGAATATATCGTTGCAGAATGGATAAAAGACTTTTGGATGGCTAATCCAAATGAATAAAAAATTAAATATGGAATTTAAATGATAAATGACTGCTTTATTAAATTTGATCCCCTATATTGTACAAATAATAAAAAGGAAATCTAACTAATAATGATCATATTACAGAATTATTAAATTCATTTAAATATTTGAATTCTTAAATTTGATACCTCATATTATTAATTATGATAACTAAAATTCATAGATAATTAATATCTTTTATTTATTTGAGTAAATACCTTTCTCTGAGCTTTTCTTCCATCTTCATCATGGCTGACGGTCTCGCGAGTTCTGCGAATTTATATATAGATCTGACGCGTCAGCGAAGCGAGTTATGTCGCGACTCGTCACGACACGACACGTCAGTCTAATGTGCACACTCCTAATTAAAATAATTGATTAATTTTTTTGCACTCGTCACCTGACGTGTTTACACGTGTCGTCAGCGTAGTGTGTATGCGGCTTTAGAGGGGATTTCCAAAATCTCTCTGTTAGTGATTTTCAGGCTATACTTTTTGATCAATATTTATAAAATCTTGATTAGATATCTACCAGCGGTGGGCAGTGACTTTTCAGCCAGAGGATCCTGTCCAAAAAAAGAACTCTTCATATTTTTTAAAATTTTATTTTATTATTGGCTCCTTTTTTTTCAAATTTCATCGAAACGGCATTATAAAATATTTCGTTATATTTCAAATTTAATATTACATTTTTTTGACACTGTATAAAAAATTCTCTAATAATTAAAAAAAATTTAGGGATGTGCCTCATCCATAGCATCCATTGTCCACACGCCACTGGTAGGTACCTACCTATAAGGTGGAAAAGTTTTGAAAATACTAAATATGTATATGTAAAATTCTTTCTAGTTTTTGAGCTATATAACCCAACAAAATAAATTTGACCACCTACATACTGATTACTAATATTTAAAAAACAACAACACTTCATACTTAAGTCCTTGAAAGGTTTAGATTTACAAAAATTTGAAATACATTTCTACAAGATTACATTACTTTCTCATAATACTTGAGTTATAATAAAATAAATCCCATCCAAAACGCTTCTGATGTAAAAAAAACAAGCCAAGTTCGAAAAGAAGTGAAATCCAGAGTGCAGCCAAGTTAAATTCGCCATGAATAATAAGTTATAAGTTTCAATTAAATTCAATTGAATGACAATCTAGATATATGGATTCTAAATTTTTAATTTAAATTATTTTCATTAAAACTTGGCTGGTCACGAATTTAGTTGATTTATCCTGAGGACATACCGTAAAATTCAACAGTATAACAGCCAACTTTTATGGAAATAATTTAAATTAAAAATTTAGAATCCATATATCCTAGATTTTGTCATTGAAAATGAAAAGAATGCATTTTAATTGAAAGTACTATTTTCTTTAATTAATTATTTTTGGCGAGATTTAACTGAGCTGCACTCTAGAATTTCACTTTCTTTTCGAACTTGGCCTATTTTTGCCACTGAAGTGTTTGGGTAGTATTTCTCTTCTTTTCATAAGCTAATATGTAGATTTTATTTTTATTTTATTTTTTTGAGGAATTAATTTATCCAACAAATTTCACCTCTTGATTTGAGAGGTTAAGAGTAGTAAAGTTTTCGTGATTAATTTTCACCTTTATTAATCCCCAGAACCCTAAAAAAATGCCAAATTTTAGCATTCTAAACTCATTACATATACATATTTGAAAATGATGAAAATTTACCTTACCCCTTAATTTTAGGAGCTGAAAGAGAAAAAGTCTGGACTTTTCAATTTTTCCTTTATCAGTAGGGACCTACTCTAAACTCTACATCATTATGCCAAATTTTAGTATCCTATACATACGATATATTTACCATATTTTCAAATTCAAATTTATTTCACTCCTAATAAGTCATGAAATTGAAATTTTTAATTTAAATTATTTTCATAAAACTTGGCTGGTCACGAATTTAGTTGATTTATCTTGAGGACATACCGTATAATTCAACAGTATAACAGCCAAATTTTATGGAAATAATTTAAATTAAAAATTTAGAATCCATATATCTAGATTTTGTCATTGAAAATGAAAAGAATGCATTTTAATTGAAGTACTATTTCCTTTTAATTAATTATTTTCGGCGAATTTAACTGAGCTGCACTCTAGATTTCACTTTCTTTTCGAACTTAGCCTGTTTTGCCACTGAAGTGTTTTGGGTGTTATTTTTACTTCTTAAAATTTCTTTTATAAAATTTTATATATACTTATACCAATATATGAGGCAATCAAAAGCAGAGTGGACCATCCTATTTTTGGCTTTTTTATGAGAAATCCAGCAAAAGAGAGGTAAGTTTCGAGGCAAAAGTGGTACCTGTGCTGTAATCTAGAAGGAAGTTTAAAAAATAAGTTTGGACCACTCTGATGTCTATTTAGTTTTATTTATCAAAAACCTACTTGATTATAGAGGTTTATCAGCGAAAATGATATTCGTGGGTTGGTCCACTCTGCTTTTGAACGCCTCATATTCAAGTTTTTGGGTGTTAAAAAAATTCTCCTATCCATTAACTTGGATTAATTGGAGAAGCTAAGCAGAATAAATTCGAAAAATAATTCAATTGAGTTCAAATTAAATATTAATGTTTTTCTTATTCTAATAAAACGCAATTAGTCGGTGAGAGTTAATTGGTAGGAATTAAGGACACAACTGTCAAACAGATTAACTTATAATAAATTAGTATATCCTTCAATGGCATTAAATATTAAAATAATTTCCATTGATCCACTTAGTTAAATAATATATTCGTAAAAAATCTACTTTGATAAGTTATGTTGATTTATCCGTTGAACAATTTCAGCTAAAACCACTTATTTTTTTATTAAATATTCTACTTAAAATACACAACATTCGACTGCAGACATTCCTTCATATTCAATTCCTATTTAAAATCTCAGTCTTAGAAAAGACTCCAGAATTTGAGAAATTTGATGAGAGAATTTTAGCAAAAATAAATTACAAAGCTCGCTGTTTTCTAAAGTCTATTTCAGTTCGAAATCTTGCTGTATACCTATTTCCAATGTATGTATATCTAGTTTTAGTTTCATATTTCACATGTTCCTGATATTTAGTATCCATTTGATATTCCCTGACTCTGAGACTGTGCCTCTATCAAAACAAAAAGAAATAAATTATCAAAATTGAAATAAGTAATTAATAATATTATAATTTGATTCCCATCTCAATTTCGATCAAAGACTCACCGTTGTTTTAATCCCTACTGAATATGAAAAGTCTAGATAGACCAATAACTGAAAATGGTATTATTATAAATTCAAAACTTACCTATCTGTTTCCTATATAAACTTGAATCTTCTGCTTTGTAGAGACTACCCACTCCGACAACGTGACCCTTTTGACTAATAATTTTAAAACCCCTGTTTATTTATGTATGCCTATATCATTACAAAGCCTTAAAATCATTCAAAAGATGATATTTTCTGGGGGGGTTATTTAAGTTAGAAGTTCTAAGACTAGAAATTCAAAAATTGAATCAGCTCTCCATATTAAAAATACGGGAATCCAACCATAAACTTACAGACATACTGTCAGAAAAATAGATTATTTAAAATAATTTTTCTCCATGTTTTAAACATTATTAAAAAAGAAAAATTAGAAAAAAATCTATTGAATTCAATACTACTAGCGTTTCTCTTCCCAGACGTCCAATGATATACTCCATTTTTACTTTACCATACGAGGGTATGGTCAAGTATTGTAATCGTGCATGAAAAAAGTGTTTTTTTTATTCTTTTTTTTTGAAATATCTCAAAAACGGCTGAAATTATTTTGATTAAAAATATTGGGCGAAACCAGGGCATTTCGGTCTACAAAAAAAGCCCTAATAAGTGAACATCGAAAAAATTATATTTTCCGAGATAATAACTGTTTTGTCAAAATGTCTGTTAGTCTGTGCTCAAAAACTAGTGTGAATATCAAAAGAAATTTCACACGTAGTTCTGCTGCATTGAGAATTAAGAGCTGATTAAATTTTGGTGTGTATCGGCCCAAAATTAAGGTGGAAAGGGGGATAAAAATTTTAAATTATAATATTTGCAAACTAGAAAAAACTAGAAAAATGAAATATAGTATAAAATGAACCTATAATAACGAAAATATTATTTTTCTGACGCCAAAATTAAGGGGGGGGGGGTCAAAAAATAAAAATCTAGGCCAAGGGGGGGGGGCGGTCGCCGGTATATAAGATCTACTTTTGATCTCGGAAGTGTGTCGCGATCGAATTGTCCAAGCGGGGGGGGGGGGCCCACATAGAGATTTATTTTCTTCAATTTTAAAATTTAATGTTATAAAAAAAAAATTATATAAACATATAAAAAATGTTGATCTCCAATGCTTTGGGGGGGGGGGGGCGGTCGCCCCCGTCGCCCCCCCTGGATCCGCGCATGAATCAGTGGGCCCATGAAACACTAAAAATGCAAAAACAAACCCCCCTAAAATGGGGACCGGGGGGGGAGGGGTCAAAAATTAAAATCTAGGCCCTTGTACCAAACTCAACCAGAAGTGTATGGTAAAGTCGAGTGGATGGCCACATCAGAACGTGTCAATTTATTTAATTTTAAATCCCACTAATAGTTCATGACAAATAGAATTAATTAAAATTAGGGAATTTAAATGATTATTTTAAACCCCACTAATAGATAATGACAAATAAAATTTTGTTCCCTTCAGGCCAGCAAGATTCCCGCTGAAGCTTAAGTATATTTGGCACTCGGGTTCGAGTCTTCAGGGGGCGAACTCCAAGAATAGATTTGGAAAAATCAATGATGTGGCAATTTATGTCAGATTTTTTGAAAAATTTAATCTATTTTCCATTAATAAATTCTTAAACACTCACTTGTTAGCATTAATAAAATATTTTCGATTAACTACTATATTCGACAAGATTTGGATTCCGGTTTTTCGAATTAATTCTTAGATTTTCACGAACATGTTTAGGCTATCTATGTTGGTGATATGTTATAGAAATATGGTAAGAAGAAAAATTGAAAAATAATAAAATGCAATAATTTACCTAATGAGAATGTTTGGAGTTAGAGGAAGGATCAGGCTGCCCTCGGCCTCGTAAGCGGGATTTAATCAAGTGCTCTGGCTAATATGAACCTGATCCGCAGGGGTTGACTAATCGCATTGTATTGTGCAATTGAGGAACCTGCTCCCTCCCCATTAGACTACAGCAGGCTTTTACAGCCCCCTGTGTTTGGAGGGCGGTGCACCCCCTCCCCGGCCTCCCTGTCTGCAAACGAAAAAAAAACACTTCAAGTGTCGAGATAATCTCTCTTCAAACCGTTCAAACTCTTCAAAACTCTGATGCAATCCATCCATTGACAAGGGCAATACTTTTTCAAAAGTCGATTTTAATAATTAAACGACGTAATATGCCAGATCGGATACAAAAATTCGTGCAGGAAAAATTTAGCTTTTTTTCCGAATTATTTCAAAAACGGTTTCAACTATTTTTATAAAAAAACAATTTAGGTACTTACTTAACTTACCAATTGAAGAAATTACGGCCTATTGAATGAATGTGTATGTGAATCAAGGCCGTAGCTAGAAAAATAAACTGCAACGGATCGCTGCTAAACTTTATCCAAAGTCATTTGAAATATCAATATTTTTATTCCTTTATTATTAATCATATAGCATAGCCTATTTGCGGTCCAGGTTTAAAATAAAATAAAGAATTTAAAAAAGTACTATCTTTCTTTAGAGTAAAGTACTTTAAAATATAATTTTACTAAAAACTTTATTTAACCTTTTTTGTGGTCCTCAAGATACTTAATTAGGATATTAATCAAAATTGGTTAAGTCATTTTAAAGATATTTAGAAAAAACTAAAAAAGTACTGAAATAAAGTACTAATGTTTGCGGGCCGATATGTACCAATAACTAATCAGCGCTTCATTTTGTTAAAATAATGGTAGGTTTTCAATTTCATTTCAATCGGTGCAACGGTGTGGAAAAAATCGTGGACGAAAAAAACGATAACATACATCCATCCATCCATCCCCACGCACTTCCAAAAAAATGGCACTTTTTGGCCTCTCGACGAGACTCCATGTAATTTTTGGCAAAACTGTCACGTGCTAAAATTCAACCTAATTGAATACTACAATTTGTGACTTTAATTGAGACCATGTGCTTCGCATTGGATAAAGTAAAAATTCGGGGGGGGGGATTGGTTTACCCACCTAAGGATTAGGGAACTATGGATAAACTCCTAGGAGTAGAAGTCATGACATCCCAGGTGACCAGATTGTTTTTTAAGCAGAGTATTTTTATATTAAATTTGTATGGAGTTTTTATTTATATCTTATAAAACTTGGATTTTTACCTCAACATTTCGGGGGGGGGGGGGGGGGGCTTCTAACACCCTAACTCCCTTCCTCGTGCTGGCTATGGCCTTGGTGTGAGTGTTTGCATCTATGGTAATGAGCCTTTGACTCCTAGGTCTCTTGAAGTAAATATTATAGTGTGTATGTGTGTGTGTTTTAAGAACTACAAAAAGCCTTAAATAAAATATCATAAAAACGATTTTAAGAGATATTAATTATTAAAAACTTCAGCAAGAGCCAAACCCTGGTTCTAAAAGAAACCCGAAGTCTTCTCCGGACTACGAACTACGACTACGAACTTAAGAATAGAAACCACATGGAAAAATTAACTTCTAAAATCCATTCTTATTACACATCACTACTTTCAACAACAACCACATTAATCCAGCCAGTCTAGATTCAATGACCTTCCCAACTGTCCAGAAACCACTATCACTGGAAATAATTTATGGAAACTTAAGAACATACAAAAACGTCTAGAAAAGATGGTATCATTGCGGATTTAAGGAAGAACCTTGGTCTAAAAAGGAGGCTTTTGGCGTGATCCTAAGGGTCCATATGAAAATAATAATAATAATTAAATAAATAAATAAAAATTAACGAGTATCTAGGCGTGATCAGTTTAAAAGTCTATTGATTATGCTACCTTCGTACGATCAGGATACCGAGGCTCTTAAACTTAGTCAGGGAGCAGACCTTAACTTCAATTTTACTCTCAAAGGGCAATCAATGTTTTTGGTAAACCCTCTTATAATTTCACTATAAAACAACTAAGAATGAAATTTCGTTTTGATGTTTTTAATTATTTTTTTAAGTACCTAACTAGGTACCACTCACTTTCTCACTTACGAACTAATAAATATCAATATGAATATCAAATGGATGGATAAAATTACAAATGAAGAAGTTCTTGGAAGAATCGGAGAAAGAAGAACCTTGTGGGAGAGTCTGAAGAAGAGAATAGGTCAGATGATGGGGCACACACTGAGACATGGGGGACTGCTTAGGGATATCTTGGAGGGGGAGGTGGGAAAGAAAAGGGAAGGGGAAGACCCACATTAGAATATTTCAACCAAATAATTGGGGATATGGGATGCCAGACATTTAGAGAGGTCAAACAGCTGGCGGGGGACAGAGTCGAGTGGAGACGGATTGTTGCATCAAACCAGTCTTAGGACTGTATACTCAATGATGATGATGATGAACTAATAAATATCTTTTAAAAGTCATTTTCCCGACATTCCTTAATATAATCTTTCTTTTGTGATCCCCCTTGCTGCTATTTAATAAAATTTTAAAAATCTAAACAAAAACACCAATTTATCCTACACAATTCAGGACCTACTTCTCATATTGCTTATGAATGTTAAGTAAAAATTTAAGAAAGAAAAAAAAATCGATTAACTAAGAAAATTTTTTAATAAATAAACAAAAAAAATATGTTATTGAAATAATTTAAATTTCCTAATTTTAATACATTTTATTTGTCATGAAATATTAGTGGGTTTTAAAATAATAATTTAAATTTCTTAATTTTAATAAATTTTATTTGTCATTAAATATTGTGGGTTTTAAAAAAATTATTTCCCCTCTATTGAGTCATTTCCCCTTTAGTGTAACAAAAAAATCAAACAGATGCGTCGCCAAAGAAGTTTCACTTCGAAAAATCAAATTTGACGATCGAAGTTAAAATAATTTTCGAAGAAAAAACAAAACAAACATATAAAAATTATACAAATATTTCAGTTTAGGGGATATAATACTTTTCGAAAGCATTTGAATCCATGCACTTAAATTGTACATTTGACTTATATAGTTATCTAAGTAAGTCTATGAGTAATCGTTTAAGATACTTTGTGTTTTTGGCCTAATTAATAATTAAAAGCATGGTATTAAATATATACCTGAGTGTTCCTCCTATGGTCAAAGCAAAAATTATTTCCAATGCAGAAAATATAATTTTTTCCCTTGCTTCTGTAAAATTTCAATAATTGATATTCTTAAAAAAAATCATTGAGAGATATCTCTACTTATCTTAGATGTTAAGGATAATTTTTTTTACATGTCAGAACAGTTGTATTTACCTACTCTCACGGGAATTAGAAGCAATATAAATAAATAATATATAATAAACAAGATAATAATTTAAACTTTTTGCTTAATGAATCCAATATTTGTAAAAAATGTTAACCCAATTTTAGTTCAAAATCCTATGCATTAAAAATATGTTAAAGTTTCAATAATCTTTTTAACCGACTTCAAAAAAGGAGGAGGTTCTCTATTCGATTTTTTGATTTTTTTTTGTGTGTTTATGTTACCTCATATCTCGGCCAATTGTGAACCGATTTTGAAAATTTTCATTGGTATTAGACCTTTTTTGTTAGGTTTGTTCAGGCCTAACTTCTTTGTTTATGAACCGATTTCGATGATTCTTTTTTTATTGGAAAGGGGATATCTTAGGGATGGGGCCATATTAATTTGGTCAAGTTCTGATGATATGATCACTATTAATAACATCACTAAAAAGAGAAAAATAAAAATAATTTTTAAGGAAAAAATAAAACCGACTTCAAAAAATTAAATGCAACAAATAAAATACACTAAAAGGTATAAAATAATTATTATCTTATTTAGTTACTAAATTGAAAGTTTTTGCCGAGAGTAGCAGAATTTTTATATATTGAAGGAGACAATAAAAGAGTGTGTCTTCTGCTGGAATTATAAATTTTATTTATTTTTAACGTTATATTTTACGTTTATTTATAACGTTATTTATAACGTTATAAATAAATAAAATTTATAATTCCAGCAGAAGACACACTCTTTTATTGTCTCCTTCAATTATTTAGTTACAACTAAACGACGAAATATTAACATGAAATTACTTTTTGAAGTCGGTGCCAAACAAACTATACCTATAAGCGAGCGTACCCGCCAAACGTACTAAGTAAGATCCGTCGAGTGCGATTCATAAAAGGTATATGTTTGGCACCAACTTCAAAAAGTAATTTCATGTTAATATTTCGTCGTTTAGTTGAGACTAAATAAGATAATAATTATTTTATACCTTTTAGTGTATTTTATTTGTTGCATTTAATTTTTGAAGTCGGTTTTATTTTTTCTTAAAAATTATTCGATACTATCTTCTCCTTCTAATCTAACTATAATCACTTGGCTTTTCAACTAGAATAGATTATTTATTTGTGAAATTTCAGATCCCACCCCTTTTCTCCTTCAGTCACCTTTTATAAAAATTTCCTTTATGTCATGAATATTTTTTTCTTCTAGTTATCCAATTCTCTATCGAAATCCATCCTCATTGAAATGAGATGTTTTTTCAGAAACGTTGCTTGCTCTCTCCAATGATGAGCCTTTGAAAGCGAAGAGACGCGATAAGAGTGGCTCCGGGGTGTTTTTCAGATGTTGCACCCCAGTGCGCGACTCTCCCCTGGACAAGGGTACAGATTTACGACTCTTTTTCATGTCTCAACTGAGAGAGGGGCTTTCGAGGGCCCACACCTCTCTTCCGGACAGACAGTCACACGAATATCCAGACTAGCAGCAGCGCATACTTTCCTTTACCTGTCTTTCATCAAAATCCCCAACTGAAATTTTACGCTTGGTTTCATTTAAGGCGCTTTCAATTGAACGATATGTCGATTGACATAAATTAATTATTTACTAGAAAAATTATTTTTCATTCACCAGAAACATGTAAGAATAATTTTATAAGATCAGAACGAGGGTTAATGAATCCGGTGGAAGATGGAATCCTTTGAGAATGATGGTTATTTTTCAAAATAAAAAATCTTCATCATGGTTGTTAATTTATTTTATTTTGATCATGAAACGTTTCGGCTTCAACTCGACGCCATCTTCAGTCTGCAATTACATTCAACATTACCTTACATTAAATTTGATCATTTATATCTTATAATTCACAAACATTCATTAAGCCTCGTTCCTGATCTTATAAAATAATATACGAATCATTAAGTACTGTCCTAAATGTAAGAATTAAATTTCATTGCACCGAAATCTGAGTATTCCTATCTTCAATGTCATATTGATGACCAATTTTAAGTGTCAACAAATGTTGGTGGATTTTCTCCAAAAGATACAATCACAACGAAAGTAGTGATGTCAGCATTTCTGCCTTCAATCCTTCGAAATCAAAGCTCCTGGATTTTCTTCTTTTCAGCAATGCTAAGAGTCTCTTAAATAATTAAGATCTTGCATACCAGGGCTTTTTTTGTGAAACCTATCTCGCAATTTTACGCAATTTTTATTATTATATAAAAATGTTTCACCTAGAACCAACACCTATCTCCTTAAAAGTTATACCAGGGCTGTCCAACCCCCGGCCCAGCACTGCAATGAATGCGGCCCAACATAAATTTATAAACTTCCTTAAAACATTGAGATTTATATGTAGTTCCTGTAAAAGATATAACAATTTGGTCTGATAATTTTGTTTCTCTAAAATAAGAAATCTACCAAAAAGATTTTCGAAAAATAAGTGCATATTTTAAATTTTGAATTCGGACTAAAATTCAAGTTTTCCGTAAAAATAATCACCATTTTGGTCTATTTCGACTCCATTTTCATTACATATAATTTTTTTACCTTCAAACTTGGAAACTTCAACAACTACGCCCTCCACCCTTTCTCTTGATCAATTCCTCCTTCTCTTCGGAAATACAGGGATCTTTCGAGATTCATAGGCCTCTTCTTGCCTTCGATAGGATAGAAAAAAAACAGGAGACATTTTTTTTCTTCAAATGTGGCTCAGTTTAGATCTTACCTATCTATTATATAAAACTGGTGAGTTTGTTGGTTTGTTTGTTCGTTTGTTTAAAAGAGCTAATCTCAGGAAATACTAAACCGATTTGAAAAATTATTTTTGCATTAGATAGCTCCCTTATTCATTAAGGTTTTAAGCTATATAATTCCATGCTACGATTCTGAGGTACCCCTTTTCGGTCTCTTCAAGCCTCCTTCTCAAAGTGATTCTGTTTACTCAAATTCCTTCCTTTTAAATAAAATTAAATAAAAATTAAAAACATTTCATTTTGTTGAATTCCGCAAACTTACGCCCCCTAGCTAGCAAGAGAGCCCCCGAAGGTGGCCCTTGCAGCTATCATTAAAAAGATGTCACGAAAAAATTATCCCAATCCATGTGTTGAGATGAAAATTTGTGTGTATTTTATTTTATTTAATGATAAAGATACAAGAAGGTGCAAAACCTTTTGGTCAAGAGTGACTCTCTAGCATCCGAGAAGCATAAAATAAATAATTTTATAGAAATGCATCTTGCACAGTCTATTAAGCACCATCAAAATTATACTTTTAGGGCAGGCTTATTCATCTCCAGTTCAAAGGGACTAAAAGTTATCTTGACCTTAAAGGCAACCAAACTGGCTGTCGAATTTCTGTTCTTTCGAGTGTAAATCTAACTAGGTAATTTCGACATATCATCTAACTGTCGAAGATATCTGGCATTTCGGTAGACGCAAACTATTTATAGAAATTAATACAGGTTGCATAAAGATCTACTACATTTTGAAGCGGTATAAAAAATGTAAACATTTAACTAGAAAAAACTGAATATATTTTTGAAAAGAAGATAAAATATTTTTTTTAATCGAGTTTTTAAGCATTGTATGAAAAAAGGAGGGGGAGGGGTCAAAAATGAAATTTCTATCCCTTTCGACCAAACTATGTATACAAAATTTGGTTAGTTTTTGCATTTCTAGCCTTCTGGGGGTCCACAGAATATGTATACAAAATTTGATTGAGTTTGGTGGAAAGGGCTAGAATTTTCATTTTTGACCCCCCCCCCCATTTTTTGTCTGTTAATGTTTAAAACACATTTTAAAAAAATTATTTTATGTTCTTTTCAAAAATATATTCAGTTTTTTCTAGTTAAATTTTTTCATTTTTTTATACCCCTTCAAAATGTGGTAGATCTTTATGCCCCACCCTGTATAAATAAGAATTCAGAATATTATTTGAATCAGCATTAATTAAATAAATTGTCAATTTATCTATATCTATACTTAATAATAATTGGCTTACGCGACGACGCCGACGTGATTTTTTTAATTTTAAAACCCACTTGATGACAAATAAAATTTATTAAAATTAGAAAATTTAAAATTCAGCCCCCTGGCCAGCAAGATTCCCGCCAAAAGCGGGCTTCGCAGCTGGTAAATAATTAATTGTTCTGTCTTTGACTTGATGTCATTGTTATCTCCGCCAGGGATCCTTAATGAAATAATGCATAATCAATATTTATTTTTCCTATAATTTTTACACTCTTAAGTAAATAAATTATTTTGTCTAATAAATTACCGATGACTTGATTTGCAGAGCTCGGGAAGGTTTCTCAAAAGTAAAAAATTAACATAAAATCTTTGCACATAAATAATTATACTTGAAAAGGCAGGTAGGAAATTTCGAATGGACCTTTTTCCCCGCGTATAGAAAAAAGACAATTTATTGTTAAATTTCTAATATGTCAAAATGTATTCAATATAAAAATAAATAAAATAAAAAACAAAAAAAATCGCTTCTGCACTTTATCTAAATGGGTGGTAGTCCTGGTAAGAAGATATACCATGATGCGAATCTTCTTTATTAGAATTTAATGGGCTATAATTAGAAAAAAGGGGAAATTTCTCAGATATAATACATTCCTTATTTTACAAATGTGAAGTGAACTATTGGTATCTGTCCGGCGGTAAACAGCGTTGACTGGTGGTCAAAATAAAAACTAACACAATCGGGTCATATTAATTTTATTGTATAAAGAATATTATTAAGGCTATAGGCATACACAGTCGATTTTCAGTCGAGCGATATTTTAGTTGATGGATATAAATATATTAAGTTAAATGTAGGTGCATGCACAACACAACTGCAGATCAACTCGATTATTTAATCAAAATCGATCGATGAGCACTTTTGATAAAAATTTCGAGCTTAGTTAGTTTATTAGAGTTGGTTATAAATTGATAATTCATCACGATTTCAAACCAACCCAACTAAATTGTTGGCTCGACTGAAAATCGACTGTGTGTGCCTAGCCTAAAACAAACAAACAAGATAGATTATTAGTTTATTGTTTACTATCTTACGCAATATTAAGTACTTTATTTAAATATTCTTCGGCTCTCAATTTAAAAAAAAGTATCCTCGGCATGATTGATAGATCTGCAACTGACCCGAGTAGTTTAGTTATATTTTTGGCCACGAGACTGCGTAGTGCGAAAATCTACTTAGCAATACTGATTTTATGTCTGATAGGGATGATCCAATTAATTTGTAGTGTATGTCATTATATAGTATATCCTCAATTTTTATTTCTATTTTAAATAAAGTGTAAACCTATAGTTCAAGAAAAAAGAGTCGGGATATATCTGAATTGAATCGGAATTGAAATATTACTTGTGGACCTGGATCTTGCGAGATTGAGGATTATTAAAGCACAAGAAAGATGCAAATCAGAAGATGGCTACAGTATAAAGTTATGGGAGTGAGCGAATTGGCAAACGCATTAATTTCTAATTACTAGATAAAATAGAACTAGTAGGTACTTATAAGAATACTTTTATAATTGTGAAAATTTTGGGGTTGGTACATTGCAAGAATTTCAAATGCCTTTATAATATCTAATAATCTCTATAAGAATTTAGAATCCCAAAATTTTTTTACTTTTTTACTTGATTACCACGTGGTAATTAATTATTTGTGAAATGGAATAGATATAAGGATATATAAGCACAATTATTACAAGAAGATATTGCATCTTGCAAGAAATAAGAATGATAAACTCCAAGAATATTTAAAGGTTAAAGGAATAAAAAGTAATTGTATCTTGAAAGATGGAAGCTCACGTTAGTACGTTACCAATTTTGTGTACGCTCTAGCTCAAAAACTAGCGAGAATATCAAAACGATATTTCACTTTATCACGTCTCTCAATATAGATACAATAATTATTTTAATAAAGTAATGAAAATTGATAAAAAAATATAAAAATTCTAGGTGGTTTCACAAAAATAAAGAAAAGATACTTAACTCAGTTTTGTCTTTGAACTCCGAAGATGGGGTCGTACCCCGAAATATATTATATAGACCCTTTATATTGAAATTAAAAGGTGATCAGATCTTGATTGAAATCCAACCAAAAATTAAGAGGGGGAGGGGGGGGGTTAAAAAATTAAAATTATATAATTTTCAAACTAAAAAAAAACCAAGAAAAATGAAATTTACTATAAAAGGGTTCTATGATAAAAAAGAGAGTCATTATTTCTTTCGGGGACCAAAGTGGGAGGGGAGGTTGGGGTTCAAAACATAGAATTACCAATATAAGTCTTAGATCCTTTAATCGATTGTAACGAAATTTCACATACACACCCTCTACGACCTTACGAAAATCAATCTTCACGTGGAAGTGTTCTTGGCCCAAAAGAAGGTGGGGGTGGGGGGTTCAAAAATAATATAATATAATAAAATTTTCCAACAAATATATTAGAAAGTATTTACCCTAGAAGAGTTCAATATTTGAAAGGAGATTATTAATTACTAATAGGCCCAAAATTAAAGGAGTGGGGGGGGGGTTCTTTCGTAAATGATTATATATTATTAATTGGATATTGATGAGGCAGTCCAAAAAAAGAAGAAGATAATTTACACTATCTTTTTATTCATAAAACATATTCATTATATATTATTTTCTTCTTCTTCGAGTGCCATACCCGAAACGGGTGTCGGCGCCTCTCCACATATATATGTGCTGAATGTGTTTTAGTTGTTTTTACACAGATATACGGGACCTACTTTTTAAACGCCGGTTCCGGAACGGCTAATTTGGAGAGGTGACTAGGCAATTATACCCTTGGTAGGTTGCCATTAATTTCCAAGAGGAGGCGACTGCAAATATCTATCTGCCGAGACTCGGTCTCGAACCAGCATCTCCGAGTCAGCGGCCCGACACTCTATCCACTGACCCACAGTCACCATATATTACTTAGGTAAATATTAATTTTAAGAGAGGGAAGCGGATAAAGCGATTGATTCTGCATTTATTTTGCAAACACGGTCCCAGCTAGAAGAAAAAATTTAAAAATTAATATTTGTAAAAATAAGAATAATTCGTCCACCCCAGGAACTGACAATCTGGTTCTAAAAGTAACGCGACATGTGCGCCGGACTACTTCAATAACATAACATAACATAACAGGCTCGACTACAAACTACGACCTCGAACTCAAGAGAAACCACATGGAAAATTAACATCTAAAATCCATTCTTACATCAGTACTTTCAACATCAACACTCTGATGCAGCCAGGACATATTCAGTTCCCACATACGACTTGAAGATTCTTCCTCTACTTTTCTTCCATTAGTATTATATTATTAAAGAAAAAACTTGATATCTGTTTGTTTACTTTGTTGTATTTTCCCTGATTTGTTATGATTGGATTCGGGACATGGCCCCGTCTCCCCACACACACGTTTTCTTTATTAGCCGATGCGTGCAGAGGTAGGTAGTGAAGTCTAGGTAGCTGATATAGTAGTTTGGCTTTACCGATTCCCGACCGGTATCTGCGGCGGAAGAGGCTTCTGGTGAGCTGGCGTGGGTTCTTAAGCCGGTGACAGCAGCCTGATCTGCAACCGACGGCGGTGGCGGTAGGTCAGGCAGCGCGGCGCTTGACCCACATGGCGGTGTTGCCAAACGACCAGGCGCCGCCCGCCCGCCTGGCCCGCCTCCGAGGCTGGTATATGCCCATCTCTCCACCACGCTTTTATTTATCGGGTTATTTGGCCGAAGATGTCCCCGTGGTTAGAGACCGAGTCGTTGAACGGGGCGAGTGACCACCCCCTCATAATTTCCCTCCGAGATGTTTATAATAACAGGCGACGTGAATGGCGGAGACGCTATTTGGTCGCCATCTTGGTTACCAATAGAATAGGATGGAAATGCTTATTTAAACAAAAAAAAAAAGACAGCGGCATTATTAAAAAGAGATCAAGTCCATTGACATAGTCCGAGTTCTTTGCAGTCCCATTTAATGGTCTGCCTCTGCCATTATGGCAACGAATCCTCAATTGTTTTATTAACTCAGATCCGCTCACTCACGCTCACACGCATCCGCATCTCCACTTCAAGAAAAGAGAACCAATAAAAATAACAACTCTATACAATCAAAGAAAAGGACCTTCAGAAATTCTATTATTTAATGCCTGATCTTTATCTTTAGACATTAATTTATTATGACTGGGGAAAAGTCAATTAATGTTTTTCAATTAAATGTAATTAAATATAGAAGTATTTATTTTTGGATATTTTTTTCTAAATATCTTAAAAAATTTTTTTTTAAGAATAACGTTTCTTGATTTTTTCAATAACCTTTTTTGGAATTTTATGTTAGTTCATATTTTACTTGTTAGATGATTTTTTTCTGAATTTACTTTTTATAGATAGGTTTGTCTGGAATCAAAAATATGAATAAATATTCAGTGGCTAAAAAAATTATCCATGAGTATATCTTAATTAGATATGGGGCACATTTTGGCAAAACTCATTAAGTTCCTTCAAAAATCATAGAAGCCTATAATACAGGATGGGGCATAAAAATCTCCCACATTTTGAAGAGGTATAACAAAATGAAAAAATTTAACTAGAAAAAAAAACTGAATATATTTTTGAAAAGAACATAAAATATTTTTTTTATGTGTGTTTTAAGCATTATATTATACAAAAAAAGAGGGGGAGGGGGTCAAAAATGAAAATTCTAGCCCTTTCGATCAAGCTCAACCAAATATTGTATACATAATCTGTGGACCCCTAGAAGGCTATAAATGAAAAAACAAACAACCCAAAATGGTGGTGGGGGTTAAAAATGAAAATTCTAGCCCTTTCGATCAAGCTCAACCAAATATTGTATACATAATCTGTGGACCCTTAGAAGGCTAGAAATGCAAAAACTAACCACCCAAAATGGTGGTGGGGGTTAAAAATGAAAATTCTAGCTCTTTCGACCAAACTCCACCTAATTTTGTCTACATAGTTTTGTCGAAAGGGCTAGAATTTTCATTTTTGACCCTCACCACTATTTTGGGTAGTTAGTTTTTGCATTTCTAGCCTTCTAGGGGTCCACAGAATATGTATACAAAATTTGGTTGAGTTTGGTTGAATAGGGCTAGAATTTTCATTTTTGACCCAGACTCACTCTTTTGTAAACACAAACTCCTGATGATGGGCTAAAACCCGAAATATATATAGAGTAATAAATAAAACTCCAAAAAAATATTTTTAATTTTTATTTTACTTGTGGACACCACGATAACCCTTTAAAAACTCCTGTGTTAAATATTGTTAGTGCATGTTGAAGTGACTTAGACTACGGTGACCATATTTTTGGGAGAAAAATCATGTACAAAAAAGATGGGAATTATAACAACACACAAACAGCGAAAAATAGCAAAAATCTTGTACTGGAATATTTAATAAATTATTTATTGAAAGGAAGAAAAAAACAATTGAACAAAAATAATTGTTTAAAGCGAAAAGAACAAGAAAAAATAGTCGTCTCAAAAGCAAAAGCTTCCCATATAACGATTCGATTTTTTTGGGAGAAGGGGAGGGGAGGATTTTCTGAATTTTTTAAATCTGGAAGTTAGTGCTAAAAATCCCAAAATCTAAACAGTTCTTTGTTTAGGAAACGCAAATATGGCACTGAAACGGACTTTTTATGAACTTCACTCAGTCTTCATTCACTACCTACTCTTGTTATTCAAATCTAGTCAGATAGAAAATTATTTTTCACCCGGTTTCAGTCTGAATAAAAAAATAATATGCGTAAGGCTCATCCACAAAAGCTCACTGGGGAAGTGAAATTTTAGTCGTAGATGTTATTGAAATTTTTTTTTTTTTATATACATTTTATTAAACCAATTATTTTACATTAATTAATGTATACATTGTATTTTAGCTTCGACTCCGGAGATTACTTCTCCACCATCGAGTGTCCTTGATCATATTTTTAGTCCTTGTTTTTAATAAGAAGAAAAAACTAATTAAATAAAAAAAACACTTTTCCGATAATTATTTCAATTCCATTATCGTCCCTTCCGAGAATCCAATCCCATCGTCCATTGAAATAATTTAAATTTTCTAATTTTAATAAATTTAATTTGACAGGAAATATTAGTGCGTTTTAAAATATTAATTTAAATTTCCTAATTTAAAAAATTTTTATTTTTCATGAAATATTAGTGGGTTTTAAAAAAATTATTTCTCCTCTATTGAGTCATTTCTCCTTTATTGTAACAAAAAGAAATCAAACAGATACTTCAAAAAAAAATTATATGAATCCAATTTTACGACTGCCTTGCCATCTGGGCTGATACGGTTCTCTCAAGGCTTCTATTATTTTCTCCGTTGTATCAACATTTTGCTCGAAAGAATTAAGAAAAAAATTATTTATTAAATTCTTGAAAATCTAAATCTAAATGAGTTTGGGAATAGGTTGATTTAACAAGGCTTGTGGAAAATTATTTATTCAATTCTTGTTTCGTTTTTGTTGAAATGATACCAATTACTGGTTTTGGAAAGTATATTTGTCAATCATAAAATATCAAATCGGGCTGGTAACATTCTCATTTTATTACCTTTATTTACGATCTTTTAATAGCAACGATTTCTGAATTAATTATCTGATTATAGGTATATATCCGGTTAATTTATTTTAAAGGTTACAAGATCAGGTTGAGTAACCATTAAAAATTCCCACTATAGGAGACAAACTAGAGATCTGGTAATGGTATCAATCAAGAGGGTCTCAAGAGACGCCTTTGGGAGTGAATCCCGGCCCGGGGACCTTCAAAAAGCCGCGACCATCAACATCAAGATCAAGAGCTGGATGAAGGTTTTACGCCGCCGACCGCGAGAGTCCATAATATTTATATGGACTGGATGGGACTGGATGGCTGCCGCTGCCACCGACTGGACTCCCTCTCCTCCACAAGACCTTTCTCATTCATAAAGCGACGGGTCAGCTATAAAATCAACTCAGCTAATATATGTTCCGGAGATATAGTCTTTGTCCATATCTTCTAGATAAATTGCAGCATAGATTTGCATACTTTATTAATTTTCTCTAATATTTTCTTGTCCCGATGGGGTCCCCCTCATCATTCTCATCATTTTATTTCATTCTTTGAAGCTTTTCGTGAAGAAAACATTATTTATTCTCTCTCTTTACTTCTTCATTTTTATGACTGAATAAATTTTATCCATTTATGAATCTAATCGAAAGTGTTTTTGAATGTTGTCAATTTGACTTGTAGGTGGGAGGTAAAAGTTTACTTAAGCTCAACTAGGGAAGGTAGTTCGGATTTGACATTTTTATTTTGCATTACGGCGAATGTAAACGCGAATGAAACTTAATAATAAAACTTGAGCAAGATGCGAGGTAGGTTTCACAAAAAAGAAATAAAACAAAATTAAGTTTTGAATTCGATATATTTCAGGGGTGAGCCCATCCCCATCTTTTTTGTGAAATCTACCTCGCATCTTGCTCAAGTTTTATTATTATATTAAAATGTTTCATCTAGAACCAACACCTAAACTCCTTAAAAGTTATTGCGAATGAAACACATAGGTTAAACTATTTTGATAATAAAAATTTTGAGAGAAATCACAGTGTTTCAGTATTCAGTCTACAAAAAAGCCTTAAGTGGTATATAAAGACCATCTTAAAAAAAAGAGTTAATAGCTATTTTAACAAAATGTTTCGGAATTAGTTAGTAGTTATTACAGGGTGGGGCATAGAGATCTACCACATTTTGAAGAGGTATAAAAAAATGAAAAAATTTAAGTAGAAAAAACTGAATATATTTTTGAAAAGAACATAAAATATATATATATATATTTTTTAATGTGTTTTAAACATTTTAGCAGACAAAAAAAGGGGTCAAAAATGAAAATTCTATCCCTTTCGACCAAACTCAACCAAATTTTGTATACATATTCTGTGAATTCCCAGAAGGCTAGAAATGCAAAATAAAACCACTCAAAATCAGGGAGGGTCAAAAATTAAAATTCTAACCCTTTGTACTAAACTATGTATACAAAATTTGGTTAGTTTTTGCATTTCTAGCCTTCTGGGGGTTCACAGAATATGTATACAAAATTTGGTTGAGTTTTGTCGAAAGGGCTAGAATTTTCTTTTTCGACCCCCTCCGTTTTGATCTGATGTAAATTTTAAAACACATTAAAAAAACATATTTTATGTTCTTTTCAAAAATATATTCTGTTTTTTCTAGTTGATTTTTTTTTTTTATACTTACTTCAAAATGTGGTATGCCCCACCCTGCAAATAGTATATTTCTGATATTTTTATTTTGATGAATTCATGAGAATATTGTACTCCATTGACTGGGATATTATAAATATGAAAAGAAGACATCTATGTCTAACTAAAACTGACATTAACTCATTTTTTTCAAAATCGGACTTGCACTACTTTCAAAATAAACGGTTCATATATTAATAGTTTAGCTCAATTATTAGTTATGAGGTTATGAGTAATTAAAAATGATTACTACTTAAAGGGAAACTTTAACATTGCTATACTTTAACTATGGATATATTTTTAAATATTTTTCAAGATAAAAAAATTAAGTATTTAATATTATAAATCAAATATTCTATTAATTTTTAAATTTTAAATTTTATGAACAGACCCAATTTTATATGTATTATCAAAATTTAAAATGGGGCAATCTTATTAATTTTAAATTTTCTTTTTTAATTGAAGTTAATTTTATTCAACAGTAAAATTGACCAATAGTTCATAACCATATCTGTTCATTTGTTCAGTTAGTTAATATTTCTAACATACCTACTAATCATTTATCATGTGGCGAGGAAATATAATAAATTACCAAAAGCACCTTATTTTTTTGCTGGTTATTTATTCTCGGCATTCGACTTTCATTGATAATTTCATTTAAATTTAAATGAAGTCGGTCCATGAGCGAGCGAGCGGCTGGCTGGCTGGTTGTAACTACAACGTTCATCGAAATGAAATCCCCTCCACCTGAGATTTATAGCAAGCCATCAGAGATCATTCATTTGGAGGTAGGTTCGTGCAAGGATACGATTTACCCAAACCAATCTATATTTCCATCTTTTAAAATCATCATCGAACAACCTAACCTATTCGATTCGAAATTGTCGTTGACATAATCACGAAGGTATACTTAAATGACGAGTGAATAGTAGTAGGTATTAATCAGATCAGGGTTGGGCCAGTATCAGTTACAAAAAGTTCAAATACAAAATAACAAATCCAAATGACAATGGAAGAAAGGGGAAAGTCAGAAAAACCAAAACTTTTCAGGAGGGGCGATATTTTAGCTCCTGTTTCAATTGTAAGCATGTTTTTAGATTTTCTCTTGACTGTAAGCCTTTAAAATATTTCTGAATAATTCGTTAGAAAAGTCAAACAAAATGGGGCAATAGCTTTAAATTCAATTTTGGACTTTTCCTTTTCTTCCCCTGTACCATATTCAATAATACTACTGGATCCCACTTATAAAATATAATTCAAAAATGTCAAGAAAACGCTTTTTGAGAACAAATCAATATACTTATAGGAGGGTTTTTTGAGCTTTTTTAGCTCCAGAAACTTGACCTCAAGTCCTGCTAGCACTATTTAATCATTTATCCGACTGTAATCTGGCTTATTGACTAATTTATACACACACATACAGAAGTCATAGATTCCAATTAAAATAAATTGTTATAATGAAAACACTTTTTCTTGTTTAAGGGGTTTCGGGACTGTTTATCATTTTTATAAGAAAATTCTCAAATTTTTACCATCGAATCAATGATATATTAAATATTTATTCCCGAAATTTGAAGGTGATCGTATGTCCCATTACTGAGGAATAAATGATTGAAAATTGTCCTTTTAGCATGGAAGTAAATGGACCGAGCTTTTAAAAGGGCTATAACTTCTATACAAATTATACCATTTTCAACAAATTTATACAGATCAATAATTTAACTTTTATGAATCGAATGATACATTTTTCAATAGATTTGACAGTCTAGTTAATTAATTATTCACAAATGTAAAAGTAAAAATTTGGTGATGGCAACAAGTGGGATAAAATATGGTAACAGTGCAAAATTCTGAAATTGCACGAGTTTTGGAAGAGCGCCTGTTTTCATTTATTATTTAGATTAATAGCTACTCGATTGTTGGATAAAAGACATTTTTATTCGATAAAAAAATACTTTTTATTTATAAAAAGTTATTTGCAACCAACAGAATATAACAAAAGCACTAGTGTAGAATAGGCGCCTTTGCCAGATTTCCAACTCTATTTTTTGAAATCGTTTTTGTGTTAAATAAATGTTTTTATATTGAGAAATAATTTATCTCAATATTCTTTTTATTAATATTATCCAAACAAAGATTTTGATTCGATATTAACTAAATTATTAACAATTTTTTTATTAAAAAAATTTAGTCTGCAGACGTTGTCACTCAGCAGAAATACAAAAGATTTTTTCGAAAATCAACCAGATAGATAATATAAGCTGTCTCGAACTCCCTTAATAAAGAGTGTCTTCTGTTGGAAAAATTATTTTTTAATTTATTTATAAAGAGACTAAAATATAGTTTCGACTTTCATACATCAATTTCTGTGAATCAATTGTAATAGACTGATGAAGAGGGCAAAGTCCTCGAAACTATAGTCTCTTTATAAATAAATCAACAAATTTTTTTTCCATCAGAAGACATTGTTTTATTGTCTCCTTTAATTTATAAAAATTCTGCTAACTCTCCCCAAAAAGAAACTTCCAATTTAACTATTTATATTGAATTTTTTAAAATTGTTTTATTTCCCATAATTTTTATGATTATAAAGATTTTACTTTTGGTTAATGGTCATTTATATTTAATTATTTTGTTCTCGGATACTAGTGTCTATTTAGCCAGATCTTATTTAATATTGTACTTTTTTATTTATGTCCTAGTGTTAGAGTAGAAGCCGGGTTCTAGCCATCCTAATCCTTGCAGTGAGTTATTTATAATTAATCTCGGGCCTTCTGAGCAGCAAACAGACCACCCTCGGACAATCCAGCATTTTGGTCACTTTTATAATAAGAAATATAATTTTACTAAAAGATAGTGTAAATTATCTTCTTCTTTCTTTTTTTTTTTTTTTTTTTTTTTTTGATTGCCTCATCAATATCCACTTAATAGTTTTTTCACTTAGATGTTCTTTGAGCTCCAAGAATCAACGAACCTATTACTTAAATTTAGGGAACTCGGTGTTGGTTTATAGTGAAACACCACCAACTCCAACCTAATTGAACCTATTACTCTTTAATAATAATCATTTTATAAACTAGGCTCTTGGCTAATTTTATTTTTAAATTACGGACTTGCTTTTGATTGATTAAATAAAATATCTATTTAGAAAATATACAAAATTTGTAATTGTTACCACGAGGGTAGATGTAATTTAAATACGTAGGCATTTAGTATTTTATATCTCATTTACACTTTATTATTAGTACCATGGGATTAATTATTGTTAAAATAATTTATCTTCTAAGATTTTCCCAAAACATATAGGTAAGTGACTACTAGGTAGAATTTGAATTTTATAAATTAAAGAGTTCTTTTAGTGACCTTAAATAAATAAATGGAGTAATTTTAATCAATTATCACTATTTAATCGACTTCAAAAAATCAGGTTTTCTATTCGTCTGATTTTTTTTTATGTCTATGTTACCTCATATCTCCGCCAATTGTGAACCGATTTTGAAATTTTTTTTGCATTGGGTTCAGTCTAGCTTCCGATTGGTCCGTTTTTTTTCATTGGTATTAGGACCTTATTTGTTAGGTTTGTTCAGTCCTAAAACTTCTTTGTTTATGAACTAGTTTCGATGATTCTTTTTTTATTGGAAAGGGGGTATCTTAGGGATGGTGCCATATTAATTTGGTCAAGTTCTGATGATATGATCAACAACGAATTATCGTAAATTTACAATTCTTATGAGGAAATAATCGAAATTATGATAAATAAAATCTTTTATAAAAAATCTTATAACATTCATTTAAAACCCGCAAACGTTTTTAGAGAATTTCTATATTTATCAATTGAATTTTATTATCATTTTCTGATTCATTCGCCCGAAGCTTTCTTTCTCTTACGAGATGCATGCAAGGTATTATTTTAAGTCACTATTAATAACATCACTAAAAAGAGAAAAATAAAAGTTATTTTTATAAAAAAAATAAAACCGACTTCAAAAAACTTAAATGCAACAAATAAAATAATAATAACTTAAAAATAAAATAAAATCCACTAAAAGATATAAAATAATTATCTTATATTAACATGAAATTACTTTTTGAAGTCGGTGCCAAATATTTACATTTTATGAATCGCACTCGACGGATCTTACTTAGTACGTTTGGCGGGTACGCTCGCTTATAGGTATAGTTTGCTTGGCACCGATTTCAAAAAGTAATTTCATGTTAATATTTCGTCGTTTAGTTGTAACTAAATAAGATAATAATTTTATACCTTTTAGTGGATTTTATTTTATTTTTTAAGTTATTATTATTTTATTTGTTGCATTTAAGTTTTGTTTTTTTATAAAAATTAATTTTTTATTTGATCGATTTACAAAACAGTTTCGGTCACCATCGGTTGACTATCTTCAGTATTTCTAAAAAAATAATTTTTAAGAAAAAATAAAAACCTACTTCAAAAAATTAAATGCAACAAATAAAATACACTAAAAGGTTTAAAATAATTATTATCTTATTTAGTTACAACTAAACGACGAAATATTAACATGAAATTACTTTTGAAGTTGGTGCCAAACATATACCTTTTATGAATCGCACTCGACGGATCTTACTTAGTACGTTTGGCGGGTACGCTCGCTTATAGGTATAGTTTGTTTGGCACCGACTTCAAAAAGTAATTTCATGTTAATATTTCGTCGTTTAGTTGTAACTAAATAAGATAATAATTATTTTATACCTTTTAGTGGATTTTATTTTATTTTTAAGTTATTATTATTTTATTTTGTTGCATTTAAGTTTTGTTTTTTTATAAAAATTAATTTTTTATTTGATCGATTTACAAAACAGTTTCGGTCACCATCGGTTGACTATCTTCAGTATTTCAAAAATGAATTTTTAAAGAAAAATAAAACCTAACTTCAAAAAATTAAATGCAACAAATAAAATACACTAAAAGGTTTAAAATAATTATTATCTTATTTAGTTACAACTAAACGACGAAATATTAACATGAAATTACTTTTGAAGTCGGTGCCAAACATATACCTTTTATGAATCGCACTCGACGGATCTTACTTAGTACGTTTAGTGGGTACGCTCGCTTATAGGTATAGTTTGTTTGGTACCGACTTCAAAAGTAATTTCATGTTAATATTTCGTCGTTTAGTTGTAACTAAATAAGATAATAATTATTTTATACCTTTTAGTGTATTTTATTTGTTGCATTTAATTTTTTGAAGTCGGTTTTTATTTTTTTCTTAAAAATTATTTTTATTTTTCTCTTTTTAGTGATGTTATTAATAGTGATCATATCATCAGAACTTGACCAAATTAATATGACACCATCCCTAAGACACCCCCTTTCGGATAAAAAAAGAACCATCGAAATCGGTTCTTAAACAAAGAGGTTAGGTCTAAACAAACCTAATAAAAAAGGTCTAATACCTATGAAAAAAAACGAAAAAAAATGGGACCAATCGGAAGCTAGACTGGACCCAATGCAAAATATTTTTTTCAAAATCGGTTTGACAATTGGCGGAGATATGAGGTAACATAGGCACAAAAAAAAAAAAAAAAAAAATTCAGTCGAATAGAGAACCTCCTCCCTTTTTGAAGTCGGTTAAAAATTGAAACATATTATAAGATTTTTTTTTACAATTACACAACATAAAATCCATACATTTCGTTCAAGATTTGAAATTTCTCACTTTGCATATATACTAATTCTTAAGGAGGATCAGGACAGCTTATCTATCTGGTTGATCTTCGAAAAGATCTTTTATATTTCTGCAGAGTGACAACTTCTGCCTACTAAATTTTTTAATAAAAAATTGTTCATAATGAGGTTAATTTCGAATAAAAATCTTTGTTATAAAAAGAATATTGAGATGATTTTTTTCTCATTAGGTATAAAAACATTTATTTAACACAAAAACAATTTCATGAAATAGAGATGGAATTCTACCCTAGTGCTTCTGTTGGCTGCAAGTAACTTTTTATTTTTTTACATTTATGAATAACTAATTAACTAGACAGTCAAATCTATTGAAAAATGTATCATTCGATTTATAAAAGTTTAATTATTGATCTGTATAAATTTGTTGAAAATGGTATAATTTGTATAAAAGTTATAGCCCTTTTTAAAGCTCGGTCCATTTATTTCCATGCTAAAAGGACAATTTTCAATCATTTATTCCTCGGTTATGAGACAGACGACCAACTTCAAATTCCGGGAATAAATATTTAATACATCAATGATTCGATGGTAAAAACTTGAGAATTTTCTTGTAAAAATGATAAACAGTCATGAACCCCCTTCACTATTAATAAGTAGCATGGATATTTAATTGATAATCACTTCAAAAGAGATTCTAATCAATGACACATGTTTATAAATGATTTAAATATCCATGTTACTTACTTATAGTTAAGAATGAATTATGTATGCAAAGTGACAAATTCCAATCTTAAACGAAATTGTGTGTATAAATGTGAAAATGTATGGTTTTTAGTTTGTATAATTGTATAAAAAATCTTATAATATGTTTCAATTTTCAGTACTACTGAAAATAGTCAACCGGGGGTGACCGAAACTGTCTGGTCGATATATAATGATAATTGATTCCAATTACTATATTTATTTATTTTGAGTGACTAAGAAACCCTTTAATTGATCAAATTTAAATAATTTATTTTGTATTTCATTACCCAAAAATAGTAATTTGACCTTGGATTGTTCTTCATCTGCAGAGTTGGCGTGTCCGTCCACTGGCTAAAACGTCCGAGAATAACTCGAGTGAATAACTACATAAATATCGTGCTTTATTGTATTCTTAAATCTATATAGCCGAATAAATTAAATGGAAACTGTCATTATCCAAAGGCCATTTCAGCAGATTTCTCAATGTCAAATGCCTCGGCTCGGTCGTAATTTACTCATATGAAGATCTGGTTTGTTCAAGTATAATAATTATGTTTATTGGCAGCTCACTGTCTGAACTGTTGAGGCAGTTGCCAATGCAATTGATACAGCCTAGACGAGACGAGACGACGAAAATCTCTATAAATTCGCATTACGCGTTCTATACTGCTTTATCCAACGCACGATTCATAAATAAATGCAATTTATTTGAATTTATAAAATATACAGCAAATAAATTCTAAAGTTGTTATTTATTATCCATCCGAATAGGTTGCAATCAGGCAGGCATTTCAGTTGGATAAGGTCAGCCTGCGCGAACAGAGATCGAATCAATCTGTCGGAGGCGAGCCTTTGGGCGCCTAAACAGGCACTTTGGTGCCTCTGCTCACCTCCGCCGACCAGGGGCGGCGCCACTTCGCGAATTTCCCCCACTAGGTGCAGTAAAACGATTACATTTATCATCTTTTCTCGCAAGTCGGTACAAATCAGGACGCGAAAACTAATGAATAATTTGAAATCAAGATGGTGGACGGGGGACAGGGGGACGGGAATAACGAAATAATTATAAATTTGGAATGGTTGGAAATGATGGGGCTTGTTCGAAAGTAAATAATCCATGCCTATGTGTTGATTTGTCACGCGATGCAAATATGCAAATTGCTTGTAGAAGCGAGAGCAAGATCCACATCAAAATGCTGTTTCGAAGGGATTTAATTTATAATATTCGCATTGCATTTTGAAAGCAAACTACATGAATTAGACAATTTAATGAATCATTAAATATGTTTTGTTTGAAACAAAAATATTAAGTTACCTAATAATATATTAAAAGGCATTCAAAGAAAAAAGCAATAAATAATGATCAATGAGAGAGGGGCGTCATGAAAGGTACTTCATTTAGAAATTTCCATGAAATGCTGATCAAAGACAGTCATTTAATCACTTTTCCTTATTTAAGATGAAGCTGCAGCAGCTTTAATGGATAGCAATCAAATGAGTGATTTTCCAAATTAGTCATTTTTTTCTACTTTTACCCATATTAATATATGGAAAAGTATCGTATGGATCAAAATCAGATATTTTGTAAACCTTTAAGTTTCTTCTGTGTCTTCTGAATCCAAAAATATCTCTGTGTATATGTATATGATAAGGTCAAATATGATTCGCTCTAATTTAAAGAACACATCACGAAACTCTTAGAGAATTATTATTCAATGAAATAAAGTTCAAGGATTTTTGTGGTGTTTCACAGTAAAAAAGTCTAATGGTGTGGACACAACACGACTTTCACACTAGTTTCCCCCTTATTTGAAATCATCATACCAATTTTCTCATTCAAATTACTTCACTTTGTGTTTCACCTGTGCCGTTTTGAGAATTCCGAAAAAAAAAATGAAATTGCGAAATACCAAAAATCTTTAAATAAACATGTAATTCCGGTTCTTCGATTTTATCCAAAATCTTGAGGTACTTCTTCTAGTCTCTAGATATAGCTTGGTTATAATTATGTTAACTCCCTGCATTTATCCCATAATATGTTGAGTTTGTATTTTTGAGATTTAAATTTTTTCTTTGGATCTACTTAAAATGTTTTTTGAATAATATCTGTGTTTATACATGGTATGGGTTGTTGATTTTCTGTTTAATGAAATCTTGAATATAAAATGTTTGAATAATATTGAAGTTGCCTGATTAATACATTTTTATAAGTGCCTACCTACTTTATTAGAACAATTTTTAGTCCTTTAAAATTACTCAGTGGGGGCGGGTCGGCCGAAAAAATGTTACGTTTCTGCTTGCACAGCAGGAGACCAACTTAGATTACTGCAGAAATTTGACGAACTATAAATAAAATAAGTCGATCAATTGGAAGTCTGGCTTCCATACCGAGGGTTCTATAACTAATACCTTTATTATAATTGATAATATTAACCAAAATTTGACGATTGGCGAAAATATATTTAGGGGTTGCATTTATTCAAGTTATATAGAATTTATAAGGGAGGACGAATTCAATGTGAATTGACTACTCCGACATCTTTTATAGTGCAGATATCGGTGAATAAAAACTATTCTCCCCATAAGAATATAATGTTTGTTATTCACTTTTGGCTAGGCCCTTCAGCGGTTGCTGTTTTTCGCCAGTAGACTCACAAAGTTACAGATATTCTTAAAAAATATAATTTATTAACATCTCTAAAATTATTTCTTTTTACGATGTTTACCATTTAAAAATTAGTAATAAGAGGACCTTAATGCCATGCTTTGACTTTTTTATTAAACGCTTTATATTAGCTTCTCTTGTATGTAACAGTTCTAAATGTAAGTAATTCTAGAAAGTCGATTTTTATCCAAATAAATTCGATCTTTAAAAAAAAATTTCAAAAAAAAACTAAACAAAAATAGCAATAATAATTAAAACAGAAATATTAGGGAATTGACAATAAATAAAAAAACTGAGTTTTTATTAAATGGCCAGATGTTTCGTCGATTTATTTCGACTTCCTCAGTGGCTAGAATGATAAAACAGGAAATCAGAAAAAATTTATAAATAGTAAAGTTATAAATACCCCTTCTTATCAGTTTTTGTCAAAAGACAATTCCACTATGCTAAGAAACACCTTAATATTTTTTAATATTTCTACAATATGGTACATTCTAGGCCTCAATTTCTCAACACTCTTGAACTTTATCCCCTTTTAACAATCAAAAAATCAAAAAATTATATAACTTTTATAACCAAACTGTTATAAGTAATACTCTGCATTATTAGATCCCATACTGTAATAAATATTACAAAAAAACAAACAAAAAACGTGTATCTCAGATATATTTGATTATAGTATTAGTACGTATTAAAATTTGATTAATTTGAAATATAAAAGCAACAGGAGATATCTAATAAAATAGATGAAGTGAAGCCTTCAGTGTAAAACACATGAGAAGAGTTTAACGGTCGATTTGGAATTGTGTGTAGTAGAAGACTAGTGGTCGGGTTATCATTCGTTTCTTTTAAATGGATTGTCTCTGATTTAAGAGAGATCGAGTGAGGTCCTTTCCGGTTTCTAAATTTCCCATTTAAAAACAAAAAGTGGAATTCCAACAAAGATATCGATCCACTTAGGACAAGACCACAACGTTATATTCGGCTCTATTCATCTATCAAATAATTTACTTTATACACAAATTCAAATATCAAAAAATATTTTTTCAAAACTCCATGGTAATTTTTTAAAAAAGTATCGCTATTTTGGGCCAATCTTATTGATTTCACTTATTCGTTATTAATAAAAATCAAACATTTATATAAAATAATTAAAACTATTAATATATAGAGTCGGGCATAAAGATCTACCACATTTTGAAGATGTATAAAATGAAAAATTTTAACTAGAAAAAAACTGAATATATTTTTGAAAAGAACATAAAATATTTTTAAATGTGTTTTAAAAATTATATCAGTCAAAAAAAGAAGGGAGGGGGGGTCAAAAATGAAAATTCTAGCTATTTCGACCAAACTATGTATACAAAATTTGGTTGAGGTTGCTCGAAAGGGCTAGAATTTCATTTTTGACCCCCCCCCCCCTTTTTATGTCTGATAATGTTTAAAACACATTAAAAAAAATATTTTATGTTCTTTTCAAAAATATAGGTATTCAGTTTTTTCTAGTTAAATTTTTTCATTTTTATACCTCTTCAAAATGTGGAAGATCTTTTATGCCCCACCCTGTATATTAGAAGAAATTTCTCTTCGGAGAGAGCTGGACTGGTAGAAATTTTAATTGATAAGTAATGAAAGAAGGAAAAATCCTCCGAAACGTTGTAGTTTTTGAGTGATGAAAAAATTTTAATTGATAAGTGATGAAAGGAGGGAAAATCCTCCGAAACTTTGTAGTTTTTGAATGATGAAAAAAATACCTATCCAATAAATCTACTTTATTCGAGAGAATTTTTTTCACTATCCTTGGGCTGCCTTTCTATAACTTATCAATTATAACTATTAATATTAAAATTTAATAGAAGTACTAAAATTCAGTCGAATTGAGAACCTCCTCCTTTTTTGAAGTCGGTTAAAAAATGGCTTTAATCCAGAGAAACGACTTCCTAAAGGAAATATGTGGCTATAATATGAAGTCCAAAAGTAGTTGTTATTCCCAAAACATAAAAAAACCAAAATTGTCTATTATTCATTTTTATTCAAAAAAGAAACGTTTCAGCTTGTACCCCAAGCCATCTTCAGTCTGTAAAATACAAACGCACATAAGGAACAAATTACATCCATGTGTCACACAGAAAACTGTAGTTCTAATGAATGTACTGATGAATTTAAATTAAAGATGTCAAATTAGAGGTGGGTATGGAGGTTTCAAATACAGTTTTCTGTGTGACACATACATGTAATTTGTTCCTTATGTGCGTTTGTATTTTACAGACTGAAGATGGCTTGGGGTACAAGCTGAAACGTTTCTTTTTGAATAAAAATGAATAATAGACAATTTTTGACTACCTTTGTGCTTCACAATATCCTCAAATATTTCCTTTTGGAAGTCGTTTCTCTGGATTAAAATTTAAATAAATCCAAAATAAATGTATAATATTTATTATTTTATTTATTATATTTGAAAAAAGCATATTAAAAAAAATCAATGGCTGACATCTGAGTTGAATGATCTTTAGAATTCTTAATCTTTAAAAAAAATTTTTAATAACTAATCTTACATTCTCACGATTTTTATAAAAATTATATACCTAACCCAAAAAACAATTGATTCTTCTTAAATAATAAAATTACAAATGATGGCCAAATGGTGTCCACCAAGGCCAAAGGAAGAAAAAAATAATAATAAAATTAATAATAATAAAAAAAAAATTGTTTAAGCCGTTTTTCGAGAAAAAAAATCTTTAAAGCACTCAAAGTAAAAAGCACTTTTTGTTGGTTGATTTAAGCAAAAACCTTGCTGTTTTTTCTTGAGTCGATATTATAAACTTCGGTTTTAATGTTAATTCTTTTGATATGTATCATTTTTTGACCTATCTCTACCATATGGAGCTAGACAAACTGATTTAGAGACTACAAAACTTGAACTCTAAATTTAAAATCTAGCATAACTTTCAAATAGAATTCAAAAAGATCCATTTGATTTTATTTGAATTGAATGATTTTAAAAAATCAATTTCCAGAGATGTCTTCCAATATTTCACTGAAAAAAAATCCGTTAAAATATTTTTGTTGTGTTGAATAATTCGTGTGAACAATATCTAATTTGGCGAAAATTTATAGATATTTTTCGATAGGTTTTGGTAATAAATCTTGAAGGTCCTGAGTCAAATGGAGTAAATTCAATATTGTCCCTATCGAGGTTTGTTCCGCACCCGAATTGACAATAGGCCAAATGCTCTCGATACAAGATTTAAACTCTCTCTAAGAAGGGGGAGAGAATCTGTCTCACTCACCTAGCCATCTAGTAACTAGATCTAATGCAATTCAAGAACATCGACAGCTGAAACGCTTTTCTTATGTCTCTGTTTTTGTCTACATTTGATTTATATTTCCTATAACCTCGTTCGAGACGTTGATTAATGGTTATATAAAATATAATAAGAATAAATGCAAATATTCATCAGATGAACGTAATTTAATGAAGGACATTCAAGGCAAATAGCTTATATAGGAATATCCAAATAAGCAATGTTGCCTTTAAATGGAAACTTTAACGCGCGGCGAGAAGACTTCTAAGCAGAAAGCGACATTGACGTTAGAGAAATATTATGATTATTTACATAACACTTCTTTTAATATTTCTAAATTAAAAATTTCCATTAATAGAGTAACCTTTGAGAAGCCAACAACCGGAATTCAACTTTATATAATGGTGGTAATCTTTCTATCTAATCTTGAAAATTATGTATTATGTGTTGCACTTGTCTTTTTGATAAGTCTACATCATCATAAATATGACAATATGCGTTGTTTCATGTGTATACCATAGGGACAATATCTATCAGCCAAGTTCGGAAAAACGGGCGACGCACCGGCCTTGTGTATATTTACACGAACCTTTTCGAGCTACTTTCGACCCCCCAAAACTCAAAAACTATTAGACCTACACACTTGAAATTTTCCATGTCTAACAAGGACCACTGGAACACCTAGAATCCTAAATTTGATGAATAAATCTATAATAGTTCTTGAGTTATTAAACTCTGAAAAGTGCTATTTTTAACACTGGTGACTCACTGAGTGACATATCAGAAACCTAAAGTACTTCCGCTAATCTCTAGAATGCTGAAATTTGGCATACTAGTAGAGTTTGGGCTATAATTAAAGGAAAAAAATCGAAAAAGTGAAACTTTCCCTTTTTCAGGACCTAAAATGAAAGAGTGAAATTTATTATAGGCTTAATTAACATATAGTTAAAATACAATCATGCTAGAATGCTGAATGATATACTGGTAAAGCTTAGCAGATTAATAAAGGAGAAAATTGAAAAAGCGAAACTTTCCCTTCTTCGGGTCCCTAAATGAAGGTGTGAAATTTATGAAAAACCGACCGGGTTTTTAACAGATATTTTACGAGAATATATTTAATAATTATTAATATAAATGCTTAAAGGTAATTATTATTTAGATAAATTAAAAGATAAAACTTTTCAAAAATTAATGATATCTGACCAAAAACGTAAATGTGAAAAAAGGGGCCAAGTTCTGTTGCATACGACTTCGCCGACAAAACAGTTGAGATCTAAACGGGTACCAAGTCCATAGCAGTTGTTTCAAATCATAGCTATAGGGATGTACAACGTTCTTCAATTGACTAAAAATAAAATTTGATACGTTCTTTGATATTGAATTTAAAACTTGCCAAGTTTTATATCCAACTATATTATTTGTAGTATAAAATAGAATAACTAGTAAAGCTAAATTTTAACCTTCTATTAAATATCATCAGTTAAACGTAAGTTATTGACTATTATAACTTGCCAAGTTATATTTCTAAATTAAAAACTTCCATTATTAGAGTAGCCTTTGGAGAAGTCAACAACCGGAATTCAACTTTATATAATGGTGTAATCTTTCTATCTATCTGAAAATTATGTATTATGTGTTGCACTTGTCTTTTTGATAAGTATACATCATCATAAATATGACAATATGCGTTGTTTCATGTAGTATAGCATGTAGGGACAATATCTAGACAGTTTAAGATATTATTGTATACTCTTGTCTTTTGGAGTCAGTAAAACACATATTTCAGCATTTTATAGTTGTATGGTCCTTTCACAAATAGATATATGTTTATATCAAGAAATATATGTATCTTGAATAAAAAAAGAGATGAAGCAGCTTACAAGTTGCCAGAGGAATGTGGCCTCAAGCAGCATAAATCAATCCACCAAGTCTGAGCGCATCACAAAAGTGAACAAACCCGGGAACCGGCGACCTGGAGTTAGGGGCCCATCTCACGAAAAAGGAAGGGCTGGACCATGGGCCAAGCAAGCCTTCTCCTGATAACACTCTTAATAGGAATTAAATGACAGGCCGCAGTAGGCTTTTCTCAGATCAGTTTACACACACGTTTTACATGAGTCGATGGTAAGTTAGCCTATCGAAAGATCTGCTGAAATGCACGTTTAACCAGTATGCGTAATATATAAAGAGAATTATGTTTTCTTTATTCATTGTCCATGAAGGAACATTCATTTAGTCGTGTTTCAATTTTACATGGAAATATTATGAAACCTATTAAATAAAATGGAAAAATTTTACTTACTTATTTCTTCTAACATATTATTTATTTAGAATTGTCGTATTTTGTTAAATAAATAGAATTTTATTATTCATGTATAAAGAACTTGTATTAAATACACATAAATTTTCCACATAATATTAATATTTAATATAATTTTTTTCAACAAAACTTTCTATGAAATTATATACCTATTGTTTATTAATGATGTTATATGGTATTCATTTCTGTACCTTATAAAAAGACATATTAATGCTACTAAAAATATTTAATAATTTTCATAACAAACCCAGTTCTTCTAGTATTAATCTTTAGCTCTTTTGATTATAAGTCGATTCTTCCATATCATGGTCTAAAAAATAACAAAATTTAAAAAAGAGAATATACGAAAACAAAAATTCGGTTGGAACTAAAATCCACAATGTACTACCTACTTTCCTACCTAGTCAATCAAAATATATAAGACAGCTATGTTTTTTCTATTACCAATAAAAAAGATTAATTTTAAAATTTATATTTAAAAAAGTTAAAAAATTATCTTTTAAAAAGTACAAAATAATGTAATAATTAAAAAGTGTGGGGGGCAGAAACATGTACTTTTAATTAATTTCGACAAAGTGTTCCACACTTTTTGATTATTACATTATTTTGTACTTTTTAAAAACGTGTTTGTTTTTTAATTATAATTTATTTTTTTACTTTTTAGTCTTAATTATTTTCATAGAGAAAAGTTTGCGGTATTTAACAGAATGAAATGATTATTACTTTTATATAATTTCAATTAAAGATAATCTCTCTCCCCGACCGTCTTTCCAGCAACTTATAACCTTCAATCTTTCAAGACCAGCATCCACAGATACCTTGGACTCCTACACAATCCCTAAAACTCCCCTATCTTCACGATACAAGGGTCCACCGTGGATTACAGAGGTTGTACCTCTCTTGGTGCAACTTCTTCTTGTTCCAATATCATTATTCAAAAAAAAAAAAAAAAAAAAAAAAATTGAGAAGGTAAACAATTATTTTTATAGAGAAATTTTTGAGGAATTTAACAGAACAAAAGTCACATTGATACATAGATAAATACATACATACATACATACAGGTGAAGCTAATATAAAGCGTGTAAAAATGATTGAAAATTGAAATGATAAATAGACTCAATATTAAAAAATAAATATAATATTATACGGATTTTCGAAAATTTATAATGATTATCTAAAGCAGGGGTTCCCAACCTTTTGCACCTGCGTACCACCTGGCTTTTTGAGAAATTTTGGCGTACCACCAGAACTAAATATTTTAATAAACGTATAATATTTACTCTTCTAAAAGTGTTCAAAGGCTTTTTGAATTAAATTCCTGAGAAAACTTCATATTTAATTTCTTGATTAGTTTTTTGAGAATTTTTTATTTATTTATATAACTATATATAACCAAACTTCTTGAGGATACAAATTCTCATTTAAATAGGTGTTGGTTTTATTCTTTTTTGACAAAAAAACACATTTTTATCATTTATTTTTCTTTATTTTATTTTATTGTTACCAGGAACGTTTCGACATTTTCAAATATGTCATCATCAGCCTAAAACATTTCAATCATTACATAATTTTTATACAATGACAATTTCTCCACACAACAACAACAACTTAAAAATAACAACAAAATGACATACAATGAAACGTTTCTGGTAGCAATAAAATAAAATAAAGAAAAATAAATGATAAAAATGTGTTTTTTTTGTCTAAAAAGAATAAAACCAACACCTATTTAAATGAGAATTCATATTTAATGGTTAGATATTTGTTTATTTATAACATGCTTATAATAAAGGAGAAATAAAAAGATTAAAATGGCATTAATTTACAGTTTTATTTATTACCCATAGGTCTATAAATATACAAATAAACTTATACGCGTAACACCGGTTGGGAACCCCTGGTTTAAATCACTTAAATTTGTAAAAATTGAGGTTAGTATTGAACAAGTGAAAAAGTTTTTTTCAAATTTATCTTCTGTAAATACATATAATCACTTGTATTTATTTGCCTCAAAGATATAATATACCTACATAGATTAAGGATTAGTTGCTCTCATCACTCACGCGCACCACCTGAAACGTTCCCGCGTACCACCGGTTGGGAACCTCTGATCTAGAGATTCGAAAGTAGGTATATAATGGGAATTAAGGACAACTTTTTTATTTTTCAACCAACGTTTCGTCGACTTTATCTACTTCTTCATTATCTAGAGAAGAGTTCTTTTCCAAATCAATGCATAGCTCATTCAAAATATATATAATTATCATGACCAATTGACCACTATTAAAAAATTTTAATTAATAAAAATATCTCCGTCTTCTAAACGTTTGAAGCCAAATTTTGGAAGTTATTTATTTTCTATCTTTTTCTGTTAAAAATTTGTATTTATTTATTATATACTTTTTTGGAGAAAAAAAGAGTGGAAACTCTCTTCAAATTTTGGTAATCTGGAAAAATTTTTGTCACTGACTAGTTTGAAATATAAAAATAAAACATAACACAAAAATTAAGATAGTTAATACAAATTTTTCTGCAAAATTTCAGCTCGTCCACCGTTCAAGAGTCTCGAAATCTGATTCGATTTTATTTTGATTTTCTGTTTCTTTCCTCTTCATAGAATTTTCGACACAAGAAGAAACATTCTAAGATATTTTGTCCTAATTCATAAGGATTCCGATTCAGATAGAAAGACAAAAAAAAAATATGCCTAAAAATGATTTCTCTTATTTCCAAACATTTCTAAACAAAGCAAAACAAGCAAAAAAGTGAAAAGTTTTTAATGTTTGGGGCACTAGGCTGGTCCTTATTTTGGGTATATTCGAATTTTTGCGCTGACAGAGGCTCATATGGTTCGAAATAAAAAACAAAAATATCTCATCAAGTTTCAACTTCTCTATCTCAATTTTAACCTGTGCCACACATCGATGCAAGTTTCCCATCTTAACATGGGGTTTTTGGCATTGAACAATCAATTTTTTTATTCCGGCCAAAGTAATGGTTCAAAAATTTGAAACTCTGTAGACTTTATCCTTATAATAGTAGCTATGCTTTCAGAATTTTTACAAATTTTTAGCTATTATCATTTTGGAGTCTATAACTTACTAACACTAAGATATAGCAGTATTTTATTTAGCTGTAACTCCAAAATTATAATAGCTAGAAATCAGTAAAAATTTTGAAGGATAGCTACTATTATAAGGATAAAGTTTACAGAGTTTCAAATTTTTTGAACCATTGCTTTGGCCGGAATAAAAAATTGATATTTCAATGCCAAAAAACCATGTTATTTAGATGGGAAGCTTGCATCGCTGTGTGCTACAGATTAAAATTGAGATAGAGACTTGAAACTTGTGGGATATATTTTATTTTATTTATTTCGAACCATATGATGCTCTGTCAATCGTACAAATTCGAAAATACCCAAAATAAGGACCACCCTAGTGGGGCATTGAGTAACATCAATTTTAAAATATTTATCGTTTAAGCCTATAACAAATTTTCTGAATTAATTGAAAAATTAGTTGACAAAAAATAATAATTATGGACTAACATTTTCTTGGCGATAAGAAAAGAAAACTCCGGGCGAATTTAATCTTACGATTAATCAAATTATAATTAAGTAATGGTGTAGTCAGAGGTGCGAACCCACCTGGCCAGTGGTTTCGACTCAAGCGATGGCATTAATATAAATGATTTTGCCTAATGGAGTGAACCTGTTTTACAAAAAAAACTCTTTTAGCAGACCGAGATGCCAACCGAGGAAAAATGTGGAAATGTTTCAGATATTTCACTTTAATAATATACAATTGGTGGAATCATTTCATTTAAGAAATAAAAAATACCTAAAAGAAGACTCACAAGGCTTCAAGATTGTTATTACTCTGTTGTTCATAATCTGCGAATGTTTAACAGATTTCTGCTACAATATTCTTCCTAATAATGTGAAGTCATTATTTTTTCCGTATATGTGCAGAGAAGGCAAAAAGGCATGGACAACTGGCTACGGCTACGGCTACGCATTCCGAGCCGAGGAGGACCACCGATGACAACTAAATGGATGTTGCACAAATATAGGACACATGTTTAAAACAATTTTCTAAAAGGTTTTTTTCCATCTTATAAATAAATATATTTTGATTCAATGACCATTATTTCTAAATCATCATTTTGTCTCTTGAATATATTTCGATGACTCAGCTTCAAAAAAGGGAGGAGGTTCTCTATTCGACTGAATTTTTTTTTTTTTTTTTTTTTTTTTTTTTTTTTTTTTTTTGTGCCTATGTTACCTCATATCTCCGCCAATTGTCAACCGATTTTTTTGAAAATTTTTTTGCATTGGGTCCAGTCTAGCTTCCGATTGGTCCCATTTTTTTTTCGATTTTTTTTCATAGGTATTAGACCTTTTTTATTAGGTTTGTTTAGACCTAACCTCTTTGTTTATGAACCGATTTCGATGGTTCTTTTTTTTTATCCGAAAGGGGGTGTCTTGTGGGATGGTGTCATATTAATTTGGTCAAGTTCTGATGATATAATCACTATTAATAACATCACTAAAAAGAGAAAAATAAAAATTTTTAAGAAAAAAATAAAAACCGACTTCAAAAAATTAAATGCAACAAATATAAAAATACACTAAAAGGTATAAAATAATTTTTTTTATCTTATTTAGTTACAACCAAACGACGAAATATTAACACGAAATTACTTTTTGAAGTTGGTGCCAAGCATATACGTTTTATGAATCGCACTCGACGGATCTTACTTTCTAGTACGTTTGGCGGGTACGCTCGCTTATAGGTATAGTTTGTTTGGCACCGACTTTAAAAAGTAATTTCGTGTTAGCATTTCGTCGTTTAGTTGTAACTAAATAAGATAAAAAATTTATTTTACTTGCCTTTTAGTGTATTTTTTATATTTGTTGCATTTAATTTTTTGAAGTCGGTTTTTATTTTTTTTCTTTAAAATATTTTTATTTATTACAAAAATTATAAGAGATTTTATTTTAACTACATATCTATAATAAAGATAAGAGTAAATAAATATTATATTTAATATTGATTTACTATGAGTTATGATACTAGGATCACTTATTTCACATTAAAATTAAAAAATTAAAAGATATAAAATTTTTTTCTTTTTCAATATATATATATTTCGGAGCTATCAACCCATCTTAAGGAAGTACAGAAAAAGTAAGGTTGATAGCCCGAAATATATATATTGAAAAAGAAAAATTTTTATATCTTTTAATTTTTAAATTTAATGTGAAATAAGTGACCTAAGTATCCTTAACTCATAGTAGAATCAATATTAAATATAATATTTATTTACACTTATCTTTATTAAAGATGTTTCATCTTGCATCAACACCACAATTCTACTATATATTTATTTATTTAAAATTTGAATTTTTAGTGAAATCACCGTAATTAATTAGGAATTATTTTTGTTCTTGTTTAATGGATAATTATAATTAATTACGGTGATTTCACTAAAAATTCAAATTTTAAATAAACAAATATATATTAATTAGAATTATTTGTTCTTGTTTAATGAATAATTATAATTAATTATGTGTGATTTCAACTAAAAATTCAAATTTCAATCAAATTAATCTCACAAATAAAAGCTTCATTACTATTTATTTATTTATTCATCTCCCTGTATGAATTATTATTTACCTATCTACCATATATGGCTGATTCTCAAAAAAATCGAAAAATACTTACTTACTTCTTACTTCCTGTGGCCGAACAACATTTCCAATGTTTTAGCCTCCTCTATAATGCCTCGCCATTTTGTCCTATCCCTTGCTATAGAGTTCCAATTTCCTTGAGCACCCAACTCTTCAAGATCTCTGGTTATATTGTCCATCCATCTTTGCCGTGGTCTACCTGGTGGTCTTCTTCCTATCGATTTTGCTTCGTAGATCCTGCTGATAGCTCGATCTTCATCAGCACGCACCACATGGCATTGATAATTGGATGAAATTTTTTTTTAATTATTCTGGAATTTCTTTTGAAAATTTGATAGTACATGGGCTAATTGTATAAAACGTTATAGTGGTCCCCAACTTTTTTAAGTTTAAAGGGGGGTGAGGGAGACCATATAGTTATTGGTTCTGAATAGTTCCAAGAAAAATATATGATACCCGGAAAAAAATATGATAAATGGTGAGAGACGTCACTGAGAGTGGGTTACTACCCTATGATCTTAGGTTATAATATAATAACTTAATTGAAACCATGATTTTGAGTCTTTTTCTTCTTGAAGAAGAAGATTTTGAGTGAGTTTGTGAAAAAAACTGAATTAAAAATATCTCTTAGGTTTGAAATTGGTATCTCAAAAATTGAATCAATAATAACATTAAAATAACATTTTTGGGTTTCTTTGAGCTTCAAAGATTTGCAGGCACTGCTCTAATATAATAAATCAATTTAAACCATGATTTTGAGTCTTTTTCTTCTTGAAGAAGAAGATGATTTTGAGTGAGTTTGTGAAAAAAAATGAATTAAAAATAACTCTTAGTTTTGTAATTGGTATCTCAAAAATTGAATCAATAATAACATTAAAATAACATTTTTGGATTTAAAATTTGAATTTTTATTTAAATCACAAATAATTAATTATAATTATTTATTGAATACGAACAAATAATACAATATAACTACAAAATTTGTTCGTGTTCAATAAATAAATAATTATAATTAATTATGTGTGATTTAAATAAAAATTCAAATATTAATCAAATTAACCACAAAAATAAAATCTTCAACAGCTTCATTACTAATTTTTGGATTTTTTTGAGCTTCAAGGATTAGCGGTTCACTACCCTAATATAATAAATCAATTCAAACAGCATGATTTTGAGTTTTTTCTTCTTGAAAAAGAAGAGGATTTTATGGAAAAAAATGAATTAAAAATATTTATAAGTTTTGTATTTGGTATCTCAAAAATGAAATTGAAATAAAATTTCGCTATATCTTTTATATGTCATCTCAGTTACGTAAATAATAACAATAATAATAATTTTCCTCTGGTTTTATTAATCTTTAAGCTCGATATCAATTTTAAAAAATTTGTTATGAGGCCACCTTTGATAATAAGAGGTACTATTGGTATTTTCATTTTTATAATAAGCTTTCTAATATAAAAATATTGCAATAAATTCGTCAATACTTTCAATGAATTATCTCTTGATTTGAGCAATCGCTGTATGGAAGGGTGAAATGTCAGCTTCGGCACTCGAAGAATTTTTTTTTAACTTATCGGTAAAAGCTTTCCCCGCACGTTTTTCATAAAATATTCCAAGACTGTAACATTAAATTAAAAGAAACGTTGCATATTGTTCCAACTTTAAATAAATTACGGTTTGTGTTTCTTTTAATCCTGCTTGAGATAAACCTTTCGATTCGAAAATATTTTTTTCTGTTTCTGTAAAAAGACAGAAGTACTATTCATAAATCGAAGGGAGGCCTTTTCTTCGAGGAGAGAATGCCATTTCCCGAGGCTCTATCTCCGATTCGGTGGCTACATTAGCCTGACATGATGCATTCACTCATTCATTCGTGATAGATAGAAAGTCGGATTATTTCGACAACTCACGTTTCACAATCCCTATAGCGATGGAAACACACGTGACGTCACTGGAATGTCAAAGAGTTGCCCTCCCAATCTTTAGTGGTTTCCTCTGTTGTCCATTTCAATTTTAATTAATTAGCCTGGAATCCAAAATTGAACTGCCTACTTCTTCTCTCTTCTGGACATCAGTTTCGATTCAAATGCTTAAACTTTTATTTTTATTAGTAGAGATTTTTGATATCTTATCACTGTTTATTTATTGAGATGAAATTTTCAATCTAAATTGGATTGAAAAAGTTTTTGTTTTTTTTGATATGATAAGTGAATTAAAAAGAATTTGTTTAAATTTAATAGAAAGCTTTTTTTTAATATTTATGAGTTTATTAAGTAATTTAAAATTTTTTATATTATTTTCATTCTTTATAATCTTCATAACTAGGTGCAAGCCCCGCTTTCGGCGGCCCTCTTGCTAGCCAGGGGGCTAAGCCGCCTGGACCTCCACCCTCACATTCCACCCCATCTACATCCCCTGGACACCCACCCCCGCACCAAGTTTTTGCTCTCTAGAGGCCCCACAGATTATATATACAAAATTTGGTTGGGTTTGGTCCAAGAGCAAGAATTTTCATTTTTTGACCCTGCCCCACATTTTGGGTGGCTAGTTTTTGCATTTCTAGTTCTCTAGAGGGCCTCAGATTATGTATACAAAATTTGGTTGTGTTTTCTCCAAGGGCAAGAATTTACATTTTTTCACCCCTAGAAGAATGTACCCCCTGCGTTTTGCAACCACAAATCTCAGAGCTACGAAATTTGAAACTTAAGCTCGATATAGGCTAGAAAGGCTACACTCACTATACTTATATTTGTTTTATTTTATATATATATTCATATTTATATATATATATATATATATATACGCCTATTTATATATATATATATATATATATATGTTAGTATAAAAAACAACAACAAATATTTCAACCAAAAACTTGCTGTATCATTATACATTTATCCATATATAGGGGCACCAGCAGAAACATTTTTTAGGGGGGGGGGACAAAACTTGGGGAGAAATAATTCCATTATTATATTTTTATTTAAATATTTAATTTTTTGAGTTTTTTCACAAGTAAAATACACTAATACTAGTGCTTAAATACAAAAAACATAGTTTCGTGAAGTCGGGCCAAAAGTCGGGCCTGTTACAGAATTTTTATTGGATCCCAGGGGAGAGGCATGTGCACCCCCCCCCCCTTCGGACGACCATGTATATATTAGTAGATATATATTGATATTTAAATTATTTATTTTTTTCGACAATAAATTATAGAGTAGATTCCTGTTAATTGGGACACATTTGGACTAGCCCACTGTCATCGTCGCTCTTAAATAATTGTTAATTAATTTTAGCTTCGAAAAACATCTCTCTGCTAAGGCAGCTGGAAATGTTAACACTATATTATTCGAAAGTCAATATACAAATTTGGATATATTTTGAACACATTTTTAATAATAATCAAATATGTATAATCATTTTTGAGAAGTTAATAAAAAATTTTGCGTTTACAATAACTTTTAAATTTTCATAGAATTCAAATAATAGAATAAAGTGTATACTTAATGAAATTAGCCTCTTAATTCAAGTCAAATCAAAATCTGAGCACAATAGACAGCTAAAAATTAAAAATATATTTATTATTTATTTGAAAACAAACATTTCTGTAACTTTTTTACCACTCGGCATATAATATGTACAAATATATATGTAATTTAAATGTATACATGTACATGGTATATACCTATATACATATTATAATACATAAAAGAATAAATTCCCTATATTAATAAAAAAATTCTTATGTAAATCTAAATTATTATTTAAAACATTTAGATAGGTATACAATATGTAATTATTATTATATATGTTGCGGTAAAAACCCGTTTCGCTGAATACCTTTATGGCAACTAGAGTTTAATCATGTGGTTGAATTTGGTTCAAAGTTCTAGAATCTTCATTTTTGACCTTCCGCCTCATTTCGTGTATTTATTTTCAAAAATTTTTAAACGAAAATGTCAAAAATCACATCCTCTACAACTTTTCTTCTAATTTTTTAATTTTCGTTTAAAAATTTTTGAAAATAAATACACGAAATGAGGCGGAAGGTCAAAAATGAAGATTCTAGACCTTTGAACCAAACTCAACCAACATCAGTAAACTCTAGTTGCCATAAAGGTATACAGCGAAACGCGTTTTTACTAAAAACGGGCTTTTACTCCAACATATACGCTTTATAATACATTTATCAATTCTAGTAAGCTTATTTAAAGTAGAATTTTATAGATCCTTGGCATTCAGATCAATTTATAAATCATTAAAAGTGTTCTCCGAGGAAAAAAGTTGAGAATCGCAGGCTTAGAGGCTGGACCCTGTGCGGGTGTACCTGTTGCATCTGGCTACTTACAGTATTATTCTACATCTATATATATAAAATTCTTTGCCCGATACACTCACTCACTCACTCATCATCAAAACAGCCAGAACCACTAGACATAGAAACATGAAATTTGGAGAGGATATTACATCTATGACATAGGGGCTCACTAAGAAAGGATTTTTCGAAATTCGACCCCTAAGGGGGTCAAAGGGGGCAAAGTGTGTTTTCACTGATTATGCGATATCTCTTAAGGACAATAAAATATCTACTTGCTTTTTACTTATAAAAATACTAAATTAAAATATCTAAAAACTCATTTCAGGATTATTCGACCCCTAAAGAGGTCAAAAGGAGCAAAATATCTTTGCAATGTGTTTACACTAATTATGCATTTTCAATTAAGAACAATAAGATATCTACTTGATTTTTACTTAATAAAATTCTAAATACAAATATCTAAAAAATAATTTCAGGATTTTTTGAAATTCGACTCCAAACTATCCAAAATGTGAGTGGGGGCAAAAATTAAAACTCTCTCCTATCTTGATCAAATTTTGTAGAGTTATTCTTTATTACTTTAAGAAACTATTCCTGTAAAAATCAACTATCAAAATTGACTGTATGAGGGCGAAGGAGGGGGGGGGAAATTATAGAAATTTTTAGCTTTTTAGTACATTTACTCTTTAGAAAACTGTGGATTATTTATTTGCAAATATCTAAAAAATAATTTCAAGATTTTTTGTAATCCGACCCCCCCCCCTCAACTATCCAAAATGTGAGTGGGGGCAAAAATTAAAACTCTCTCCGATCTTGATCAAATTTTGTAGAGTTATTCTTTATTACTTTAAGAAACTATTCCTGTAAAAATCAACTATCAAAATTGACTATATGGGGGCGAAAGGGGGGGGGGGGCAAAATATAGAAATTTTTAGCTTTTTTGTACATTTACTCTTTAGAAAACTGAGAGTTATTTATTTGCAAAAATCTAAATATTTGCAAATATCTAAAAAATAATTTCAATCTCCCAAAATGTGAGTGGGGGCAAAAAATTAATACTCTCTCCGATATAGATCAAATTTTGTAATGTTACTTTTTAAGACTATATAAAATGTATGCTGTAAAAATCAATAGCCAAAATGAGTGCGTGGGGGCGAAAGAGGGGGCAAAATATTACAAATATATATTACAGACCTAATAATCAAATGCCGAGACGCTTGCCCGCCAGGGCCACCTGCCCGGAGGGCCGAGCTATAGTGGGCGTGCCGAAGGCACGCATGGAGCAGCTCGTTACAGTATAAAAGCAAAAATTAAATGTGATTTAACTGTCAGTATTTTCTTAATTCACAAATTTGTTTCATATAATTCATATAATTTAAAAGATAATACATTAATTATTGGTGATTTTTCTGTATGGAAAATTGTTGTTTTCTCTCTGATTCCTTTAAAAAAATCTTTATTCTTTTTGTTCATGTGCTTTGAATAAAATGAATTTATATAATTTAATCGAAATAAAAACTTTTGTATTTGAATTTGTTGTCATTTCTTTAAATACTAATAAAAAATAAAGTTCTATTGCAGAGATGTCTAATGGAAAACAATAATGATGTGCCTAGTTTTTTATTCTAATATTAGAACAGTTTTTGAAGCCAAAACAAAGACAATAATAATTTAAAAAATTTATTATTTAACTTTTAGATTTTCTAATAGATAACCTCTTTTACAAGAAAACATTAAACTTAAATTAAAAGAAGTTCAGCTCAAATGACAAGTTGTTAATAAAATATGCGGTGCATTTGATATACCTACCTACTCTTTTAGGACAATATCTGCCTATAATTGTCATTTAATGAAAATATATAAATCTTTATAAAACAATCTTGGAACGTTTATTTTGAAAACTAGACGTTTCGGGAGAAATCCTCCCTTTATCAATACAAATTTTTTTCATATTCTTAAAACAATTTCTATTGATAAAGGGGGAATTTCTCCCGAAACGTCTAGTTTCAAAATAAACGTTCCAAGATTGTTTTATAAAGATTTGTATTTTTTCATTAAATTAAAAACAATCAATAATTAATTTTTCTTTTCTGTGATTACATATACTTACTTCAAAGTGAAATAGTCTTTGTGATTATATTGAATTCAGAATCAGAGCAGTAATTTATAAAATCGCGAGATTATATTAATTGGAGTTTTGACCCTTGAATTAATCAAAAATGGTAAAAGACTCCGCGCTTCCCCGTTTTATTTTAAATAGGGCCTCTATTAATTACGTCAAACAGTAAGGGGTCATCTCAGATTTGTGACAAAATGTGACATGGGGGCCCGGGGATCTTAAAAGTTGTGATGTCACAAAAGTCAAATTAAAATTTTTTAAAAATTAAACTTAAAATATATTAAATCCCTTTAGTTGAGTTTAATTTAAAATTTTTTTTTATTAAATTATAGGTTATAAACGTGATAATGTGACGTCACAATGAAAGTGTGACAGAATGGGGGTCTAAAAATGTTGAAATTTCTGTGACGTTATTTATGGACGTCCCCATATTATCATAGACTGTTCTCAGACACACTCTATTGATAAATACAAATGTTTATCCTGATTTTTAGGTGGGTGTGATTTCATACATGCAACCCCACGAGGTTGTTATCACTGTAATATCTAATAAAATAAGCTAACACTCACTTATTCACATATTCTGTGTTGCTAAACGTTCAAGATTTATGGATTAAGATGCTTTCAACGTGCAAAAAACTGTTGACTTATATCTGAAACAATTGAATCACTGATTTCAGAAACAACCTAAGTGTCCACTTTGATATTTGACCTTCCAACCCTTTTTGACATGACTGGTAGGGTGCGTTTCGAAATAACCTGTTGGAACGTCGTTATTAGCAGGTCCGAATTGAAAAGCATACTGACAGATTCGTAGGAACGTGGACAAAACAATTTTTTCAAAAACAAAATTGAATCTATCGTCTATTTAGTTTCAACTTTCACAGCAACTCAGATTTTTTTTGATTCATATGTCATGAATCAATCTATTTACAAAATTAAAATTCGTTATCATTAGGAAACTATAACTGGAGTATTTATACACTGGTCGACAAAAATTTCTAATCGTAAACCTAACAATGGATTCCAGTAGAGTTTTATACGCTGATTATCATGCAATTTCCTGATTTTTTATAACAGGTCAGATTTTGAGATATTATCGGTCAAAACAACGAAAAGGGCCATTTTGATCTATTGTCGAGTCCCATTAGATATTAAACAGCAATATTTGAAATCAAAATATTTTGTTGAGGTAATAGAAAACAGCTTCCTCTTTGATTTTCAAATTACCACTTGTTTGTAGGTCAATTAGAACTCGAGTTATAACTAAAAAACTAAAACTACGTGATTATAAATGATAATAAACATAGATAAAAATATATGATCTTAGTTTTTTAGTTAAAACTCTATTTCTAATTGAGCTAAATTCAAGTGGTAATTTGAAAATAAAAAAAGAATGGGTTTTCTATTATGCCAACAAAATATTTTGATTTCAAAAATTGCTGTTTAATATTTAATGGGACTCGAAAATAGGCCAAGATGAGCTTTTTCGTTGTTTTGACCGATAATATCTCAAAACTCTGACCTGTTGAAAAAATAGGGAAATTGTATGTTAATCAGCTTATAAAACTCTACTGGAATTCATTGTTAGGTTTACAGTTACAAATTTTTGTTTAATTTTTGTCGAGCATTGTAATTTTTATAATTTATCTTTATTCTTTCATTTTTCACTTTGTCATAGGTACTTTTTAGAACAAACAATAATCATTAATACAATTGAGTGGATATTGATGAGGAAGTCCAAAAAAAGAAGATAATTTATACTATCTTTTTATTCATAAACCGACGTTTCGGAGGCTATTCCCTCATTCTTCAGGGTTTTGAAAAGTCAGTGAAGGAAATCCAATGCGATATTCCCCTCTGACTCCTTTTTCAGTGGCAGTAATAATAATATATTGTATTTCATTCTCAGCAGAATTATATTTGGACTGTCTCATCAATATCCACTCAATTTCACTTATCAGTCCGTCTCCAAAAATTACTCCAATCTTATTAATACAAAATTTATAAAATAGCTCCAGAAAAATGAATATAATCTAAAATATTCTTTCTAATTGTCCAGTTATGAAGAAATTAGAAAAGTAGTTAAAAGATTCTAGTGTTTTTGATCACTATTGAATTTAGAAACAATGTATTTGAATTGAGTTGAATCTATAACTAAATCTTTTATTTTAAATTAATTATCTATATATATATATATATAGCCATGTTTTTATGTTAATGACAAGAAATTTTTATTAAAAGAATTTCCAAAAATAATTTTATTTATATATTATTTGAACAAGGGAATTAAAATTCTGTCTCTTCAGGTTATCTACAGCTTGCCTGTTATATGTGTTTTCTGAATGTGAGATGCCACAGGAGAATGAGGTGTTAACTGATATTGAAAATGTTGCTATGTCTTACTAGGGGTAAGTAATTGATGGTTTAAATATGATGAAAATACTGCTGTAATGGTTCTTGTATTGCAAATTGATATGCTGTGTATTTTAGACTGAAGATGGCAGAGAATATCCGCCGAAACTGTCTCCATGTGAAACAACAATAAAAAATTATGAAAAAGAAGATAGTTGTTTGTTCAATAATTAACCTTCTCCTGATCATAAGGAAACGATCATCAGTTTCCGAGTGTTTTTAATAAAGCCTCATTTGAGATAATTAATTTAAAATAAAAACAATTATAGTAACTTTATTTATTTAAATCTTTTATCTCTTGAAAATGGATTGCTTTAGAATTCAAACCTAAGATGCCAAGAAAAAAACTACAAAATGTTGTCTAATTTCACTATGATTGGTGAATTTTTCAGATTATCAAATGGACCACCAAAATGTCAAAAAAGATAAAAGATAATATCTTTCAGAAGATTTTTATATACATTTATTGAAATTCGAAATCAAAATTAAGAAGAAGCTTTCAGGTTCGAGTGTTAAACCCTCGACTTAAATAAGATATGCAAAGAGAGCGTAAATTCTTGAAAATATTCGATCTATATAAAATAAATTTTCATAAAATGTCATATTAATGTGATTAAGCTCAAGCCATGCTTCTCATCTGGTCCATAATTCATCGGAATGGATTTGTGCCGCTAGGGAAGACATCACGTACATCTCAGTTGACATTCCCTGATCTTTGCTAAAACCCTCCTGGCATGAGTTACGCTTTTTCGAAGAGGAGGCTGCACGGCGTTCACTGTCAGCGAAAAGTGACGCTGCCCAGGCCCATAAACTTGTGATTTATCCATAGGGATGGATGCCATTTGGAGGCTCTGGAGCAGATCGCGTGCGCGTCCCTCTTGTTTAGCACGATTTCGCGTGTTATCTCGAGTCGTCATCATCAGGATCCTTCTCTGAGGGGGAGGGACAAACGTGGGAGAAACCTTTGCGATTCCTTTCCTGTCAACTTGTCTAAATCACAAGAAACTTGAATTGAATATATCGGTGTCCTTCATCCGAGAACAAGCCAATGACGTCATAATCCAGAGAAAATATTTTCGATTTAATAGAATGTTTAGAAATCAAAAAAAAAAAAATAAAGAACCAATAAAATAGCAACATTTCAAATTTATCATTTCTACATTTCCTATAAATATATACAAAACTATTGTTCAGGTATCGATTAAGCGAAAGCAAAAGCGAATAAAAATTCAATTTGTATATCAAGGCTATCTCTCAAGGTATACTCTTTCCATAAACATAAAAACACGATCATTGAAAAGATCTCTAAGAGTTCATATACAAAGTAATGAATTCAATCGACGTATGGGATTTTCTGGAAATTTCTAAAATTTGGATATTTCAAATTTTTTGTCAAAATCAGAAATTTCACAAGGCTATATAGCCTTGCCATTTTTTTTGGTTTTCGACAAATTTTTTTTTTAGATATTTCAAATAAAATATATTTTTTTAATTCTCTAGGGCCGTCTGATCCTAAATATTCTAATGAAAGAATCGCTCACCCGCACACTAAATAATAAAAAGGTAAACACATTTTCAAGACTCGATACTCTAAAGACGTCCAAGTAATAAAATAAATTGGCATATCATGAATTTTCAACTATATTATTTTTGTATGCATATACTAATGATTTTTTTTTTGAGATATTTCAAATAAAATATATTTTTTCATTTCTCTAGGGCCATCTGATCCCAAATATGCTTAAATTTCTAAAATTTAGATATTCCAAATTTTTTGTCAAAATCAGAAATTTCACAAGGCTATATAGCCTTGCCATTTTTTCGGTTTTCGACAAATTTTTTTTTTAGATATTTCAAATAAAATATATTTTTTTAATTCTCTAGGGCCGTCTGATCCTAAATATTCTAATGAAAGAATCGCTCACCCGCACACTAAATAATAAAAAGGTAAACACATTTTCAAGACTCGATACTCTAAACACGTCCAAGTAATAAAATAATGATTTTTTTTTTGAGATATTTCAAATAAAATATATTTTTTCATTTCTCTAGGACCGTCTGATCCCAAATATGCTTAAATTTCTAAAATTTGGATATTTAAAATTTTTTTGTCGAAATCAGAAATTTCTATAGCCTTGTCATTATTTCGTTTATCGAGAATTTTTTTTAATATTTCAAATAAAATGTATTTTTTCAATTCTCTAGGACCGTCTGATCGCAAATAAAAATAAAAAAATTCTATAATTTGTATATCAAGGCTATCTCTCAAGGTATACTCTTTCCATAAACATAAAAACACGATCATTGAAAATATCTCTAAGAGTTCATATACAAAGTAATGAATTCAATCTACGTCTGTGATGGACTGGATCTCGAATTGTGGGGGAATTTTTTTTAAATATTGGGAAGAAAAAAATCTCCTTTAAGTGATTTATTGTTCACCTTAAATATGGTATATGCAAATTTTTCAAACCATGCATTTAAGCTATACTTTCGATTAATAATCCATTCTATAAATATCTTAGCACTCACTAACGCCTACATAAATATGTACAATAAAAGCTGAAACATAATTAATTATTAATAACAATTTAATTTGCTCTTTAGATAAATCATGTATTGTATAAAAATTAAATACATTCAAATTCATCAACTATCAAGCAACAGAAAAATTCACTTTTTCACTTTTAATCATCAAGTGAATATCTTACATTTAATTTTCTAAACATTCGGCTAAATATATTAAAATTTTTACTAAAGTAAAAACAATGGCCAAGTATTGTAATCGTACAGAAAAAAGTGGGGTTTTTTGCTTAATTTTTTTCGAAATATCTCAAATACGGCTTAAATTATTTTCTTAAAAAAATTGAGCGAAACCATGACGTTTCCTCTACAAAAAGGCCCTAAAGTTTGAACATCGAAAAAGTCTGTTAGCAGGTTAGTACTTACCAAAGTTTGTACGCTCTAGCTCAAAAACTAGTGTGAATTCCAAAACAAATTAATTTCACATGTATAGATTCTTTATATTGAGATTAAAAGCTGATTAGATTTTGGTTGAAATCGAACCAAAAATTAAGAGAGTGGGGGCTTTAAAAAAATTAAAATTATAAATATTTCCAAACTAAAAAAAAAACCAAGAAAAATTAAATTTACTATAAAAGAGAGCCATTATTTTTTTCGGGGGCCAAAATTGTTGTCAGAGGGGTTCAAAAAATAGAACTATCAATATAACTCCAAGACCCTTTGATCGATTTGTACAAAATTTCGCATAAAACCTGAAGAAAGCTGATATTTACAATAGAAGATTCTAATTTATAAGGAGATATCATAAATTGCTAAGGGAGAAGTATCTCCGTAAATGATTATAAATGATTTTACTAAATATTAAATATAAGAGAGGGGGCAGGCATATTGTAAAGTCATGTGGATGAAGGATGGCCATATCAGTTAATATACTATATATATTTGTCTAGATTAATTTGCCGGAACGCTGACGTAATGCTGCCGAGAGAGAGCGCCATCGGTATATTTGCGGCAAATTTGAAATATAATCGTAATTTGGACTCAAATTTCGAAATGAAAGATTCCAATTGATTTTAAATTAAGAAACATTAAATATATTGATAATTATTACCCCCCTTCACCACTCAAAAATTAAATATTCAATTTGCTTTTCTTTGCGCACAGAAAAAGAAATCAATCACATCTTATTTGATTTATATATTATTTGTTTATTTTTTAATAATTTGCCACTTTTTTATAATTTTTTAAAAATCTAAATTTTGTTATTCTTATTTTTTGATTTTTACAAAATTAAACGACTTAAGACACGTGTGCCCATATGAGTTTCTCATCGCAATACTGGAGCAGCCTGTCATACAAACAACACCTGATCTCTTTTAAATATTTGGAGCCTTATATCGATTATCGATCCCAAATTAAAAAAAAATGATATAATATAATTCTCCTCCTCACACGATACCACTTATTTAAATAAATCTATTTCCACACAAAAAATATCACAATGCTGTAGATTATAGAAGAAAAAAATAGTTCCAGATTCATATCTAGAGCCTCATTTCTGTAGCTGTGTCAGGATGAAAATGAGGCGAAACTTTTAAGAGACTATGTATTTTCGGGAGTTTATAGGTATACATTTGGAGTGTGGTTTTTTAAGAGTAATAAAATTTTTGGACCGAGACGCCGCCCGCCAGGGCACCAGCCCGGAGGGCCGAGCTTCGACGCCCGAAAAGCTCGTATTAAATAAAAATTTTATTTTTTAAATGAAAAATAAAATTTAGTATTTTCCTATGTTTAAATTATCTGACAACGAATACGAAATTATTTCATAATAATAAAACTCTGACTATTTTGTTATCGAGGATTATATTTGAGGCGATAATATCGATGTATGAATTGTATTTGTATTTTTAACCGACTTCAAAAAAGGAGGAGGTTCTCAATTCGAATGATGTTTTTTTTTGTGTCTAAATAATATATTTTTTCTATATCGAGTATCATGTCACGAATCATCGTTTAGTTTCATTTGGTTTTTTAAACAATTTTTCTTACTCTAATTTCTGAATTAATCATTAAATATATTTTTTTAATTTGACTTATTTTCACCTGGCAATGAAGCCCTTATTACGTAGGGGTTGTTGGAGCATCAAAATAAGGGTTAATAATATTATTTCTTAAAAATTTTAGAATTTTTATCCGGCACCTAGGACGAAATAGGAGTGTTCTCTCCTCTAACGCCAAAACAATTGTCATCGACTTTTTAGCAACAAAACATCTGACAGCTCTAAGAGTAGGTGAAATTAAAAACTTCTTTCACCTGCAACAGAATCAAGTCACGAATCATTGTTTCGTTTCATTTGGTTTTTTAAACAATTTTTCATACTCTAATTTCTGAATTTATCATTGAATATATTTTTTTAATTATACTTATTTTGACCTGGCAATGAAGCCCTTATTACGTAAGGGCTGTTTGAGTATCGAAATAAGGGTTAATAATATTATTCGGAATAAAAAAACTTGAACTCAGATAAAAACAAAATTATAAAATCAAATAATATAGATAACTCAAATTTTCGTTTGGTTTAGAAAGCAAAATATTCTTATATACTTACCTCTATATAGCTCTAACTATCTTTATATAAATAGTATAAAACAATTAAAATAATACATGAGATCAAATAATTAGAAATCAAAGATTTTATCATCAACTTAGTTCGAAAGAAAAGTGCCTTAAATTGGACCTCCTGGAATCCACTGAGATAAAAATAGCCCTCTCTAATAATTCAAATATTTTAAATAATCAATTGGAAGTGTATAAAAATACAATTATTGATTATATGTTATAATAAATTAAATAAACATTCCTTTCATTGTTTGCACATTATACTAGGGTAATTGCACTCTCTTATATACCTTTTAAGTTGTACCTTCTCAGGTATTTGTCCATTCGCTATTATAATAGCAGGTATAGATCCCTTTCACCCAGCTCAAATCTCAATAGAAAATATTAATCCTTAGAACAACTACCCCCCCTCTTCCCCTACATTACCCCCACCACATACAATTTTAAAAAAATAAAAAATTTTTTTTTTTAAATTCTTACTGGTAAAACTATTTTTCCAATATGTAATCAGTTTTCTTAGACTCCTGATGATGGGCTAACCCCCGAAATATATCGAATTCAAAACTCAATTTTGTTTTATTTCTTTTTTGTGAAACCTACCTCGTATCTTAGTTTTATTATTAACTTAGTTCTAAGTTTCTCCAGAATCAGTTTCTTCTCCAAGAATGTAGTGGGGGTAAGAACAGGCTACTAGGGATCGGAAATTCATGTGACAAGAAATAACGATAATATGAGCTAAAATGCAAGTGCGTCGATTCGACGCCGCGCGACCGTTTGAAGGTTAAAAAATATTAATTTATTAAAAAAACACATTTAATGCTATTAAGACAATTATTTCAAAGTTATTGGATTTTCAATCTCTATAAACAATAATTAAAACAGATCAGATGTTTATTTTTGAACAAATTAGCTTTTTCTTATGATTATTTATGTTAGAAAATTGAAATATATCTCTGATCTTTGAGTTTGCGTGGTCTCGTTGAATCGTTTGCTTGTTTTTCGGAGGTGTTCATCTAGAGACTTGCTACTGCTCGGGAGGAACAAGCAATGTTGCTTCTTGTGGAGTTGTATCTCTTGGCGAAAGCTCTTCCGCCAAGAGAGTTTTTTCCTGTTTTTGCGGAGACAATCGGATCGGGGGCTGAAGCGGGAAGCCAAGGAACCCTGAACAGGGACGTGGCGATCGCTTTACCCAATTAAAGTCTCTGCCCCCGGGCTGCGCCCCTTACGGCTTCGGAGGGGGCCATTAAGGTGCGTAATGGGCGAAGGCCCCGGCGCATCCCGCGGCATCGATCAGCCACTGTGCTCTGGATGCCCCCTTAAAGGAGTGCCCGCCGGGGGTTGCTTGCTTGCCCTTCTTCCACCCCCTTGCCCTTCTTCCAACCCCTTGCCCTTCAGCCCCATGATGACGAACCTGTATTAACATCCTCCTCTTCTCCACCTCGGTCCAGCGCTGGGCTCCTCCGTATGTGTCGTATTGATTTCGTATAATCGCGAATTTTAACCACTTTTAAACGGAGGATTTGCTTGGCCAGTGAAAAGAAAAGGAGCACGGGGGGATCAATTTTGGAAAATGAATGATCGAGAGGAATCTTCTCCTTCGAGCAACACTTGTCTTTTTATAACATTATTGAGTTTCAAATATCTACTTTTATTTTAGGGACAAAATTTTTTTTATGAATAATTAATTAATAATTTTAAGATTCTTCCAAAACTTAAGTGACTATTATATAAACTAAACAGTTCAGTACTACTGAAGATGGTCAACAAGGGGTAACCGAAACTGTCTGGTAAATCGATCAAATAAATTACTGTATTTATTTATTTTATGGGACTAAAAAAAACCCTTTAATTTATAGAATTTTAAATTTTTTTACTTTACCATACTGAAAACTGAGCATATATTGTAATCGAAAAAGAAAAAAGTAATGTTTTTACTTATTTTTTTTTCAAAATTACTCAAAAAGGGCTAAAATTATTTAGATAATAAATTTATCATAATCTATTACAAAAAATTTTATATAGTAAAAATAAGCGTAACTATTATATGTCAGATAATAATGGGAGTGAAACAGGATCAAGATATATGGATTTGACATCAGTAAAATAGGGGGAAGAAAAATTTGTTGTTTTATGTAAGAACTAGCTGCAACTCGACCGTCTTGTACTAACAGACCCAGTCCACCGTGTTGATTGAATTCTTAGGTCGCAACGCAATTAAATTGGATTGTAGAATTTGGATATTTTAAAGGATTGGGGAGTCTGGTGGCCGCGCGCGCTAGGGCGCCGCTTCTACATCGTTGTCTTGATGACGATGTTGTTGCGTCCTTGGTCGCGGCATTATAAAAAAAATCACAAAAAATGCTAAAACTTGGCTCCTCACACTACTAACCCATTATAAAAACCATTATAAGGCCGCGACCCAAATTTGAGAAATATATTCTGTAGCGGTCCCCCCTCCCAAAAAAAAGATAAATTTTCTTAATTACCTTTTTTTACACCATATTTAAGCAATTTTCTTCAATTTTACAATGATGACCTTTTTTTAACTCACATATTATAATTGTTTTTTTTTTAATTAAGATAAACAAAAGGGTACTTTTCGACCCAAGAAAAAGTACGTGTTTTTCATATTTTCATTTTTAATAATATTGGATAAATTAAAATATATTTTTTAAATTTATTGAAAATAAATATAGTAAGTAAAATATTTGGTTGACCAAGACACTACGCGACCCAAAGAATATGCTTTATGACCCAAAATAGGGTCTCGACTCATATGTTAAGAACCACTGCACTAAGGTACTAATATACTAACTAACGTACTAACAGACATTTTGACAAAACAATTATTATCTCGAAAAAAATAATTTTTTCGATGTTCACTTATAAGGGATTTTTGTCGACCAAAATGCCGTGGTTTCGTCCAATTTTTCTAATTAAAATAATTTGAACCGTTTTTTAGATATTTTGCAAAAACGAAGCAAAAAAACCTACTTTTTTCATGCATGATTACAATATTTGACCATACCCCTTTCTTTTCCTGACCAGTGAAAAGAAAGGGGGTAGGTAATCATTTTCGAAAAATGAACGATCTAAAAGAATGTTCTCTTGCAAGCAACACTTGTCTTTTTATAGCGTTATTGAGTTTCAAATACCTACTTTTCTTTCGAGTGCCAACCTCGATTTATCTTCAGAGACAAATCTGTTTTCCTCCCTTTTTTTCCTCCTTAAAAAAAATAACTTTATTCGTGAAAGTTTTTCACTCGTCCGCGTCCACCAGGCCTCTGCATTGTTTTAGATGACCCCCCCCCAGCCAGCCTCTGTTCATCCCCCTCGCCAATCTTGCCTTGTAATTAATTGCTTTCATTCGTCTGTATAGTTTTGATTTTTTCGGCTGCTGATCAAACTTCCCACGGACAGTTCCATCATTTTTGGCTGGTTTTTCTCGGTGAGCTCTATCCGTCATTTGGGGCGGACCTCTCGCCAACCCTCACCAACCCTCTTCACCCTCTACGGCTAATTTCGCTTTCTCTAATAATTATCGGATCCTCGTTGCGGACAGGCCAAAGTAATGGATACGTCATTCCCAGAGGACCGTCCAAATGAAAATCCTGAAAATATATAAACAATCAAACAACCTATATATCTATATCTATAATTTACGAAATACGAAAAGAAGAGATAAATTTTTTTGTTCTTGACAATAATTCAATCAAAATTATAAACGATTTCATTCAAAATCTAATTTAATATTTTTCCTATTTTTTTGTTTAGCAGACTTTTTGAAATGACATTTCAATAATTTGTAAATTAACATGTTGGATAACAAAAATAAAAATAAATAAACTAGCAATGACACCACATGACTTTCACTTAGCTGAAATCGAAATTATATATATATATATATTATTTTTTTTTTTAATTGTATTATATATATAGGTAGGTATATTTTTTTTAATATATTATATAAATTAAATAAAAATTTCTATAAATCCATCCATTATTTATCTATAGACCTTTTAAAGCTTTAATAAATTTAAAATGAAATTTAAATGAATCGAAAACACATGTTTTATGTTTTACTATAAAATGTATCCGTGTGAATAGTTAATACCTATATGATGTGGTAGAAAATTATATTTTATTAAGTATATTTTATTTGACTGACTCTAAAAGCACCCCCCCCCCCTCCCCTAGCTTCATGACTCACCCTGCTAGTTTTATAGGAAGTACTCCACATTTTATTCAGTTCTAAAGAATTAGAAGAACTTTCTAGTCTAAGATCCCGACTTAGGAGGACCTTCACCTATCGAGCTTCCTAATGAAATTCATATTTTGATAATATAATGTATTAATAAACAAAACTTGATAGGGTCAACATCCAAATTCTCTGCATAGCTATTTTTAATAAAAAATTAAAGCTGTTAATTTTATTACATAAATGTAGTTATCGAGTTTCCGGAAAAATATATTACCAATCGAGAGTAAGCCTCCATCTTTCCCAGCACCTATAATCTTCAAACCTTCAAAACCGGGGTGCATAGACACCATACGTCTACACCCTCTCACTTAATCAACTTTCCCTTCTCTTCGGTAATGCAAGGGTCTTTCGAGATCCATAGGAGCTGCATCTTTACTGGCGCACTCCTTCTTGCATTTTCGATTGCATTAAAAAAAAAAAAAAAGTAAAAAATGTATATAAAATGCCAAAGTTGGGTCGCCATATTTTTTCCCTGCATAAGTTCACGTAGACAGGGTATCACCAGGTAACTTCGAATTAGTATTTTGTAATTATAGAGTTTCCTTTATTGTTATATATAAAAAGGTAAAATTTTATTGCGAATTAATTAATTAATTTATTAATTTCATGTTTTTTTCATTTTTTTTTTATTATATTTTATTTTTTATCAAAAATAGGTATGCAGGGAAATTGGATGTCGACCCTATCAAGTTTTGTTTATTAATACATTATATTATCAAAATATTAATTTCATTAGGAATCTCGATAAGTGAAGATCGACCTAAGTCGGGACCTTGTACTTTTTTTATTACCTTTTGTTGAAGTTATAGACTTGACAGCGGTTTATTTTTAGCATAGAATCGTAAAATGGCATTAATTTTCAACCCCCCCCCCCCCCAATGGTTGGGAACCCCTGCTAAAAGTATCGTTTGGTATAATGTGTACAATGGTAACGTCACAACTTGAGTTTTGTATTTGAACATTTGAAAAAACGTTTAAGTTATTGAAAATATTATATCAAAAGAGTCAATTTTTTTAGTATATATATTTTAAATATATGTACACTACTAATACAGGAAATCTCACCAATTTGAATTAGAAAAGTAGAAAGTAGATTTATTTTTCCTGAATTTGGTTAAAAGCCCGCAATGCTGAAAATTAAAAAAAGGTTATTAGTTGAATGAACATAACTGGTAGTAAACTAAAAAAACTTGACATAGTTCAAAAAAATATTATTTTTACAGTCCATTTATGGTAGTTAGTAGTATGATAATTTTATCAATTGTTAGTAGTGTTAGTGCAAGACATAATAAGATTATAGCCGGTCAAATTTTATTTATTTTATTAAACCCTGAGTGAGGCTTGAACTTGGACTTTTTAAGCTCCGGCATCGTCATCAAGATGATGATGGAGCAGTAACGGTACACGTTCTACCAAAAATAGTTTATATTAGGGGCTTCGAACTATGCACCGGGGAGAACTCCCAGGTGCACCGCGACGAAGTGGTCATTTTACTAAAAAATCATCATTAGAATCTAATATAATCATTAGAATATAATATAACGATTAGATAATTAAACGGTTATATACTGAAGTTGAAATTTTCTGTTTTGAGAGATGGGCACCGCAGAACTTTCACTGAAAATTTGGTGCACCGATCGTGAAAAAGTTTGAAGACTCCTGGTTTAAATGAAGCAATTTTTAAATACACTTTAATCTCACAGAATCTTTGGGATTAAATTTATACACATTCAAAAACATGGGGTTTGCAATAAAGGACAGCGTATTAAAAAAATAAAAAATTAAATAAAACCTAAAATCATCTGAACTAATGCGGTAATTCCAAACATTTTTTTTAACTTACAGACAACAAAGAAAGTGTGTTTCTTGATAGATATTAAAATTTCAATAAAAAGCGGCATTTTTCAGAAAACCAAAAACTTAAAAAAAGAGTAGATACTTCTGGTTGGCCTATTTTAAGGACGTTCCCTAATAAATCGATTTTCTTGCAATCCTTTTAAAACTTTGAATACACATATTTATAAGTGTCCTTTATATGTAGACATTTTTTTTCAATAGTCCTTGCGGCACTAAATTTGTAAATATTGACCATTGAAATTTGCATATTAACACACGAACCCTATCCCGATTGATGTTAAAGCGACTGTTTCATTAAATAACAATCATTATTTACTTGAAATTATTTTGAAAAACTGAGAATCATTAACTGAAGATATAACAAATATTTTCCTGTTAAAATAATTGCATCAATCGGTATTCGTTTTGTATGAAAAATGTTAAAAGTTAGGTACTTTTGATGGTTTTCATTTTTTCTCTCATGGCATGCCAAGTGAGAGATGGCGACTTGGCAACGTCGCACTAAAATCACTCAATTTTTCCATATCTAAAAAGCTTCTGCAACTGGTGCATTTAACATTTTTAGCTAATTCTCTCAACCTAACTATACTGTTCTCATCTGGAATTTCGCATTGAGTTGTTTCATGAAGTGTGTTTTTTTATTCTTTGTCTTTTAGCGTCCGTAAGAATTCAATGTTGCCAGATCCTAGAATCGACGCAGTGAAAATATTTTTGCCTTTCTGCGCATGTGAGAATAGGGGAAAGAGCGAACTGCATCTGAGCTATATTAGGGAACGTCCTTTAGGTTGAGAGAATTAGATAAAAATCTCAAATGCACCAACTGCAGAAGTTTTTTAGATATGGAAAAATTGAGTGATTTTAGAGCGACATTGCCAAGTCGCCATCTCCCACTTGCCATGCCATGAGAGAAAAATGAAAAACATTAAAAGTATTTAACTTTTAACCAATTTCATTTAAAACAAATACCACTTGATACAATTATTTTAAGAGAAAAATATTTGTTATATCTTCAGTTAATGATTCTCAGTTTTTCAAAATAATTTCAAGAAAATAACGATTGTTATTTAATAAAACAGTCGCTTTAACATCAATCGGGATAGGGTTCGCGTGTTAAATATGCAAATATAAAAGGTCAATATTTACAAATTTAGTGCCGCAAAGACTATTGAAAAAATTTCTACGTATAAATGACACTTATAAATATGTGTCTTCAAAGATTTAAAAGAATTTCAAGAAAATCGATTTATTAGGGAACGTCGTTAAATAAAATCTTTTTAGATACAGACAGGAATTGTCTATTTATTTATTTATATATTTTCTTGAGATGTCTTTAGTATATGTTTTTTTAATTTATTTTAAATTTAATAATAAAATATCAATCTTAAAAAATACTCAATTACTTTCAATGTATTGTTAGTGTGAGGGCTATTTCCATCTATGTATTTTGTAGAGCCCTTTGGCGGAGGGCATCAGCCTCCCCTAAGGATTGTGCTAATTACACGTGTCGCGTAGTAGCGGACTAGCCAAGCCAATCGATTGACGCTTTTCTCAACTCTTTTTCTCTCGACAAAGGATTCCCTTGAACAGCTTCCTCTTTGCGCCCTCTTCTTTTTTGTGTGTTCTCCCCTCTAAATACAAAATAACTATACCAATGAATTATTTTATCTATTCATGAATTCCATTCCCTTTTTTTATACATTAGTACCTAAATGGCTGATGATTCACTTTTGATTTAGACTACCATACACACGAATATTTGGAATTTTGATAAAATGTCCACTAATTCAAAATAACTTTACTCTTTACTATTACCCTGGAAATCAAATTTTTGCTTTTAACTTTCAATATAGAGGGCGGGGCATAAAGATATATCACATTTTGAAGAGGTATAAAAAAATGAAAAAAATTAAATAGAAAAATTCTAGCCCTTCCGACCAAACTCAACCAAATTTTGTATACATATTCTTTGAACTCCTAGAAAGCTACAATGCAAAAACGAACCACCGAAAACGGAGGGGGAGGGTCAACAATGAAAATTCTAGCCCTTTCGACCAAACTCAACCAAATGTTGTATACATATTCTGTGGTCTCCCAGAAAGCTAGAAATGCAAAAACTAACCAAATTTTGTATACATATATAGTTTTTCGAAAGAAATAGAATTTTCATTTTTTTACCCTCCCCTCATTTTGGGTAGTAGTTTTTGCATTTCTAGCCTTCTGGGGGTCCACAAATTATATATACAAAATTTGGATGAGTTTGGTCAAAAGGGCTAGAATTTTCATTTTTGACCCCCCCCCCCCTTTTTTCATCAGATATAAAGTTTAAAACACATTTAAAAAAATGCATTTTATATTCTTTTCAAAAATATATTCTGTTTTTTTCTAGTTAAATTTTTTCATTTTTTATATCTCTTCAAAATGTGGTAGATCTTTATGGCCCACCCTGTATTTTGATTTTTTTTTCTCATATGAAATTTTTTTTGAATGGAACGTTCGATATCAACTTTTTGCAATGATTTTATGTATTTTTCAACTGAAAGTTCTATAGCGCTATAAAAATCGCAAATTTAATCAGTTTTTGGTTTTGAAAATACCAACATTTAAGCACCACGAACTAGGATCTTCTGTTCTTGTGTTATTCCTGACTAAGGAATTAAAACAGACAAATCGCTTTATAATTAAATTTTTTTTAATTGATATTTTAATCAAATTAATCTTTTGTCTTCGATATTGAATCGCTTTTCGTTCAGTCATTTTCTACCAGAATCAAGAGTATTTTTTGTTATATATTTCCACCCTCGCCTCGGTGATATTCCAGTAGGTTCTTGTAGATGTTTTGTTTAAAAGCAAGCAAGGCGTGATGTCGACATGGCACCGCAGCGCCCTACTAGATTGTTGCGTAACGGCCATCAAAGTCGGACGATTGTTGCGCACTATGCGACTGATCGACCGGGCGACACTACTGCCCTCTCGCCCGTCTTCTCCTCAATACCACCCACCCCTTATTCCTTCTACTAGAAACAATGGCTTCTTTATTTATTGCCAATTGATATTATATTCTCTCTCTAAGTAGTACCATTGTATATCTCCAAAATCTTCTCGAACAATCTCTTTTGGAATTCTTTGACGCAAATCCTTTTTTCAATTTCTATTTTTTATCTTTAAACTTATATCTTCTTTAATTCTACGTTAAATTTACCAAGGAAGGAATCGAATTAAAAGTCGAAAAGAAATACATATACACTGTGGTTCAAAAAAGTGGAACACTTTGATTCTGTGATTCAGTGTCAAAAGAGTGCCTGTCGCTGATCTCATTGACATCAACCCTAATTCCCGGAGACGTCTTCTCAGGGCCGTGCCTTGCTATGATGCAAAGTGGCGACACAGTAAGGGAGCGGCATAAGCAGCGAAATCAAAATACACTTGGAACCATTCAATAATTAATCATCTTTACACAATGCTTTTTTTCTCTATTGGTCCATGTACCATACAAAAAGTGAAAAGTTATGGACAATCTGGAAATGATCAGATGAAAATTGCTGCAGAAAATCTTGAATGCACAGGAATTCCTTCAAAAAATAAAGTTAGAGCAAGAAGGAAAAAGCGTTAATTTAACTATGAAGAAACTGTCGATGAACCCTTAACAGAGGAGATCTCTGCAGCAAGGAAGATTGGCTTCTTATTCAGGTCCAAGCGATTTTACAAACCCCCACAACTTCTCACCATCTACAAGGCCCAAATCCGCCCCTATATCGAATACGGCTCTCATCTGTGGAGAGGAGCCTCAAAATATTCTCTTGCTACCCTTGATGCAATTCAGAAACGAGCCGTCAGGCTAATTGACGATTCTACCCTCACCGACTCCCTCGACTCGCTGGCTCATCGAAGAGATGTCTCTGCCCTTTCCTTTTCTATAGATACTATCACGGCAGGTGCTCTGATGAGATAAAATCAATAATTCCCCCCAAAGCATGCTTTGCACGCAGCACACGTTTTGCCGACTCCCAACACTCTTTTGCGGTCAAATTGGAAAAGTGCCGGACCACTTCATTCGCGAATACATATATCCCCATGACTTCAAGGAACTGGAACTCTCTCCCAGCCTCTATCTTTCCCAGCACCTATGATCTTCAAACCTTCAAAACCAGGGTGCATAGACACCCTCTCACTTAATCAACTTTCCCTTCTCTTCGGTAATGCAAGGGTCTTTCGAGATCCATAGGGGCTACATCTTTACTGGTGCACCCCTTCTTGCATTCGATTGCATTAAAAAAAAAAAAAAAGATTAAATTTAAAATAAACTTTTTCACTTATATTCTGGACATTATCCTTAATTCTTTGAATGAACGATAATCACACTTCTGAAAACCCATTTCCAAAATTTTCAGTTTTTATAAAACATTTTAAAACTCAAGGATTTAGATGACAAAAAACCATTGTCTGTCAATACTTTCAGTAGAAAATAAATCAAATATATATAAATGATCTTCAAGAAGAATTACGTGATGTATCACGAATGCTACCATATTCTATGAAACCGTTGGATGTTTTAAATTATTTGTGCCAAAAAACTTAATTATTTTGTAACCGAATACTCTGTTGTAGCTCTGAGAATTTTATTAACACTCCCTGTCTCTGTAGCTAGTGGGAAAATAAGTTTTTTTCACAAATTAAAATTAATAAAAAACTATTGAAGGAGACAATAAAAGAGTGTGTCTTCTGCTGGAATTATAAATTTTATTTATTTATAACGAGACTATAGTTTCTTGAGGGCTTTGCTCTCTTCATCAGTCTATTACAATGGATTCACAGGAATTAATTTATGAATTTATAATTCCAGCAGAAGACACACTCTTTTATTGTCTCCTTCAATATATAAAAATTCTGCTACTCTCGGCAAAAAACTTTCAATTTAATAAAAACTACGTAAGAAGTTCAATAAACTAAACAAAACTTAGAAATCTGTCTTTAATTTCTATTGAATCTTCATTGACTACACATCCTAATTAACCAATTGTTAAACTTAAATTTAGAAGGGTTAAAATGTAGTAGATTGATGTAGTTGATCGTTGTTATCATTATTTTAAAGAACGTAGTTTATATTTTCAAAATAAAAATAGTATTCTTACATTTTGGGCAGTTTTTTTTTTTTTATTATTATTACAATTGAAGTTTATTTTAAAGAAAAAACATTTAAAGGGCGCCATTTCGAAGACTTGCATCATACTGAGAAAAATCTACCGCAAGGCCCTGCGTCTTCTGATAGTCCAAACACTTAGGTTGACTGGGGTGTGCTGTTGAATTTGAGCTGCTGTACAATGCCGATCCCTCAATACCTCCAATAGTAGCTAGCGAGACGCAAGCTGCCAGAGAACTGAGCAAAGGCAACGATGCTTATCTCTACACTGGGCTGTCTCTGGGAGTAACACCACCTCCGCGTGGTCTAGCTGGATATCCGCACCTTTCGGAGAACTAAGAGTGTTACCCTTGGCGAAGAACGCAGTTGCCACTGGCATATATAGAAATATTTCTATGTCCTTAGTAAATCTGGAAAATGCACTGGATATGCTATATTATGTCACTAGACATATATAGTCCCATGGATGATCCTCCAATGGGCTATCTTTTTAGTATATTCAGTGGGCCAAGAGGTGCTATGTTATGCCGGCAACAGATGCAGCAGCTGCTGCATCAAAACTAACTATGGTGAATAAATCTCTTGAATTTATCTAATAAATTCTAAAAGAGTTAAAATGCTATGATATTACAATAGAAATATCATAAACACGATTGTTTCTACAAATCCTACTACATCGACTCTGTCGATTATTGAACACACAAATTTATGAATATATCACTATCAAAATGATGATGATATCATGTTGCATAAACAATTATGCAAGAATGCATGTATTGGAATGGTGACCTATACATTTCGGCATATATAGAATTTCTTCTATCTTTTTAGTATATTTCGGTTGATCCTGCCAGGATATGCTATTTTATGTCTATGACATATATAGTAAGAAATACTCTATCCTTTTAGTATATTCAGATGCGCTGCTCTGGATATGCTTCATTATGCCGAGATGTTGGTGGCTTGAACCAAATACGCCGACACTGCGGGCTCTGGCCTGGTTGAGTGGTGTGTGCGGCCGGGCTGATCAATGGCACAGCAGTAAGCCAATAATTCACGGCGCATGGTTTGATGGTGGCCATGCAGATTGATAAGCATAAATAAGCTGCCATTCTTTGATGATAATTATAACTATTTCATAAGACAGTAAACAGTAATAACTGTAACCAGCAGTTGAGGGCGCTGCTGGAAATTGCTTATCAATATGAATAATTCATAACGGCCGATGAAAATCACCAGTATATGGTGATGGCTACAAAAGCTGGCCATGATTGATTCCGTGACTAGCTCATCGGCTTCCACGCTCGGAGCACCGCGATGTCCACGTATCCAGGAAGTGACAAACCTGCAAGCCGAAATTGGTGTTGCTCTGGCATTATGCTTGCTAATCAGTGCGAGCGGGGACGTACGTGTATTGTACCCGCTCGCATGCCATGGCAGTAGTCGTGACAAGGGAGTTGACTAGCCCTCTGATTTAAAATGGTCCAGCGGCACATCTGATGGGGAGGCAGATTGGGCTTGGCGAGCCCACGCTGAGTGCAAGCCAATCAGTGCGAGCGGGGGACGTACGTGTATTGTACCCGCTCGCTTGCCATGGCCGTGGTCATGACAAGGGAGATGACTTGCCCTCTGATTTAAAATGGTCCAGCGGCACATCTGACGGTGGTTCAGATTGGGTTTGGCGAGCCCACGCTGAGTGTAAGCCAAAACGGTAAACACACCTAAAGTAACCTGCAGCTGCCATTCAATTGGTGTCTTACAGGTTCCTTTAGAATGAAAGACTGGCGCCTTTTACCGTAGTGAATGCCAATCTGTGTCACTTGACTGTGGCATGCATGGTTGATACCATGAAGTCCGATAAGCTGCATGGTTATATATCATGTAGAAGAGGTTGTCGACTTCCAGATTTAAAAGACAAGCCTGGGTTGGCACAAAAGGTGACGAACCGCTGGCCAAGCGAACAATCGGTTCACGAACTTAGGCTGGAGATTTTTAATCTTACACCCTAAAAGCTGCAACACAGTGGGTTTGCTTGGTACACATAACAAATAGAGGTATAGGCAGAAAGCCGCCTGGAATGGAGGGTGGCGAGTCGTTTGCCAGACGACAATCGGTCGCGGACCTGGGCTGAAGATTTTGAATCTTCAAATCCTACTGGTTGTTTTTACAGCGGGCGTGAACCGCATTGGACGCCTTGTAAGTGCTCGACTACCATTGTTTCGGAGCTTGCTTGGCGAACAATGCTTCTGATTATGTAAAAACGAAGCATTCGTACTTGGCTGTTTGCAGCAGGTGTGGGCCGGCTTGGGCGATTTGCAAGCGGTTTGTCAGGTGTATGTGATGTTGCAATCACATCAGGTTAACCAACCGCACATGCAGTCTATCACGTACTGGGACTGTGGGAAGAGAGTCCGAATCTGAAGAGGTGGAGCATGGAAAGTCATGTGCAAGAGAAGCCTCGAATAACCATACCAAAGGTTATTGAAAACAAATGGTGCCATGGGGAATGGAGAAAGCCCTAGGGACGAAAGTTCCTAGCTCCATTCGACTGAGGTTGGTCTCGTGGTGGCACAAGGATTCGTCTAGATAGCTGTTGTTAACTCGCCAGCTGTTGATAGCTTCAACACTAGCGAGGGTGGAATATACGCCCGCTATATTTCACGTGTACCTCTGCGTATACACTATTACCCTGATTGATGCCATACGTGGTGATGTTCCATCTTTCGGGTACACATGCGATACGAGAGTATGCATGCGCTGGTTGCGAGTGCGTGTGAAGGCTTAATCGCTATAGACACCACTATAAACAATTCAGTGCGTCATTGTGCTGTCGAATCTACCTCCAATAGTATGAATCGGTCATCTCTCTCATTTGAAGCTCTAATTCAGTGTTTCGCAAAGTGTGTGCCGCGGCACACTGGTGTACCGTGGTCATTAGATGATGTGCCGCGGAAAGTTTTTGTGAAGATAATGCACATAGCTGAGAGTTATGCGAGCAGCCTAATCAACGATTGCTCCAAATTTTGATCGCATATGCTCATTTAAGCAGGCTCACATTTCTCATTAAACATCTTTTCATATTATAAATAAAACCCGTGAATCTATTATTTATTATTAAAATGGAAATAAACCAACTAAATTTTTCATATTATATAGATTTTAATAATAAATAAATAAATATTAAATAAACATTTGTTTTTTTTCTCTTGGTGTACCTCTAAAACAGGGGTGTCCAACCTTTTAGCTTCCCTGGGCCATATTGAAAGAATATGGGCTTTTTTGGCTCACACATAAAATACACTAACGCTAATAATAGTTGATACGCAAAAAACATAGAATATGTACTTAATATACTTAAGAAATTAAGCTTTGTTACTTTAAAAAAGTTTATTATAAAAGTAAGAGGAAAATCAGCAACATAAAATTATAGTGAGAAGTTTGTCATTGTTTTTGTGATATTATCCCATTGCTAAAAATAACATGTTAAATTCAAAAATTCATTACTCATAAATAGCAAGTGAAAAATATTGTATTTTTAGTAATATCACTGGGATTTTTAATCTCAATCTCATTGTAAGTTTGCGATTTTTTGTCGGGCCACATTGATAGCCATCTTGGGCCGCGGGTTGGACAAGCCTGCTCTAAAATTTCTTGATTTGGTAGGTTGTACCTTGAACACAAGAAGTTTGCGGAACACTGCTCTAATTCGATCAGATCCCTGTCTCCTGGCATAAGAGTTTGTTTCTCTATATCATTTTCCAGCTCTGTGGATACTTCCGTCCAAGGGGTGAACCGCGATCGGAATTAGGTGTACACCGTCTTTGGAATTATGTGGAATTATTTTGGAATTCATTAGACAATCTATTGTCATCTACTTGGAAATGAAAGTGGAAGTAGTCAAATAAAACTGATAAACATTAAAATATTCAATCAAATTCTCTAAAACTATTTTGATTAAAAAAATTGAGCAAAACCATGGCGATTTCAGTCTACAAAAAAGCCCTGATATGTAAACTTTGAAAAAATGATATTTTTCGAGATATTAATTATTTTGTCAAAATGTCTGTTAGTATGTTAGTATTATGCGTTACCAAATTTTTGTGGATGCACTAACTCAAAAACTAGTGTGAATATCAAAACGAAATTTCACATGTTGTTTTGGAGCATTGAGATTATAAGAGCTCATAGATTTGGTTGAAATCGAACCCAAAATTAAGGGGGGCGGGAGTAATAATTAAAATTATAAGATTTTCAAACTAAAAAACAAGAAAAAATTAATATACTATAAAATGAACCTATAATAAAAAAGAGAGTTATTATTTTCTTTGGGGGCCAAAGTTGGGAGGGACGGGGGCAAACAAATAAATCTATCAATATAGTCCCTTTAATCGATTTGTACGAAATTTCCGCAAATGCACCCTAATAACCTTATGAAAATGACTCACTATGTGAAATTGATAGTGACCAAAAAAAGGGGGAGGGGGGGTTAAAAATATTTTCAAACAAAAATCGAAGAAAGCTGATATTTCTAATAAAATAGTCTCATAATTAAGAGGAGATATTATTAATTGATAATGGCCCCAAAATTAAGAGGAGGGGGGGTTCTTTCGTAAATAATTTTAAATTAAAATTTTAAATTTTATTTAAATCAAACATAATTAATTATAATTATTTATTTAACACGAACAAATAATACCTACAATAAAACTACGACATTTCGATCGACTTATTCTGGGATCGTTTTCAAGTATGAGCACCCACTCCGATTATAGGCTGACTGAGCCAATCACGTGTCGGTCAGGCTTATATAGACTCCATGTACAGTCCAGTCAAAAAAACATTACACTGACTACCTCAGTGCCCCCTGTCGATCGAAACGCCGTAGTATTATTGTATTATTTGTTTGTGTTAAATAAATAATTATAATTAACTATGTGTGATTTAAATAAAATTTCAAATTTTAATCAAATTAATCACAAAAATAAAAGCTTCAACAGCTTCATTATTAATTATGAATTATTTTAATTCAATATTAAATATAAGAGAGGACCCAGGTGTATGGTAAAGTCATGTGGATGGCCACATCAGTTTATTTTTTTTTCAAATGAACCGGTTTATCAACTGGAAGATTCGTTTACCTTGATTTAAAGACATTATTTTGTTTTTTTGAAGAATTCATAATAATAATAATAATAAACAAATTCATATTTTCAAATACTATATTGGTAGTTGGTAATAAACCAAAGAACGTAGAAAAAATTTATTTATTTTGTTTTCTTTTTCCTATTAACTATTGTCGTAAAGGCCGAGAGTAATAAATTGTTGAGGTATCATCCTGTTTAGAAAATAACTAATTAGCTAGTAGCGCCAACTTGTAAATTTTAAAGAAGATTTTCGAATAAATATATTGGGGTGTTAACAATGATATTCTTTCAAAGAAACAGCCATAAATTAACACCTGACCAAGTGACAAATGTGGTTGCACTTTTAATTTAGCACTGGTCTTGATCCAATTATTCAAACCTGTGTGGTTCGAGTAGTAGTTCTCTGGCCTGTCTATAATTAAAACATTTTAGAATTTATTTCCCATAAGACGTTTTTACTTTCGCTTATTTAATAGAATAAGAATGATTGAAATAAAATTTCCAAAAATTGACTTTTTGAAGATTTTTAATTACTTCTTCATCTTCTTCTTCTTCTTCAAGTGTCATACTCGATTCCGAGCGTCGGCGATTACTAAGGAAAGTATCCTCTTCTTCCTGGGGAAATTTTTCAAAGGGGTGGTTTTCCATTGCATTCGCCCGAAGGAATCAGATTATAGCAGGTCAAATATTTGCAGCGAGTCGGGCTTGAATCCACGCTAGCTTGATTGAAGGCGCGTTCTATAACCACTCGGCCAACCTGACTCCTTTTTAATTATCGTACTAGTACTACTAAATAGAATAAAAAATAATATTAAATAGAAGCATTTATCTACTCTTATTAAACGAGCAAAAATTGTATATTTATTTATTTGTTTATATATATATTTGTTTATTTATTTGTATCTTGGTTATATTTTGAAAACGACTCTACCGATTTTGATGAAATTCACGGGTTAGGGGGTTTTTGGGGTGTCAATTCGATCTGTCACGGTCTCATCTTCGACAAAATTGTTTTTGATGAGTTTTTTCGTAATCAAATTAATTATTCTCAGGTAGACAAATCCCATTCTTAGGTTTTAAAAAGGTTTCCCTTTTCCTTTTGTACCCAGGCAGACAATGGGTTGCCTTATTTCATTGTTCTAAAAGGCCTTGAAGAAGTATTGTGATTCTGGATTTTAACATATTTTGTTCTCCATAAACGTTAGAAATATTAATAAACGTTTTATAATTGTTTTTATAAAGAACTTTATTTATTTAATAGAATAAAAAATAATAAAGAATTTATTTAAAAATATATTTCGCATAAGCATCAGGTCTCAATTTTCTGAAAAAACAACACATTTTGATAGGTTTTATTTATTAACAATTGGATGAATAAAAATGAATCATATGGTTGAATCAAAACAGGAGCAGGAGGTGGGGTGCAGTGGTGGGGCATCCGGGGGTAGGGTCAAGCGGGGTGGGCGAATACTATATATATGTGTATTTTTTTTAATTTGAAAATGGCTCTCAAATAAAAATCGACCTTTTTATCAGAATTTTAAATTAAAAATAATATTAAAATAAAGGTTTTTACTGAAGGAAGAAGTTACCGAGCATCGCTCGGTGCCTCCAGGTACTTTTTGTTAAGGGAGAATGGTGTAGGTTCTTGGGGAAATATATTTCAATAAAGTAGGTACCTGAAGAAAATTTAAAAATATAAAAATTCTAGGTAGGTTTCTGCTATTGTCTTTTATTTTTGTGAAACCTACCTAGGATTTTTAAATTTATAAATTTTTAAATCTTTCAATAGTTAATAGAAGCATTTATAGTCATAATGAAAGATTTACAAAAAATATAGGTTATGATATGCCAGAGATCAAAATGTGACTCCCAAATGGAGATTGGATTGTCTGTATGTAAGCTAAAAAATATCAGATTTTAAACTCCTTATTATCTCTTTTAATATCTCAATAAGGCTTTTATTCAAAATTTTTTTTTTTAATTTTCTTTATTGTCATTGAGAGTCGTTTCGATCTCAACAAAACACTTGTGTAAAAAGGCCAAGTTCAACTAAAATCGTTTGCCAAAAAGTAGTGAGATCTAGTGCTGCCATTCAACATCATCAATTTATTAAATGAGTCGAGAATATATTAGTAACTTCAATTAAAACGCATGTTTTTCATTTCACACGTCCCTCTATATTTTTTATTGATTTCACATTTTTAGTTGAAATTATTTTCACAAAACTTGGCTTTTACGCATTAAATTATTATTATTATTGTTTGATAGGGCCTCCACCACTCCCTCTTATTAAGATTCCATGATATGGTAACTAGTAACTCGTGACATACATAATAATGCGTAAAAGCCAAGTTTTATGAAAATAATTTCAACTAAAAATGTGAAATCAAAAAAATATAGAGTGACATGTGAAATGAAAAACATGCGTTTTAATTGAAGTTACTAATATATTCTCGACTCATTTAATAAATTGATGATGTTGAACTTGGCAGCACATTAGATCTCACTACTTTTTTTGGCAAACGGATTTTATTAATCGAACTTGGCCTTTTTTTACACAAGTGTTTTTGTTGAGATTTCACTTCTTTTTGTAAGTTGGTTTTATCCTATAAATTTAACCCCTTCATTTGAAGAAGGAAAAGTTTCGATTTTTCAATTTCGTCCTTTATTAATGTGTCAAGTTTTACCAGTATGCCAAATTTCAGCATTCTAGGTTCATTGAATTTTTAGTTTATGTTAATTAAGCCTATAACTTTCACCCCTTCATTTTAGGTCCTGAAGAAGGGAAAGTTTCTGATTTTTGGATTTTTCGCATTAATTGTACCCCAAACTCTACCTGCCTGCCAAATTTCAGCATTCTAGGGTTAGCGGAAGTACTCTAGAATTTTGATGAATGAGTCAGTCAGTGAGTGAGTGACGAAAAAGCCTATCTTTGGCTTCTTGTAACATGGAGGTTATAAACAGTAGAAATATGAAATTTTGTAATTTAGTTAAGCTTATGGACCAGTATTCTGGAAAAAAATTTCAGCCATGTAGAGGTTTTCCTTACGAAGTTACAGAGGCGTCAAAATGGCCTGAGTTGTTTCCTGTAAAGGGTAGTCTGGCAGTGCACACATCCCCGCTCGAATCGAACTTGGCTGGGGCACTGCTGTGCCCCCAGATATCGTTGTGTCTTCTTCAGTCTCACAGTCAATTTTTATACATAGTTTCTGTGAGACTGATGATGATGACACAATGATGTCGAAACGTCTCTCATTGACAATAAAGAATTTTTTTTAAATTGATATTTATCAAGTAAAATTGATTACCCCACCTAACTATATTATAGAGAAATTTTGTATAATCTATGTATACTTATTATAATCGGCTTGTGCGACGACCGACGCTGACGTGTTTTTTGAATTTTAAAACCACTAATATGTAATGTAAATCAAACTTCGTACGAACTACGACACTACACCAGCGCCCCCTAGAGTTGAAGCTGATTAGTATCTTGTTTGTAATGTATAATATGATTTATTTTCTAAATAATGTTTGTGCTTATGACATGTGCCATATTTGATCATCTTCCAATCAACGTGTAATTTAACTATTCACAGGTACATATTATTATATGTTTTATTGTATATATTGTAAATTTTTATGTTTTAATTGATTAATTAATGTAAATTGTATAACCAATTCACATGGAATAATAAAATCAGTGATAAACCGACTTACATGTAAGTAGTTCATGACAAATACTTAAAATTTATTAAAATTAGGAAATTTAAATTATTATTTTAAAACATACTAATGGTTCATGATAAATACTTAAAATTTATTAAAATTAGAAAATTTAAATTATTATTTTAAAACACACTAATGGTTCATGACAAATAAAATTTATTAAAATTAGAAAATTTAAATTATTATTTTAAAACACACTCATGGTTCATGACAAATAAAATTTATTAAAATTAGAAAATTTAAATTATTATTTTAAAACACACTCATAGTTCATGACAAATAAAATTTATTAAAATTAGAAATTTAATTTATTATTTTAAAACCCACTTCGAAGTCCAGGGGGCGTAATCTCGTTGCCAGAAAGATGTTGATTTTTTTGCATTGGATTCAGTATAGTTTCCGATTGGTATCATATAAATTTCATTGGATTCATTGATTCCTAACCTAACCACATGAATTGATTCCTAACCTAACCACATGAAAGATTTTAAACTTTCATTCATAAATTAATTCCTGTGAATACATTGTAATAGACTGATGAAGAGGGCAAAGCCCTCGAAACTATAGTCTCGTTATAAATAAATAAAATTTATAATTCCAGCAGAAGACACACTCTTTTATTGTCTCCTTCAAGATATGATCAATGACCAAATAACGTAAATCTCCAAATCTTATGAGCAAATAATCGAAATTATAATAAATAAAATATTTTATAAAAAACAATCTTAAAACGTTCATTTAAAACCCACGAACGTTTCGAGAGAATTTCTATATTTATGAATTGAATTTTATTATCATTTTCTGGATGGGAGGGAAAAATGATGCAATTGAAATAATTATCGGAAAAGAGGTTTTTTTTATTTAATTAGTTTTTTTCTCTTATTAAAAACAAGGACTAAAAAGATGATCAAGGGTCAGTCGATGGCGGAGAAGTAATCTCCGGAGTCGAAGCTCAAATACAATGTATACATTAATTCATATAAAATAATTGGTTTAATATAATTTTCTGATTCATTCGCCCGACGTTTTCTCTTATGAGATGAATGCAAGTTATTATAAATAGGAAAATATAAATAATTTTTAAAAAAACTGACTTCAAAAAAATTAAATTCAACAAATAAAATAATAAGAAACAAAAATCAAATAAAATGCACTAAAAGGTATAAAATAATTATCTAACTTAGTTACAACTAAACGACGAAATATTAACATGAAATCACTTTTTGAGGCGGGTGCTAAACAAACAATATAAGCGAGCTTACCCGCCAAACGTACTAGTTAAGATCCGTCTAGTTGGATTCATAAAATGTATATGGTATGTTTGGCACCGACTTCAAAAAGTGATTTCATGTTAATATTTCGTCGTTTAGTTTTAACTAAATGAAATAATTATTTTATACCTTTTAGTGCATTTTAATTGATTTTTGAGTTCTTATTATTTTATTTGATGCATTTAATTTTTTTGGAGTCAGTTTTATTTTTTTTTTTATAAAAATTATGAAGGAAAAACTGCGATTTTTTTGCAAAAAATTGCAGTTTTTCAAAACTTCAACCTCATTGCTGCAAGGGTTCCCATTATCCAATTAACATGAAACTTTCTTTAAATTATATCAAATTTAATCTAGTTTAAAAATGTATAGAGTGGCCTTTGTCAAAAACGTTCTCTTTTCATGTTCAAAATCGAAAAAGTGCGATTTTTTTTGGATTTGCGGAAACATAAAATATACCCCAATATTCAACTAGCGCTTGAGCCCGACCGGTTGGTAAGAGATAAAATTTGTAGAAGATTTTATGGACTTTCATTTTGAATAGGAAGGTTATTTACGAAAAGTTGATAGTTTTCGAGTTATAATCAAAAAACCGCCACAAATTACATTTTTGCATTTTTGACAATGTTCCGTCACGAAATTTTGTTAGCAAACCTCTGATTCGGATTCAGCACATCAAAGAACATAATAGGCCGAAGAAATTAAAACTACCCCAAAACTTTTTGGGTTAAAAACACAATTTAACTGGACTATTTGTTTTGGAGGTAGTTGTTTCGCGACAATACTAGCAAAAAGTTAATGCTAGAGTATATAGAATAGACAATAAGGATTCATAGTACATAAGCCCAAAACTTTTTGATGTTTATGTACCGATTCTAGCCAATCTCGTGCTCGTTTGACAAATTTGGCACCACTGTAAGAGATTGAATATTCTTATATTAAAATGACAGATAAAATACATTTTAAAGGTCGATTTATTTCTATAAAAATCGTTTTCTTATTTTTTAACAAATGTAATCAACGCCTACGTTACAACTTATGAAAATTATAATTTTGAAAAAATTTAGCGCATGCGCGCTTTATACATCTTTCGCTGGTTAAATAAATGCGCTGTTGCCAAATTGTTTTTAGGGAAATTTTTTTTATACATTTTTCATTATTTATTCATTATTATCTCAGAAACTGTGTTTTAACTATGAATCAAAATTGTCTTAAAATATGTATTGGTTATTGTCTAATATTGTTTTGGTAAGAAGGGTTTTTTAACTCTATCTTTGGAATTTGATATCTCCGGAACTATATTGTTCATAATAATAATCTATCTAAATTTCAAAAAAATCCTAAGAAAACCAATTTGGCGGAACAACTTCCTTAATAAAAAAATTCCCACTAAATATTTTGCTTCGTGGATTGACTCCCCCCCCCATGAAAATTTTCTGGCTACGCCACTTATTGTTGTATTGGTGAAAATCATATGGTATGTACAAAACACGCCATAATAAATTTAAATTACATCACTGGCATGTATTCTTTTCTTTTATTTGGTGTTCATTTTTTTCTTTTTAACAATCATGATAAGTGGATGGAAGTATGAAGTGGATGTATCTGATCTGAGAGGTTACTCCCGAGGGATACGTTTGGCATGTAATACGATACGATATGCACCGCCTGGCTACGCGAGATGGCTTTCCAAAGACAGAGCAACACTTCGTGGAAAATCGTTCAAAAGTTTGTCCAAACTTTATCGAAGTGTGCCTGGCTGGCTCACTTGGTTTGACAGCTTCGTTTTAACTCGATGTTGGACCACTCGATGACAAATAAAGTGTCCCTTTCAGATGGAGACAGATTTGCTATAGTCTCTACATTCGGAGACACCTGTTCTTATAACTCTTTTGATCAATGCTGCAATTGAAAAGCTTAAATAATATAACAAACAGAGGAGAACTTTTCAACTTGCCAAAAAATAAAATGGACTCCTCTCGTTCATTTTATTTGTTAAAAAAGAACGTTTGATGGATTTTCTTTTAATGAAACAAAAAATCCATTTCCACCAGGTTGGATTTGATACCTATCTAACTATATACTCTATTGTATTATCATTTTTACTTTACCATACAGGGTATGGTCAACTATTGTAATCGTGCATGGAACAAGTTTTTTTGTTTCGTTTTTTCGAAATGTCTCAAAACGGCTTAAACTATTTTAAATAAAAAAATTGGGCAAAAACATGGCATTTTGGTCTACAAAAAAGCCCTTATAAGTTAACATAAAAAAAATTATATTTTGTAACGTGAATATACCTATGTTTCTAGGCTGCTTTGCAGGGGGGATCCTTATCAACTCTTTGAGAATTTATAGGGGGAAAAAAATATTAATTTTCAAAAATCAAACCGCATTTTAAATAGTATATTTTATGTAGAGTTAAAAGAGAATATTTTCGTTTGAATATCTCGAAAAAATTACTTTTTAACCTCTCTAAAATGGAGATTGATACAAATGGGGGACTCTTATCAACTTCTTTAAGAATTTATAGGAAAAAAAATATTAATTTTCAAAAAACAAAACACATTTTAAATAATCTTTTTCTTTGATCAATCACAAGATTCTTAAATTTTTTTACCTTGTCTAACTAAGTATTTATTTTTTAAATAATTTTGTACTAAATATATTTATATTAAAGTTTAAATTTTTATTTAAATCACAATGATTATTTTATAATTATTTATTGAAACAAATAATTACAATTTTAATACAACGTTTCGATCGACTTATTCTGCGATCGTTCTTAAGTATGAGCACCCACTCCGATTATAGGTTAACTGAGTCAATCATGTTTATCTGGGCTCAAAGCCCAAATATACCGACGGCATCAGCGCCCCCTGTCGGATTGAGCATTACATGTTTTTAAAGATTATAAAAAGTAAAAAAATTATATTGACAAATCAAATGATAATAATAGCAATTATAGTACTATTAGTATTTATATTATTAAATATTATTGTAGTTTATCTTAGTTCTAATAGATGGTAATGTATTTTTCTTAATTACTTCTGGTATTACATATTTTAGTTCCTAGTCTATGTAATAGACGGCCTTGGTTTTTGGGTCTCTGATCAAAAGTAAAAACGGAACCCTATTTTAGTATTGATATAAATAAAAAATGTTGAGCAACATTGCATGGGTGATTTGAAATGGATTGACCGATTTTCGATTGTTAAAATTCGAAAAATTTCGGGTTTGTAACGTATTTATATTACCAGCTGCAATCATATTATTGTAGACTATTTAATTAAATATTACATATAAGAGGGAGGTCAGAGGTGGGTATGGTAAACTTATATGGATGGCCATATCAGTTTATTTTACAGTGTATATAATCTTGGATCACGAAAAATTTCTTAAGCGAATGTAGTGGAGTAAGAAAAAATTTAAGAAGCGGTGATCTTGATATCCAATCAGAAAATGTTAAAATTCTAATTATGATTTGAATGAAGAAATTCAAAAAGCAGAGATAATGAATGAAAAATGGATGGACAGACCGACTGTTTGCTGCGTTTTTTAACCTATGGCCATTTGTATTTCATTTTACACTTTTGATCATTAGCTTGATTAAATTTTCTCTCTCGCATATCTAAATATAAAATTGTTTTTAATCCGGCAAAAATTTCTTTTAATATGATGTGAATTAAATTCTTTTTTTTGTTTTTTTCTATAAAAATTCCATCAAATAGGATTTTCAAATTGTATTTCATTTCATTTAATCTAGTAGCTTGAAAGCAATCTCGTTATTATATATATAGGGAATTCCTTTTTAAGTTGTTGAACGTTTTAACCTAACTACGTGAATTGAAAATAAATTAAAAATAACCATCAAATAAATAAACTGGATTAGGGAAGGACATTTCCTTCGGACAGTCCTATGGCCTGTTTAAAAACGGGTTGTTTCTGCTTTTGGATGACACTTTGGAGAGGGGCGTGTGTGTGTGGCTCCTTGGGATTTTGGTGTCAGGTAGCCTCCAGAAGCCCTAGGACCACCAAATCCACTACACTACCGGTTGCAAGTTCCCGGATCGATGCTCCAAAGCTCGTTATTCGGACGACGACACCGCGCGCCCTCCGCCTGACCTGCCACCATCTTCCGGTACTTCCAGACTCTTCAAAGAAAATTCGAATAGCCTCTCTCAATGACAATCACAGAGTCCAAGATTCTATTCATGTTCTCTGCTGATTGAAAGCCAGTTGGAGATCCATCAAAGATCATAAAGATTAGGTATATCCTTCTGCCAGTAGCAGTTCCGAATGGACTTTTATATTTAGTACATAATTAATGTATTATATGAAGATGTAGGTACTTTAATGACTTAGTATGTAGAAATTTCCTGAGGGAAAATTTGTTAGGTTAATTTTATAAGCCCACGAGATAATTAGTGATTCTCAATATTTAAAGAAAATATAATAATATTTTTTCTTTAATATATTGAGAATCACTAACTACCTTGTGCGCTCATTAATTAACCTCACAAATTTTACCTCAGGAAATTTCTAAATAATGGATTATGTATTATGTTTATGGTAGTATCCCGTATGGCAATAAATAGAATGTCGAAATATGTTTTTTTTACATATTTTTTTATATTTATTTTTAGCGTCGGTCAAGCGGAAGGGACAAATTTCCTTTCCTTTGAATTTGGCAATAGGATGTAATTCGGCTAAGAGGCCGTCCATAAATTACGTCACACAGTAAAGAGGAAGGGGTCATCTCAGATTTGTGCCAAAATATGACAGGGGGCTTGGAAATTCTAAAATTGTGATCTCACAAAAGTCAAATTATATTTTTTTTTAATATTTTCAAATATATTTTTTAGATTTCAGATTATTATTATTATTCCAACCTGAAAATGTTGGTAAAATAAATCTAGACAAAAAATTATAAACAAAAATAATATATTTATTTTTATATGGTTATTGTGAATTCTAAAATCTAATGAAAATGTGTGTGTGGGAGGGGGGGGGCGATAAGAAGAAAATTTCTAGGGCCCCAAAGTGGGTTAACCGACTCTTTAGAATACTATGTATTTATTTCTGCAAAAATAAATTCCCCAAAATGGGGGCGAAGGAGAGGCAAAATATTTAAATTTTAAAAATTTTATTTGATCTGGATCAAATTTAGTATACTTTAGAATAATGTAAAATTGAGTCAAAAATCAACTACTCAAAATATAAGCATGGGGGCGAAAGAGGGGGCAATATATTAAAATTGTAAACTTTTTATTTTATCTGGACAATTTTAATACACTTACTCTTTAGAATTATCGTAAAATTGCCACAAAAATCAACTATCGAAAATTAGCACGTGGGCTTGATAAAGGGCTAAAATATTGAAATTCTAAGATTTTTGTTTTATCTGAACAAAATTTATTACCTACAATTATTCTTTAGAATAGTGTGAATTTATTTATGCAAAAATAATTGCGTGAGGGCGAAAGAGGGGGCAAAATATTGAATTTCTAAACTCTTTGTTCGATCTTGACCAAATTTTGCAATTTTACTTTTTAGAGTAGTGCAATAATTATCTAATATTGATGTTAAAGTCTGGTGTCCTAAGTTGTAGGCAATGGGTCAGAGATCGGGGCAAATTATTAAATACTACGACAAAAATATTTAAAACTACACAAAATGAGTGAGGGGAGGAAATTTTTTTTTTTAAGATTATTATTATTATTCCTGCTATTATAGCCTGAAAATGTTGGTAAAATTTATCTAGACAAAAAATTGTAAACAAGCAATTTTGAGCAAAAACACTTACATTTTTCAAATAAATAACAAAAATGATAGTGTGATGTCACAAAACAGGGGGAATTCAATAAAAATTTGACAGAATGTGATAGAAGTGGAGGGGAGGTCTAAAAATCTTGAAATTCTGTGACATAATTTATGGATGCCCCCATACGAAATGTAAAAGAAAACACTTTTATTTTACCTGTTAGGACTTCTCTCGTTGTTATCGAGCAGCCAATCTACATCGCATGCAGGAAGCTGTGGTGAAAGAAAACTTTAAGGATATGTCCTTTATGTCATATTAGCACATTCATATTTGATCATAATTAGTTTTTGAATGTAGGTATAAATTATGCTAAATTAGATACATTTCTATATAGGGTTTTTATTATGAGTTTTGTGTCTGAATAAGCAGACCCACTCATTATAATTGAAAATGACAACTACATTTACAGATAATTCTTATTTTTTAAGCTTATTTTAGAATTTAATATTACAATTAAAGGGTTCAATGGATAATGTCAATTTTTTGTCAAAAATGTGATTCTCATGCCATCTAGAAGCATTTGAAGGAAACTATTAATATTAAAGGAGACAATAAAAAAGTCTGTCTTCTGCTGGATTAAAAATTTATTTTTTGAATGTAAAATTATCAAGTCTAATGCCAACTTAAAAAATTAATCTAAAAAATGTTCTATTTTCGATACCATTTTTTTTTCCAAATTTCGAAAAATTTATTTTTTAAAAAGAGGAAAAATTAACGATCTTTAATAAATATTTTTGTTCGGTACACATACCATTATAAAAATCTTTAAATAATTGAATGATCTTTTACTTATTATTTTGAAAATGAATATATATATATATATATGAAATTTGCTATTTTTATATAATTACAAGATATTTAAAAACAGTGATGATAATTAATAAAATAAATTTATGATCTTTATAAATAATAGTTGATCTTTTAGAATAAAAAAATGAAATTTATATACAGGGTGATCCAGAAAGAAATTCACTTTTGAAAATAGTATAGTAAAGAAAACAAAACCATTATATTTAAAAGCTTTTATTCTTCGCCTTCGGCACGCCCTAGAAGCTCGGCCCTCAGGGCTGGTGCCCTGGCTGGCAGCTTCTCGGTCCAAAAATTTTATTCCTCTTAAAAAACCACACTCCAAATGTATACCCGTAAACTACCAAAAATAAATCGTCTCTTAAAAGTTTCGCTTCTTTAATTATTGAGTGGCGAGGGGGGGGGGGGAGGAATAATTATCAATATATTTAATGTTTCTTAATATAAAATGAATTGGATTCTTTCGTTTCAAAATTCCGGTCCAAATTACAATTATATTTCAAATTTGCCTGGTTAATGGAAATCGATTGGACCCATCAGTTTAAAATCCGAGCTGACAATTATATTTCAAATTTGCCTCGTTAATTAATATACATTTAATGTTTCTTAATTTAAAATCTATTGGTGTTTTTTCATTTTCATTCGAGTTCAAATGAATACAATATTATCTCGACACAACGTCTAAATCAAAAATATATAGTTCTAGTAACAGAAATCAAGATATAAATAATATATATACAGATATATCATCTCGATATATATGTGTGTATGTTTATTTGCATCAAGCAGAGGACAACCTCTTTGTTTCTCTTTGTGAATCAACAACTCTGCTACTCTCGGCAAAACAAAAACTTTTCAATGAATATTAATGTTGCATTGGTGTAATGGCTAGAGCTGATGCCCTTAGATCAAGAGTTCGTCGGTTTGATTCTAGGCAAGAGTGTTATTTTTTTAAAGAAAATTCTCTCAGCGTTGTTACAAATTAATTTAGGCTCTTATACCATATACAGTATATAAAAAGTTTTTGAAAATTAAATCATCAAGATGACGTCCTTGGCTGTTGCGACACACTTTTAAACGGGAACGAAAATTTTGAAAAATTTATTTTTCCAGCAGAATACACACTCTTTTATTGTCTCCTTCAATTTATAAAGATTCTGCTACTCTCGGAAAAAAGAAACTTTCAATTTAAACTATTAATTTGTAGAAGGAGACAATAAAAGAGTGTGTCTTCTGCTGGAATTATACATTTTATTTATTTATAACGAGACTATAGTTTCGTTATAAATAAATAAAATTTATAATTCCAGCAGAAGACACACTCTTTTATTGTCTCCTTCAATATATAAAAATTCTGCTACTCTCGGCAAAAACTTTCAATTTAATATTAATTTGTATTTTTTTAAATTAGGGAAAGTGGTGTAGGTTTCAGGTGAAACATGATATTAATTAATAAAGTAAAGGGAGTGTAGCTTCACAATGAATGAAATGAAACTCAAAGAGGTTTATACAAACTCAATGTATTTCGGATTATTAGTCCATCATCAGGAGTTTACTGATTACAAACTAATAATATTTGAACATGTGATCGCAAAATATAACATCTAAATTATACGTACATACGACTAATAATCCGAAATATATTGAGTTTGTATAAACCTCTTTGAGTTTTATTTCATTCACTGTGAAACTATACACTCGCTTTACTTTATTAATTATTAATCTGTAGTTTAATTTTTGGAATAAAGGCCTTATATCAAGCTTAAGATGACGGGAAAAGTTTTCCTATACTGAAGAAGAGGGCGCAATTTCAAGAGTAAATAAGCTGACGTGTTCTGATGTGGCCATCCACTTGACTTTACCATACAACCTGGCCCCTCACTTATAGATATTTAATATTTAATAAAATTATTTATAATCATGTAGGGGGGGGGGGGGTTAGTTATTGCATTTTTAGACTCCTGGGACGCACTGATTATGTATACAAAATTTGGTTGAGTTTGGTAAATGGCAATTTCATTTTTTGGCCCTCCCCCCCCCCCCATTTCGGGCGGTTAGTTTTTGGATTTTTAGACTTCTTGGGACCCACTGATTATGTATACAAAAGTTGGCTTAGTTTGGTAAATGGTCAAGATTTTCATTTTTTGACCCTCCGCCCTCCTCCCCCCCCCCCCCCAGTTATTTTGTGCGGTTAGATTTTGCATTTTTAGACTTCTGGGGGTCCACTGATTATGTATACAAAATTTCGCTGAGTTTGCTCAAACGACCTAGATTTTTAATTTTTAACCCCCTCGACCCCCCTTAATTTTGGGTCGATATGCACCAAAATCTAATCAGCTCTTAAGGATTAAAACTACGTGTGAAATTTGGTTTGGATATTCACACTAGTTTTTGAGCAAGCTCGTCCACAAAAATGGTAACACACAGACTAACTAACTAACAGGCATTTTGACAAAACAATTATTATCTCGAAAAATATCATTTTTTCGATCTTCACTTATTAGAGCTTTTTTGTAGACCTAAATCCTATGGTTTCGCTCAATTTTTTTTAATCGAAATAGTTTTAGCCGTTTTTTAGATATTTTGAAAAAAAGAAGGAAAAAAACCCACTTTTTTCATGCACCATTACAATACTTGACCATACCCTGTATGGTAAAGTAAAAAATTGTTTTATTACAAAATTATTTTACGTAGATTAGATAGGGTACTATTCTAGAATTATTTTAGTTGACAATTCGCCTTTATCCCCTGTACCCTTCCATTATAATTTCAGTTCATACGCGTGGGTTTACATAAGCTCTTGTTTTTTTTTGTGGGAGGTTTAAAAAAATAAAACAAAATACACATTTTTAATATTAAAGTAAATAAAATGGAAATTTTATTTCTTAGTATGATACAAATCAATAGTTTGTAAAATTCCCCTCGTACAATTAATTTTTCGAATTATTCCTTAAATGTATTTGTAAGTGACTACGATGTGATAGACATAAACAGATAACCTGGTTAAAGTCTCAATTTATTGTAGCGTTCGTGTCAACTTGTTTGTTCGAATCACTCTCAGTAAACACGATATATATAGGTATAGGTATACTCAAAACTTAGAACATTCACGCCAGAAGGATTTAATGAAACTTCATGCTAGCTTAAACTTATAAATTTGTATAATTAATCAAGACATTACTTCTAATTATAATCTCCGAAACACACCAAAGCAGTTTATTTCGGACGGCGGCAAGGTGAGGTAGCCACCCTTGCAATTCAACGTATCAGAACAGAAAAATGAACATTCAAACTTTTGAATTTAAATTTTTATTAAGGAATTTCTAAAAAAGACTTTGTTGATGTTTTCGAAGAACATCTCATTTATACACTGGATCCAAGAATCAAATTAGATGAAAAAGTTTTTACTTTCGATACGGTTTCTTCAATTTTTAATAATTAGACAATTTTGGTCAACAAATGTTAACATTAAAAGCTAGGGATTTGGAACTTGGTGAAGAGGTATAATTTATTAATACAACCCTCGGTGCCTAATTTAGGCTAACTAGAAAAGTTTGGATATAACCCACAATTAACAATTCGATTTTTTTTTCTGATTTTTTCATTTTTCAACTGGAAGCTCTGAAAGTACTCTAGAAGTATCCCCCCCACCAAAAGCTAATTACTCGTACAAAGAAAAACTCTCAAATGTAACAAAAATTCTTAAATAAATCAAAAAGCAGAAAGAGGAACTTAAAATGCTTTATCAGTTTGTTAGTAATAATATATTTATTTAAAAATAGGTATATTTCCAAATAATGACTTAGCAAACATATCTGAATTTTGTAATGTATTATTATTTGCGGATGATATAAAGCTATTTTTAGAGATTTCCACTGAACAAGATTGCCTAAGAATGCAATCTGACTTGAATAAAATAATAAATTGGTGTAATGCGAACCTGCTTTTCCTAAACTTTGATAAATATTTTACTAATAGTTTTTCTAAACAACCTAACCACTTTAAATTCAATTATATACTCGAAAATGGCACTACCTGTATTAGAGTTAACTCTCTTAAAGACCTTGGAGTTATTTTCGATTCCAAACTCACCTTTAAAGAGCATATCACATATGTGGTGGATAGAGCTAATCAGAGTTGGGGTTTTATATCTCGTAGCACTAAGTTATTCAAAAATCCTGATGTGATTAAATACCTATATTCAACTCTAACTAAACCTATAATTATGTATGCATCTGCTATTTGGAGACCGAATTCGAGTGGGGACATTGATAGGATTGAGAGAGTTCAGCACAAAGTTCTAAGAAAATTAACATCCCTTACTGATAATCCAATGTCAAGATTTAATCATGATTACACTCTTGCTGCTGAGTCTTTCTGCCTAGCTTCTGTAAATTCATGTATGATCGCCTCTGATTGCATATTTATATATAAAATTATATCGGGTCAGGTAAAATGTACAGAGCTTACTGCTCTCTTTCCTCTACATAGCCCCAATTATGCATTAAGAAGAACAATGCCATTCTATCCAGAGATGCCTACTGGTAGACATCCTGAAAGAAATCCAGTGTTCAGACTCTGCCATTGTTACAATGAGTTGGCACCAAAATTGGTTAATCCTCAGGAATTTTCTTTGGAAATCAATAAGGTAGCGGCTTTATTCAAGAATCTCACACTAATTTATGAATAACTAATATAATGCTATTGTATAATTGTGTAATGTGTTGTTGTATTTAATCAATATTTTAATATATTCTTGTGTATGTAATATATAATTTTGTAAATTGAGGCTTCTAGCCGTTGAAAAATGAAATAAATAAATAAATAAATATAGGAAGGGCCTAGTTTCAAATAATTATTTGTAATTAAAGTTTTGTGTATAATTATGATAAATAAAAGGCTTATTATTATTATTATTATTATTATTATATTTCCAAATGAAAGTATATCTGCATTAGTATAAAAATTGTAAACCTAGACTTATAAAAAATATTTACACGGTTTTATTCAACTTGTAATTTTGTCTGTCTATCTGTTTGGGTCAAATTTACCTATGCGCCCAACGTTTTCATTTAGTTTAACCATATTTAAGAATATTGGGAGGTCATTAAATTCATCTGTTACTTAAATATAGGGCATTACACTGCAAATCGGGGGATCCGGAAAATTCATCGACCACAATTCATCGACGGTAATTGATCAAAAATAATTCATCGACTAGGCAATTCACGAATAGGCAATACACTGACGCCCTATTGGTCGACGATCAGCTCATCGACAACAATTCATCGACGGCAATACATGGACATTTTCGATAAATTATCCTCGATGAATTGTGGTCGATGAATTTTCCGAGATCCCCGATTTGCAGTTAAATCGGACGGTTTGAAAAATTTCAATTTTTGATTTCCTTCATTTTTTGACATTTTTTTAGTATACATCAAAAAACTCTTTCTGGTAAATTTTGTTATTTTTTTGATCACCGGTTTAAAAGATATGGAATTTCGGTTTTTCCTCATAACTTCTTCAAAAATCGTCCAAATTAATTTTTTTTTTGAAATTTTTGTTTTCTTTCATACTTTTTAGAAAAAATACAAAAATATTAAGTGGATATTGATGAGGCAGTCCAAAAATATTATTTAAAGTGTTTTTTTATATACGATTTTTGAGTTTGAAAATTTAAATCTTGTTTTTGAAACTGTATGTACTTACTCTTAGATTTTTTTGATAGTTTTTTATTTTAAACTTACTATTTTTTTTTCGATTTTCTTTCAACAAACTAAAATACTAATTATTTATTTAAAACACCTGTTAACGATAAAAATCAATACAAAACAACTAAAAAAAGAGAACTCAATAAATACCAAAAAGTGGTTTTAAGGTTGTTAATAGCAAATAAAATTTTTTCAAAATTTTCAAAAATCGAAACAAAATAGTAGGTAATTATCATAGGCCCACTATCAGCCCGGTCTTAAAATAAAAAATTATCAAAAAAAAAATCGAAGAGTACAAGATACATTTTCAAAACCAAGATTAAAATTTTCAAACTCAAAAATCGCATATAAAAAATCTTTAAATAATTTTTTTTGTATTTATTCTAAAAAGTATTTAAAAAATAAATACTTCAAAAAAAAAAAATGTTGAATTTGGTCCATTTTTTGAAGAAGTTATCAGCGAAAAACCGAAATTCGATATCTTTTAAACCCGTGATCAAAAAAATTTCAAAATTTACCAGGAAGAGTTTTTTGATGGATATTAAAAAATGTCAAAAAATGAATGAAATCAAAAATTAAAATTTTTAAAACCGTCCGATTTGGCGTGGAATGCCCCATATATATCACTTATAAAAACTAGTACCTAACATATTTTTTATTTATTTATTTATTTTATTTGTAAAGATATAAAAACTTAAAAAATTCTAATATTTTCGTGGCCCCCATGTTAAGAATCACTGGTCTAGAAAGGCCGATATTTAATCAGTCTTTGTTCTGGAAATATAAACATTTTGGGACCAGAATGGTCTCATTACTGCCTTCTTTCCTTGTGCTACATCGGAATCCAGACAGACACAGAGAAAGAAAAAATCGTATTTGAAAAATGATCAGACATTTCTAAACATGAGTAAACAATACAAAAACAAGCTTTTCCTGCTTAGCGTACCGAATTAATAAAACTAGGAACAATATAGTTAATATCTTAATACTATCAATTTCAAATATTCCCGAACGGTACGTTTGTTTTGTATTTGAAAAATGCACGATCTTTTAAGCTGTATCAAAAGCGCTTTTTTATGAGCCATTAACTGTTTTTCTAATGCTCGAAGCCCCGAGAAATCAAAGTCAAAAAAATTCTATCAAGACCCGCATTCACAGGTGCCTCAACTCCGATCCAATTCTTAAAATTTCTTCTCTTTCTTTTCACGATGCAAAGTTCCACCCCCGGACAACAGAGATTGCACCTTTTTGGTGCAATCTCCTCTTGCATCGATATCATTCTATAAAAAAACTAAATCTTTTGAAATATTACAACATGATGAGACAAGTTTTACTCTCATCATCATTGAGTTACGTAGAGTTCTAAGACTAGTTTGACGCAACCGTTCAACTCCTTCCCATGCCAACATTTTCACTTCTCTTATCCCACGTCCGATATCTGGGGAAAATATTACAATCTGGCCTTTTGAAATAGGTATTAATATTAAAAATAATATTAAATTCTTGTTTATTATTTTTATTATTATTATTTTGGTCTGGAGGTTTTAACTCATACCGATCAAATAAAAGCCCAATAAAGTTAGATCTTTTTCACAAATGGCTCTTGCTCTCATCCGCTAATGATCGTGTTTTATTTAATTGAAACACTTGGAAGAATTCGTTTCAGAAAGTCCGATCATTAAAACAGATTTATAAATTATTGATAAAATCCATGAATTTATAACTACCATTTATTTATATATACCATTCTTATTTATCATAAAAAGAAAAATCTCAACTTTTATTAAATCAGGCCCAATGAGAGGGAGAAGGGGGTAAATTCCATGGGCCCCCTAAATTGGGCATATTTTTTTCAATCGGTAAGATGGTATGAATTTAAATGAATATGCAATTTCGAAAAGGGCACATGTCTGAAAATTGATCATTTTCAGGAATGAAAAAAAAAACAATTATTTTCTAAAGTAGTGTAAAATTTATAAAATTATTTATGAGGTACATTTTGGGAGCAGTAAAATTAATTTGTTTTGCATTTTTCGAACATAGTAGGTGCAGAGAAGCTTTTAGATTAAATGTATACTATATGAAAAAGTGAATTTGTGAAAATATCCGAGATATGACCTTTTCGAAATTGCATATTCAATTATCATTATGATTTTCGTCCATAAAAAGTATTAATGAGAAAGTTTATAAAAGGAAGACTTTTATGTAGTTATTTTATTTTCCACCGATGTTTCGTTGACTTTCCCGACTTCTTTAGGGTTTCTACAATAATAAGAACATTATTAATTCAAAATGCAGAAGTACATATCATTTCAGACTAAACATAATATATAAAACTTTTATGTCTGTTAACATTAAAGATAAATAATGTATTTAAACGAATGTGTAATGTAATCGTTAGCGGGTAAAATGTTGATAAATAGTCTGAAATGATATGTAGGTAATTTTGCAGTTTGTATTAATATTGATCTTATCAATGTAGAAACCCTGAAGAAGTCGGCAAAGTTGGCGAAACGTTGGTGGAAAATAAAATAATTATACAAAAAACTTGTCCTTAATTCCCGTTATAAACTTTCTCATTATGATTTTAATAGTTTTTAAGGAATTTGGTGTTGGTACTTGGTGAAACATTTTTTACTGTTACTTTCTGTTTCTCCTGAAGATGGGTTAGTCACCCGAAATATATACTATATATCGAGATTAAAGATTCTCCAAAAATAAATTCGTTTTATTTTTTATATCTTAATGTGAAACCTACCAAGTATTTTTATTCAATAATTTTATGAATTTCATGTTTATTTTTTTCATCAAATTAGAGCTGCTAACCGCCCCCGTAGGGCCTGGACGTTCCATTTCTAGGGCTTTTTAGGTATTAAAAAGCAGAAAATGTGTTTGTCTTTTTAGTGCTTAAATAATTTCCCTACTAAAATTATTGAAAGGGGTGGCGTTTTTAACTTAAAATTTTTAGGGCATTTTGAAATAAAAGTACCTACTTTCTTAAAACATTTTAAAACTTTTCTTTCAAATTTTAAAAGTGCCTAGTTTATTTATTACTACAACTAATTTGCATTGATTTTCCCTGCGAAGCGAACCCGTTTTTGATTTGTCCTCTCTTTTATACGTGGTGGCTCTTCAGACAGAAATCTATTCACTTGACTCTTTTCAAATGATATTAAAATATTTTGTTTAAGAATTTTTATTCACAGCATCCTGATAATGATGCATTTGAATGGCATTTCAGTTATAATTAAATAACGCCGAGAAAGCTTCTCTCGTTGAGAATAAAATGAAGAGTTATTTTCGATTGGCGCGTCGATAAAAAGTTGATGACTCCTTGATAAATAATATAAAATTATAAAATTTACTGTCCATCTTTCACAGAGATATTGAGATACCGGATTCTTCTTTAAGAAAAAATCCAATATAAAAGAACATGTCCAATGATCTTCCTAACGTATTTATCTTGGAAAACTTTTGAAGAATAAATTAATTCCCATATATACCGCGAGACGTTAAGATATATTTAAGGAGTGAAGAAGAGACCGAGAATGAAAAAAAGAAGAGAGAGAACCCAAGGCATTGAATAGTTAGAGGAAAGTTGTTTCAAATGATATTTCATAAATTCACTTCACTCCCTGATCCCTATATATATTTATTTAAGGGGATCTAACTGCTGAAAATTCTCAGTTCAATAGTTTGAACCCTCTCAAATTCTTGTTCACATTATTATCGACGTCATATTTAATCTTTCATCAATCAATTCATCTCGATGTCTTTTGCTTTCTCATTAAACTCTTCGATCCAGTGGCGATATCAGGATTTTGTCCTGGGAGGAGGCTAATACACCAACCCACACATCTTTTTTTGTCCTAATTTATAATTAAAATTTACCAAATATTATTTTTTCATTTCTATTTCTTATTTTTTACTTTATCCAATGCGAAGAATGGGTAAACTATTGTAATCGGTCTTGCGGCAAGCGCGACTTCAAAGGGTCCTCAAAACTACGGAACCCATGTTCTCAATTAAAGTCACAAGTTGTAATATTTAATTAGGTTGAATTTTAGTACGTGACGGTTTTGCCAAAAATTACATGGGGTCTCGCCGAGGCCAAAAAGTGCGATTTTTTCATTTAGTGCGTGCGGATGTATGTTATCGTTTTTTTGGTCCACGATTTTTTCGACATCGTTGCACCAATTGAAATGAAATTGAAAACCTACCATTATTTTAACAAAATGAAGCGCTGATTAGTTTTTGTTTTTGTTACATATCCTCACACAAACATTAATACTTTATTTCAGTACTTTTTTAGTTTTTTCTAAATATTTTGAAAATGACTAAACCAATTTTGATCAAATTTGATATTCTAATTAAGTACATTGAGGAACACAAAAAAGGTAATAAAAAGTTTTTTGTAAAATTATATTTTAAAGTACTTTACCCTAGAATAAGATAGTACATTGGATAAAGTTTATCAGCGATCCGTTGCAGGTTATTTCATTTTTGCTTTTACTTTCATTTTTTCCTTGTCCTGGGGGGGGGGCGGCTTCAACCCCTTAGCCCCGCTCCGTAATTGCGCCACTGCTTTAATCGAACTTTTTTCGCGTCTTTCCTTCAGTATCTTTATAATTTACAAAATTTGATTTAGTTTGTCCAAAAGCCTAGAATTTTTATTTTTTGACCCTCCTTCTATTTGGGTGGTTAGTTATCCCTCCCCCATTATAGATCCTAAAAAATCAACTAACAGTATTTTAAAGAGTGAGTTGAGCCTGTCAAGAAATTGACATTCTTTTATAATTAGCGATCACGACGAGCTTAATTTTTAGGGACTTCACCCTGAAGATTTGCTACGGTTATTTATTGTTATGCCACTGACCTAAATAATATAATTATGGAACAAACACTCCTAGCTGCTCGCAACAGCTTAATTTCCTCCATAAGCTGCCAAATTTGTGGAGAGCCCACGTACCGAGTTTTAAAAAAGTTTTTATTTTTTCATCAATTATTAGTATTATCAATATTTTTAAAATATTAAAAAATAATTCAAGTTTTTATTATTTTTGGACCTCTTCATCACGCTGTGTCACATTTTCTGGAACCCCCCTAACAAATATAACGTCACAAAACTAGACCCCTCCCCTATAATAAAATTAAAAAAACTGACTGAACTGTACATGGAGTCTATAAAAAGCTTGACAACAAGTGGCTATTTCAGTTAACTTAAAATCGGAGCGCGGGTGCTCATACTTGAAAAATATTAAGTCAATCGTAACGTTGTATTTTTATTGTATTATTTATTCGTGTTTAATAAATAATTATTAATTATGTATGATTTCATTAAAACCACAAAAATTTTTATACCGCTTCAAAATGTGGTAGATCTTTATGTCCCACCCTGTATTTCGGAGTACGAGCCCATCTTCAGGAGTTCAATGATAACGTTTTCTTTTTGAACTCTTGAAAATGGGGTCGTACCCCGAAATATAATAAATATATAGAGTCATGCTTATAAGCATCTTCTCTTTGATTTTTGTGAAACCTACCTAGTATTTTATATTTTTTAAATTTTCTTTCTTCTTCTTCTTCGAGTGCCATACCCGAAACGGGTGTCGGCGCCTCTCCACATATACCTGTGCTGAGTGTGTTTAGTTGTTTTACACAGATATACGGGACCTACTTTTTAACGCCGGTTCCGAACGGCTAATTTGGAGAGGTGACTAGGCACTTATACTCTTGGTAGGGTGCCATTACTTTCCAAGAGGAGGTGACTGCAAATATCTATCTGCCGAGACTCGGTCTCGAACCAGCGATCTTCGAGTCAGCGACCCGACACTCTAGCCACTGACCCACAGTCACCTCAAATTTTCTTTAAAATATGTTTCACCAAGAACCTACACCATTCTCCCTTAAGAATGTTCTTTCGCCACCAATGTTAAATAAGAAATATTAGATTATAACTATAACTTAATTTTTTATAATAGTTTAAGTCTCTATCTATGCTTTGGTGAAGTTTCAATCACACATTACCGTACAAATTTTTGAAAATGTAAACATTTTCTTAAAGTCTTATGGAAAATTAAGATCTTGACACTTTCTCTTGAATTATACTACTATTTATTCAATAGATAAAGTTAAAAAAAAACTAAAAATAAGCTTTTGAAACTTGTAGGTTTCTTTTTTTGCAATAAAATATATCATTGACCGTCGAATTTATTGAGATATTTACTTTAAAAAATCACATAATACTATGTTTGGATTTAAACATAAACAGTAAAAATACAACGCATTGCCAAATCATACAAGACTTATTATCAGCTGATTTGAATAAATCAAACTAACTTTTGTATTTATTTTTTTTATGGGGGGTCGGGTAGGCTAGGCGGTAGCATGTCAGTCAGCTAACCAAGAGGACCCGAGTTCGAATCTGGCTCGAGGCATCCGGCTAAAATCTGACCCCCGAGGTAGAGACAAATTTAAAAATAAAAATAAATAGTATCGTAAATGGCTTATGGCTACCATGGCCGAAAAAGATAAAAAAAAAAAAAAAAAAAAAATTTATAATTGTTTTTATTTCAAACATTTATGGCTTTCATACTATTTATTTTTTAATTCTATTATTTTTCATTTGTATTTTAACTTATTTTATTAAATATTAGATAATACACTTCTTTTGACTCAACTGGAGCGAAAGGACCTCCTTAATAAGAATTTAAATATAACTAAAAAATTTAAACTTCTCGCCTTATTTCTTTAAACTAATAAGAGTAATTGATTGCATTGCCATTATAGAGAGAGAGAGAGATCCGAAGAAATTTTATCCAGTGCAAAAAAAATATCATATGGCAGAGAGGGAGACAAGTGAGGAAAATTGTATTAAAAATAGAAATTCTATAATCATCACAAGAATATAATCCGATGATTAATGGTCATTTCTCATTTGTAAATTCAACTAAAACAACACATTGATTTATTTTCAAAAACTATCCTGGTTTGATTTAAAAGCAGACGAATGAAGTTTGCCAAATTTCTATATTTAACCCATTGTGTCAGTGAGCAATCGATTAGCATATAAATCATTGTTTATACTCGTAAATCTTGTTTTCTTAACACACAGCTCATTAATCGAAATGTTTTTTTCAAAAATACTTAATCATATTTTTTTTTTTTTTGGATTTGACTAGAAGTTTAATAATTTCGGATCTTAGACAGACGATTGTTCACTCAAAAGAAAGAGAGATAAAAAATCTCGAATAAATATACGGACACTTCAGTTGGCTTTAATTTATTCTTTTAGGGTACATGTGTTCGTTGAGATGTGGTGTCCGAGTTTTCCTAGGCTGGAACTTCAGTTCAAATCCTGAGCATACTGTTGACTAATTTAACGAGCTATATTATATCAGGTCAATAAATATAACGCAATTTTTAACCGACTTCAAAAGAGGAGAGGTTCTCAATTCGACTTGTCTATGTTACCTGATATTTTCGCCAATTGTAAACCGATTTTGATGATTTTTTTGCATAGGGTTCAGTCTAGTTTCCGATTGGACCCATTTTTTTCATTGGTATTGGACCTTTTTTGCTATGTTTGTTTAGGCATAACTTCTTTGTTTATGAACTGATTTCGATGATTCTTTTTATATTGGAAAGAAAGTACCTTAAGGGTGGTCCGATATTAATTTAGTCAAGTTCTGATGATATGATCAATGACGAATTAACGTAAATTTCCAATTCTTATGAGCAAATAGTCGAAATTATAATAAATAAAATATTTTATAAAAAAATCAATCTTAAAACGTTCATTTAAAGCCCGCAAACGTTTCTAGAGAATTTCTATATTTATGAATTTAATTTTATTATCATTTTCTGATTCTTTCGCCCGACCCTTTCTCTTAAGAGATGCATACAAAATATTATATTAAGTCACTATTAATAACATCACTAAAAAGAGAAAAATAAAAATAATTTTTATAAAAAAAAAACCGACTTCAAAAAAATTAAATGCAACAAAAAAATATTAAAACTCAAAAATAAAATAAAATGCACTAAAAGGTATAAAATAATTATCTAATTTAGTTACAACTAAACGACGAAATATTTACATGAAATCACTTTTTGAAGTCGGTGCTAAACAAATTATATAAGCTAGGGTACCCGCCAATCGTACTAAGTAAAATCCGTCGAGTTTGATTCATAAAATGTATATGTTTGGCACCGACTTCAAAAAGTGATTTCATGTTAAGATTCATCGTTTAGTTGTAACTAAATTAGATAATTATTTTATACATTTTAGTGTATTTTATTTTATTTTTAAGTTATTATTATTTTATTTGTTGCATTTAATTTTTTTGAAGTCGGTTTTATTTTTATTTTTATTTTTTTATAAAAATTATTTTTATTATAGGAGTTTTGAAAAAAAAATTACATGATTTTCCATTTAAAGGTCGATTCACACATTTTCGTGACGTGACGGCACCGTTACCTTCCGTTCCGTATTCTGTATCCTTCCGTGGTATCCGTGATGAATTTTTCACTGCCATTCACACATTTCCGTACCTTTCCGTATCAGTGTTGTCCCGTGATCAGAGGTGGCCTGGCTCGATGACCTTTTCAGTTTGAATGTGGCCTGGCTCGAATGCACAATGAAAAATATAAAAGTACTGGCAGAAATAGCATTGCTTATGGAAGAGGAAGAAGAAAATAAAAGAAGGTACTGTGGTCATCCAATATGGATGCCTCGAGAAACGGAAGGAGAGTTTATAACTTTGTATAGAGGATTGTAGTTCAGTTCCTGGAGCGTTAAAAACATGAAAACCTCGGATTTCATTTACAGTGAATGAAATTTAAAAATTCAAAATAGAATGTTTAGCTAATAATAGATTATATAAAAAAGTCTACCTATTAGAAAATTGTGATCTTGATTTGAAAACAACTTTTGGTGGCCGAAAAACCTCGACATTTTCCAGTTTTTCGCTTATAACTCGAAAACGGTCCATATTTTGTAAATAACCTCTCTATAATATAGATATCTCCTTTCGATCTCCTGGCGTGTGGACGTGTTTAATGAGAGCTCCGCTTGCCTTATACCTATATATTTTTTCTGTCTATGTATAGATATTATATTATTTTTCCTGCTCGTTTTTTATTGAAATCGAAAGTTATTTTTTAAATTAAATTAAATTGGTCACATGCAATATTTGCAATTTATCTGTGATTAGATCTAGTAAGGATAGTGTGAATTGTGGAAGATGCAATGGTGTTTTTCATACAAAGTGCTCTCGCCTGTCTCAAGAAGATTTGAGGTTCCTGAATGAATCTACTAAGTCCTGGAATTGTGCCCCTTGTATTCGGGAGAGAAGGCTTGAAACAAAGTCTGATTCTTGTCCTGCTTCGCCACTTTTGGGCTCCTGCCCAGAAAGGATAACAATGGAAAAAGTAATGGACTGTCTTCCGGGTCTTGAAGGTAAATTGGAGACTGTGATTTCTCAGAATAGTGAAATGAAGATCTCTTTGAATGCTTGTCATGAAACTATTTCAAATCTTGTCAGGCGGTTCGATGGCCTGGCTAATGATGTGACCCAGTTGACATCAAGAATGGAACTTGCTGAGTGTGAAAATGCCACACCTAAGAAAGAACTTGAGGCTCTGTCGGTGGAGGTTGGTGATATTGGGTACTCTTATCTGACGACTTCAAATACATTGGGAATTCGTGGTCTTCCGATTAAACCAAATGAAAATATTGAACAACTGGTTATGGACATCGGGAAGGCACTGGATGTTCCGCTTGGTCCCGAGAACATATCTTCTGAGAGTCGCCTTCGAGTTGGGTTGGTTTCGGGCCCTTCGGCTGCCAGGCCATTCTTCTTCTTCTTCTTATTATTATTAATAGAAATTATTTTTCGATATTAATTTTATCCGTATTAAAATCTATTTTTAAGTACTTTCTCATTATAATTTTATTTATGTTTAAAAATTTATTTATTTCAAACTATTTTATAATCTACCTTTATTTGAACTTTGAAGTGTGTTTAGACTTCACTCAACTTGATCAAATTGTAAATTCAAAATATTCATTTGTATCAAATTTAATTGTTTTTCTCTACAAACATCACTATATTTTTGAGAAATTTGTAATATGTACCATGTTTTTATTTAAATTTGGAAAAACATATTAAATTATTTTTATCTTTTGTTATTGTTATCATGTTGAATGTTTTGGTCCATATTTATATCATAAGAATTTCACTTGTTATTATTTTAATAAAGCCAAAATCTATACTGAGTGGTCGTCTGATGATTCCATCCCTCTTCCTGTATAGAAGTGTCATCGTGTTTTCGGATTCTGTAAGAAACTTTGGCGTAGAGTTTGATCAAACTCTCTCATGGAGAGACAATGTTGTTAACATATCAAATAAAATTTTTAAATTCCTTTATCAATTTAAAAAATCCAAGGATTGCCTGCCCGTACCCATCAGAAAACTTCTTATAAATTCATTGGTTGCTCCTCTGATCGACTACTGTTCCCTTGTTTATAATAGTTTAAATCAGGAATCAAATACTAAGCTTGAAAGATTGTTGAACGGCTCCATTAGGTTTATTTTTGATGTCCCTCTCGATGAACATATTACACCCTACTACAATAAACTGGGTTGGTTAAAGCTTCCAAAGAAGAGAGATTATATTTTGGAAATTTTTCTATTCAATCTGTTTGAGAGCAAGTCTCCAGATTACTTATTTAATAAATTTCTGTTTAAAGCCTCTGTAAGTTCCAGAGCTTTGCGGAGGTATGGTCTGGACCTTCAAATTCTCATACATAGGACATCATCCTATGCTAGGTCATTTTCTGTTTATTCCGCGAAGCTCTGGAATAACATTCCAGCAAGTGTGAGGGGGCGAAGTCTCTCGGCGCTTTTAAGGCAAAATATTTTAATCTATTAATGAGTCAGCAGAGGGCTTGTTGATGGGTGGAGTGAGGCTGACTTAAAATTTATTTTGTTCATGCTGATCATTTTGTGATGTATTTTTTTTTTTGTATTTTGATTTCATTTTGTCAATTAATTTTAATAATTTTTTCCTTTTTATTTTTTTTTAATGTTATATGTAATTATTTTTTGTACTCTCTGGGTTGAATTTTGTAAGCAGATTTTTAATGTAATTTAATTTGAATCTATTATGCTCCAGGAGAATATTATTCTCAGAGCAAAATAAAATCTATCTATCTATCTATAATAAATTAAAGAGGTCAAAATTTCGCGTCGATTAAAAAAATAGCAAATTGGTCCAGTAGTTAGATTTTTTGTGGTAATCCAAAAAACGGCTCCCCCCGGATCACTTTTGAATATCCCAAAAACTCGCACTTTTTTCGATTTTTTCCCATTTTGACGATGAAGGAGCACTTTTTCGTCAAAGATCACTCTATACATTTTTAAACTAGATTAAATTTGCTACAATTCAGTTTCATCTTAACTGGATAATGGTAGTTTTGAAAAAATACAATTTTTCCTTCATAAAATGAAAACCACTCATCCGTCAACAAAATTTCCTAGAGAATGAGATAGGAATCAAGTTTCTAGGATGAGTGGTTTACATTTTATGAAGGAAAACTGTGATTTTTTTGCAAAAAATTGCAATTTGTTAAACCTCATTGCTGCACGTGTTACCATTATCAAATTAAGATTAAACTTTGTGTCAATAGTAGCAAATTTAATCTAGTTTAAAAATGTATAGAGTGTTCTTTGTCGAAAAAGTGCTCCTTCATGGCCAAAATGGGAAAAATCGAAATAAGTGTGAGTTTTTGGGATATTCAAAAGTAATTCGGGGGCTGTTTTTTGGATCCCCATAAAAAATCGAACTACTGGACCAATTTTCTATTTTTTTAATCGACGCAAAATTTTGTCCTCTTTAATTGGGCGGCTATTTACAAAATATGGGCCTTTTTCGAGTTATAAACGAAAAACTGGAAAATGTCCGAAAATTTCGAAGTTTTTCGGCCACCAAAAGTTGTCCCCACACTTTCGAGGTCGCAAACTTAGATTTGGCATACCCACACCATACCAAACGATCCAAGAAAAAATGAATCACTTTTTGGATCCCCTCTTAACTGGGCAGTTTTTTGTTTAAATAATGAAAAAATCAAAAGTACACAACAATTTTTCGTAGGCTGTAGATTCGTGGAATTTATATTATAAAAAATAAAATCCCACCTCGATCATATAAATTCATTCACTGTAACAAAAGTCCGAGGTCAAAACCCCCAGGAACTGGACTATTGCTCGATGATGAGTATTTTATGAATATTTTCGAATGAGCCAGAAAGGATTTTGTGATTTGCTAATGAAAGTCGAGAAATACATCACAAAAGAAGACACGTTCTGGAGAAAGTCTATTACTGCAAGATGTTTGGCCGTTTGTTTAAGGTGTCCCGGAGAGACTTCTTTTAACAGACTTCAAAAAAAGGAGGAGGTTATTAATTCATCGGAATCTGTTTTTTTTTCTTTTTAATTTATCCAATGCGAAGCATGGGGAAAGTAATTTAATCGGCTCGCGGCAAGCGTGACTTCAAAGAGTCCTCAGGTAAAGACTACGGAACTAATGGTCTCAAATTATATTATTAAATCAGGTTTAATTTTAGCACGAGACGGTTTTGCCAAAATTTTTTTTTTTTTTTTTTTTTTTAATGCAATCGAATGCAAGAAGGGGTGCACCAGTAAAGATGCAGCCCCTATGGATCTCGAAAGACCCTTGCATTACCGAAGAGAAGAGAAAGTTGATTAAGTGAGAGGGTGTAGACGTAGGTGTCTATGCACTCCGGTTTTGAAGGTTTGAAGATTATAGGTGCTGGGAAAGATAGAGGCTGGAAGAGAGTTCCAGTTCCTTGAAGTCATGGGGATATATGTATTGGCGAATGAAGTGGTCCGGCACTTTTCTAATTTAACCGCGAAAGAGTGTTGGGAGTCGGCAAAACGCGTGCTACGTGCAAAGCATGCTTTGGGGGAATTATTGATTTTATCTCATCAGAGCACCTGCCGTGATAGTATCTATAGAAAAGGGAAAGGGCAGAGACATCTCTTCGATGAGCCAGCGAGTCGAGGGAGTCGGTGAGGGTAGAATCGTCAATTAGCCTGACGGCTCGTTTCTGAATTGCATCCAGGGTAGCAAGAGAGTATTTTGAGGCCCCTCTCCACAGATGAGAGCCGTATTCGAGACAGGGGCGGATTTGGGCCTTGTAGATGGTGAGAAGTTGTGGGGGTTTGTAAAATCGCTTGGACCTGAATAAGAAGCCAATCTTCCTTGCTGCAGATTTCGCCACAGAGGAGATGTGTTCATTCCAAGACAGGTCAGATGCGACAGAGACGCCCAGCATGGATAGGCTGTCACACATTTTTAGGGTATTCGAATCGAAGAGAATATCAGGGAAATCTTTATTTTCGCGCCTAGAAATTAGACAACATTGAGTCTTGTTTGAATTGAAGTTAACTAAATTTTGTGAGCCCCATTTATTCAGTTTGTCTAGGTCGAGAGTAATTGAGGAGGTAACATTGATTCGATTGTTCGGGAGTGAGGGTTTACCGTGTAGAGTGCTATCGTCGGCGTAACAATGAGTGGGGTTTGCCGTTTGATCGAAAAGGTCGTTTATATACATTAGGAAAAGTGTGGAGGAGATTACGGAGCCTTGGGGAACACCAGAGTTTGTGGAGAACGATTCAGATGATGTTCCATCCACCACAACTTTTATACTTCGGTTTGTCAGAAAGCTTTCTATCCATTTGCGAAGAGTTGGTGTGAATCCGAAGGCTGGCAGTTTGGCAAGAAGATTTTTGTGCCAAACCTGGTCAAAAGCTTTGGAGATATCAAGGGCTACAGCGAAGGTTTCTTTTCCGGCCTCTAGAGTATTGTTCCAGGTGTGGGTGACATAGGTTAAGATGTCGCCTGTGGAACGATTTTGTCTGAATCCATATTGCCTATCGTGAATTAATTTATTGTTTTCTAAGTGATGAAGGACGTGTTGGTTTATGACTAATTCCATTATTTTGGAAAGAACAGATGTGATCGAGATAGGCCTGTAATTAGAGATTTGTGAAGTGTCTCCTTTTTTAGGAATAGGTGTGACCCTGGCTATTTTCCAGCTTTTGGGGAATATGCCCGATTCGTAAGAGAGTTGGAATAGCTTGGATAAGATAGGGGCAAGTTCAGGGGCGCATTTTTTAATGAGAATTGGTGGGATGTTATCCGGGCCAGCGGCGGATTTGGAATTTAATTTATTAATGGCTTTTATGATTATTTGGGGCCTGAAAATTATTTTGCCCATGAGGTTGGTTTGGGGGTATAAGTGGGCGGGTTAAGCCCTTTGTCATCTAAAGTGGAGTTGGTTGCGAAATAGGAGGCTAGCGATTCGGCTTTTTCAGCGGGGGTTGTGGCTACTGAACCATTTGGGTGAAAGAGGGGCGGAAGTGAGGGAGACGGAAAATTACATGGGGTCTCGTCTAGAGGCCAAAAAGTGCGATTTTTTCATATAGTCTGTCCTGATGGATGGATGAATAAATGAGTTGAGCTTGAGTTGTTTACTAAAAAAGAATTTAGTCTTTTTGATTTTAACTCAATTCTTCTACGTTTTCAGTAGAGGTTGCCATTAATAGTCAAAACATCAAAAATGGAATGCAATAAGGTTTTTTTTTTGGCTTTTTCGGCCTTTCTAACTAACCATAAGCCAATTTACGATACTATATATATTTTTTTTTAATTTTGTCTCTACCCCGGGGTCAAATTTTAGCCGAATGCATCGAGTCGGATTCGAATGCAATAAGGTTATTCCTCAAGTATTAGATGAGAATCGATGACAATTTTTGATTTTAAGTCGATTCCTCCATGTCTTCAGCTATGGCTACCAATAATAACCGAAACGTCAAAAATTCAATGTAGAATTGTTATTCCTCAAGTATTAGATCAGAATCAATCACTATTTTTGAATTTAAGTCAATATGGACTGCAAATAGCAAGTGATTTCTGTTTAATAATAAACTAATAAACATATTAATATTTCAAATGGCTTTGGAAAAAGTTTAGCAACGATCATTTGAAGTTTATTTATTGTGTGTGTTCGTCGATTTCTCTTTAACATGTGGACCGATTTTGATGATTATTTTTTATTGGACCTTATTCCGATTGGTCCCATATTAATTTGGTCAAGTTCTAAATATGATCAATAACGGAAATTTTCAATTGTTATAAGCAAATAATGGAAAATCTTTTATAAAATAAATCAACTGGCGTGGTCACCATACAACTTTCACATTTTCATTTATTTGAAGTCATCGAGACACTTCTAATTTACACCCCTTCCCTTATTTCAATCGGATTTAACTCTATACACGACTAATAAGGGCTCATGACACTTGATAAGTCAAAGCTTGAGTTGTTTGCCATAAAAGAATTTAGTCTTTTTGATTTTAAGTCGATTCTTCCACGTTTTTAGTAGAGGTTGCCATTAATAGTCAAAACTTCAAAAATAGAATGCAATAGGTTATTCCTCTAGTATTAGATAAGAATCGATCGCTATTTTTTGATTTTAAGTCGATTCCTCCATTTCTTCAGCAATGGTTACTAATAATAACCAAAACGTCAAAATTCCAATGTAGAATTGTTATTCCTCGTCTAATAAATGAGAATCGATCACTATTTTTGAATTAAAGTCAACATGAACTGCAAATTGCAAGTGATATCTGATTAATAATAAAGGAATAAACATATTAATATTTCAAAAGAATTTGGATAAAGTTTAGCAACGATCCTTTGCAGTTTATTTATTTTATTTCTATAAATTATTTTTAAGTTTTTTGATTTCTATCGAAGGCTAATCTTCGGGATTATTTTACAGAATGAACCAAATGGACTTAGAAGAAGATGAAGACACCCACATCTGCTTACGATGCCGTACCACTATTATAGGCCTTGATGCCTATGTCTCGCATCGCAAAACTCCGAGCGCATGTCCAGCAAAGTCGGATTGTGCAGGGAAAAGCTCGGATATTGCTCCATTGCCCCCGGATAGACCCAAGTCTCCAGATGCAGATGATTTCTTCATGTCTCTCGAGCTTCAAAAAGTTTATCCAAGTAAATTGTCTTTATTTTATTCAAATTATATTTAATAATAATTGTCTGGATAAATAGAAAAAGTTTATTTCGCCCCTGTATGTAGATACATATTAATTTTTAATATAATTCTTTATAAACTACTTTTCGGCTTCATTGTTAGAATAGTTAGGTCTTATCTAAATAAATAAAATCATTCCATGCCTGATAGAAAAATAGTTTTTTTGAGTAGGTACTTCGCGAATACCTAGAAGGCTAAAATCCAGTACACACATTCATTGGCAAGAAAATTGGATAAGAATGGTTTATTAATATATATTGTTATATTTTCCATTGTGGGTGCGAAAGAAAGGGCAAAATGTTAAAATTGTAAACGCTTTTGTTCGATCTTGGCCAAATTTACAACACTTACTCTTTACAGGAAGCTGGACCATAGCATAAACAAATAAGACACATGTCTAGGGCCCGGTTATTTGAAGGGCCCGGTCAATCTGTCTATTTTAAAATGATTTGTAAATAAAATAGTTTACTTTTCTGTGTTGGATAACTGTTTATATAACAAAAATAATATATTGCTTTTTATATGGTTAATGGGAATTCTAAAATCTAATGAAAATGTGTGGGAGGGGGCACAGTAAGAAGAACATTTCTAGGGCCCCAAAGTGGGTTAATCTGGCTCTGAGTCTTTAGCATACTATGTATTTATTTCTGAAAAAATATACTCCCAAAATAATGGGAGCGAAAGAGGGGCAAAATATTTAAATTTTTGTTTGATCTGGATCAAATTTAGTACACTTACTCTTTAGAATAATCGTAAAATTGCCCCAAAAATCAACGACCCAAAATTAGAAGCAGTTGGGGTCGAAAAAAGGGCTAAAATATTGAAATTCTAAGCTTTTTGTACAAGTTACTCTTTAGAATAGTGTGAATTTATTTATGCAAAAATAAACTCCACAAATTGATTCCGTGGGGGAGGGGGGCGAAAAAGGGGGCAAAATATTGAATTTCTATACTCTTTTGTTCGATCTTGACCAAATTTTGCACTTTTTCTTTTTAGAGTAGTGCAATAATTAATGTCCTAAGTTGAGGGCGTTGGGTTGTGCGAATTATTCAAAACCACGACAAAAACTATTTAAAACTACACAAAATGAGTGAGGGGACGAAAAATTGAATTTTTATGCCAAATTAATTAGGAATATTTGTTGATGTTGTATGTCTTTCGATGAACAATTTTCATAATTCATAAAAAAATATTATATACAATTTAAACCCAGAGTATTTTTGGGATGTAATCAATTTTGGACACCTAATAATCCCATTCCGAGACGCAGCCCTCCAGGGTCACCAGCCCGGAGAGCCGAGCTGTGGGCGTGCCTATTTGACCTCATTATATCGACAAGCTCAAAGCTTAATACATTTTTTTTTAATATTTACTTTGTAATCATTTTTGATTTTCTCAATTTTAGTTTTTTGCAATTATATTTTATCTACCGTTCCAAAATCCCGCCGGGTCCATCCAGTCCAATTCTTCTCTGAATAAAGCCCTTTTTCCTTCAATAATGCACAGATCAATCCTAATTTAAGGTAGTTGTTTCACCATATGGGTTTTCTTAGGATTTTTTGAAATTTAGAGAGATTATTATTTAAATACTTCTCCATCGATTGTTGGCAAAATGGAATTTATGAACAATATAGTTCGGAGATATTAAATTCCAAAGATAGAGTTTTTCACACTCTTATACATTGCACTATACGGGATATCGGAAAATTTACATACTTACCTATTTAATTATAATTCAGAAACTCTTCTTACCATTGTTATAAAAAGTAAACCAACATTAAACAATAACTAATACATTTTTTAAGAAAATTTTAATTCATAGTTACGACACAGTTTCTGAAATAATAATGAATAAATAATTAAAAATGTATTATGAAAAATTTACACTAAAAACAAGCTGGCAACAGCGCATTTATTTAACCTAAAAAGTGGGTTAACTTTAGTACTTTTTTTGACGTTTTTTCGCTTCAGCCATTATTGCAACAGCTTTCAATCGCTTATTAAGAACTTTTGTTTTATAAATCGAACTTTATAATGTACTTTATCTGTCATTTCTATGATAAAAATATTAAAGCTCGGACAATGTTGCCAGATTTGTCAAATGAGCACGGGATTGGCTAGTAGTGGTACATAAACAGCAAAAAGTTTTGTGCTTATGAATTATAAATCCTAATTGTCTGTTCTATATACTTTAGCATTAACTTTCTGCTAGAATTGTCGCCAAACAACTACCTTAAGTAATATACTGTACACTCATCAGAAAAAATAAACGTCTTTTTTATCTAAAATTGACAATGAACGAAAAAAGTGAACATTTAAAATTATAATAATTTTTTTCAGTGTAAGAAAGTCGACTCTCTCAACAGTATCTACTCCGCTCAGTCTCTCATCGGCCCCAAATGTGGCTGAATCAAGTGATGACGAACCCGAAGAATACCCCGAAGAATCTCCTAGGAGTCACGCAGGAGGAAAGTGGAGACCCGGGGATCATCCCCCACCAAACTATACGGGAGGCAAATGGGTGCCTACTCCCACGCCTCTCTCAACTACCCATCAACAAGTAATAATTATTATTAAGTTTTAAATTAAAAATAATGTTAATCAATGCTTCGCATCATTATTTTTTCATTTGTTTGGTCTCATGAATGAAGCGTCGTGGTCATAATATGAAGATAAAGAGGAGTAAATTTTTTTCAATAGATTAATTAGAAATTTTAAATAGGCATTTGTATGTTTTTATAAATATTTAAAATTAAAAAAGTCATAACTGATACCAGAAGTAATGGCGTGACGTCAGAGGTCTGATTAAATCTTTTTCTCCCATTTAAAAATTTACTGTATTCATGTTAAAATGAATTTCGACTTGTAACTTTTTTATTTTTCAAAATGAAAAATAGATACATAATATTTTTAATAAACTCTCGATTCAAATTAATAAATAAATAATTTATAAATTTTTATACAGGCACCGGATTTTACCAATAATCAAAATAATACTTTAGTTACGATCAGAAATTCAAGTAGTAGGAAGGTACCTATATTCCATTCAACTTTCCAAACTACATATTCAACATTTATTCTGTTAAAAAATATAAATAAATTTTTTCCACATATGAGGCTATGATCTAGAAAATTTTATAGAATATTATCATCTCCACTTTAGATATTAATTCTCATTTCATTAAACTGATTTGCTCTTTATTATATTACCTATTTTACCATATAGGGTATATCTCAAAAACGGCTGAAACAATTTTGGTTAAAAAAATTGACCAAAAACATGACATTTCGGTCTACAAAAAAGCCCTAATAAGTGAAAAATGATATTTTTCGAGATAATAATTGTTTTGTCAAAATGTTGTTAGTCTGTCTGATTGTCCGTTAGTTAGTCTGTGCGTTACCAAATTTTTGTGGACGACCTGGCTCAAAAACTAGTGTGAATATCGAAACCAAATTTCACACGTAGTTTTGGTCCATTGAGATTAAGAGCTGATTAGATTTTGGTGCATATCGACCCAAAATTAAGGGGGTTGCAGGGTCAAAAAATGACAAATCTAGGCCCTTTAGCAAACTCAACCAAATTTTCTATATATAATCAGTGGGACACCAGATGTCTAAAAATGCAAAAACTAACCCCCCTCCCCTACATGATTATGAATAATTTTATTAACTATTAAATATAAGTGAGGGGCCAGGTTGTATGGTAAAGTCAAGTGGATGGCCACATCAGAACACGTCAGCTTATTTATTTTTGTGAAACATACCTAGAATTTTATATTTTTAAAAATTTTAAAGAATATCATTATCTCCACTTTGAATATAATTCTCATTTTCTCTTTATTATATTTATTTATTTAATGGGTAGTCTGAACTTTTTGTGCACTATTATTAAAATATATATCATATGCAACAGCAAAAGATAAAAAATGACATAAACAAACAATGCAACAGGAAAAAAAACAATAACATGAACAATATAAGGTATATCTCAATTAGATAATGTATTATTAATCGGATCACTTTAATCAGACTTCTAGCTTGTAGTTCACTAGAATACAGTAAGGCTAAAATTAGGTCCTATTAGGACTTGAAAACCATTTCTCTTTAGTTTCAGAGACAATACTTTCTAAAAGTACAATACCTTATCAGACCAGGCTTAAAACTCGAGATGTTTAAGTCAAGCATCCTGACTCGCTCGAAATATTTTTATTTGATTTAGTTAGTTGTTTGGGCGTTGTCGATTTCTCTCGTGTGACAAATGAGGTTGTCTTTGATTCGCATTATTTACTTTTTGTTAATACTAGATTTGTGTACTGCTAATATCAATTCTTCCAATATAAGAGATTTAAAAAATCATTATTAAATTGACATTTAAAACATCATCTTAATTTGTTGTTATTTGAAGGTGCATTTTATTCTTACGATAAGCCTTAAATTATAGACCTATTTTATAGAACATTTTGGCTTGAATTCTTAGACCATGAAATATATAGACACGCCATATGCTACTCTCCACACAGAGTGAAGTGAGGCCAACATCGCCTACAGATGACGTCACGTTCTCGCATAAATATTTTGGTAATATTAATTTAATATTAATTTGCGATTACTGGAATCCAAAATAAATAATCTCAATCTATAATAATTCCTATAGTGACCATGCTATTTCTGGGTGTTCCTACCTACAGATGACGTCACGTTCTTTAGGAGATGTTGGCCTCACTAAATCAACGCCAGAGCGTGTCTCTATATTTCATGGTCTAAGCTTGAATTAAAAATATTTATGATTAAGTAACCCTTTTTTTGCAACAGGCTACATTTGAAAACATAATACCCTTTGCAACAATAATTTTCTTAGAAAACCCTATCTGTAAATTTAAAACTTTAATAATCTATTTGTTTAATGTTTGACCTGGCATTAGTATTCTGAAGAAGAAGAAGGAATCTCCGGAAGCGAGCTTGATTCGTCTGCCTATCGCCAAGGTCCGCCGCCTGGTCATACCAGTGGGAAATGGGTCCCCGTAATTGGGGATTACTCAGGCGCAAGTTCGGCATTACGGATCAGCGGAGGCACTGTACAATATTGGTGTGGTTTCTGTAATCGTCGTTTAAGTTCCCGAGCTATGTATGACAAGCATTTACGGAGTGATTTACATGCTCGAAGAACCCGTCACGAAAGGGAACTTGACGAAGATTGCTGGAGCAGAACCACGCGAGATACAGTGAGACGATCTGCTCGAAGGAAATCTACACTTCGTAAAGTATGTAATAGATAGATTTCTAATACTATTTGGTGCAAATTAAACATGATTAACTAGTTAATATATTTTCTTAAGTATTTTTAGTATGAAGGTTTCAAGGTGTGGATTCAGAAAATAAAATAAAATAAGTTTTTTAATACTCAATAAATTTCGAACTAACCACATCTTTAGTTCTATTCTCTAAGCAAAAACGTTAACTTTTAACATCCGACTTCAGCGTTAATTCATTTTAACACCTCCTTGCCTAAAATTGCAAAATTCTTGATATTCATAAAGGATCAGGACCTGATAATTTTCCTCCCATTATCTTGAAGAACTGCCCATCAATATGTATACCTCTATTAAATCTATTTGACCTATCCCTACTCAATTTAAATGAAGTAATATAAATATAATTAAAAATAAATAAATAAATAAATAAATGCATTGCATTATGTTAAATTCCCCAAACTTTTCTCTATAAAAATAATTAAGACTATAAATTAGTATTTTAGTTTTGTTAAATTGTTAATTTATTGTATAAAAATGTATATTGTAACTGGGATAACTCCCGTATATCGAATAAAATAAAAATAAAAATAAAATAAAAAAAAACTATCGCGCGATGGAGGATGGATGACATCAATCGACTTGATTGGGGAATAATGGAATTGAAATAATTATCGGAAAAGAGGTTTTTTTATCTAATTAGATTTTTCCTCTTATTAAAAACAAGGACTAAAGATGAATAAGGACACTCGATGGTGGAGAAGTAATCTCCGGAATCGAAGCAATAATACAATGTTTACATTAATTAATGTAAAATAATTGGTTTAATAAAATTTATAAAAAAAAAAAAAAAAAACTATCGCGCGCTACTGGTATGATAGGTGGATGAGAATGAGTGAATAATGGAATTGAAATAATTATCGGAAAAGAGGTTTTTTTACTTAATTAGTTTTTTCCTCTTATTAAAAACAAGGACTAAAAGATGATCAAGGACATTCGATGGTGGAGAAGTAATCTCCGGAATCGAAGCTCAAAAATAATGTATGCATAAATTCATGTAAAATAAATGGTTTAATAAATTTATCGCGCGCTATCGAGATATGTAAAAATATTGTAAAAACTGGAACAAGCAGAAAACGTAGCTATCTTCATAATGGATCTTTAACACCTAGTGTTTAAAAGTAAAATGTTAACATTGCTGTTAAAACTTGGTTTAGAGAATAGCATTTTTAACGCTAGTGTTATTTCTTTAATTTTTAACGCCCAATTTAAGATGTTAAATTTTAATGTCTGTTTTTAGAGAATAGACCTGGAAATCAGCGTTAATTCATTTTAACACCTCGTCCTTGCCTCAAATTGCTATTCTGTAAGCAAAAACTTCTAACACCAAAGCGTTAACATTTAGTCAAAAGTGTTAAAAATTAACTTCATGTCAGAGGGTGCCTTTAATATTTTAACGCCGTATTTAATGCACAAACATGGCGTCTTTAACCAAAAAATAACTTATGATTTTGACAACTTTGAGATAAAAGCAACACATTTCAGATCCATTTGATCTGTGATCGTATTAAGATTTCTATTTGTTTTTTAGTAGTCCTTGGACTTTTCAACTTTTTCCCTTCAAAAACTTTTGCTGTTAAAATAAGATTTATTACAATTTTTAGGATATATTTGTTTATTTTAGGAGCAATAGTTATACTTTCAGTTTTGAGAGATCATAAAAAATTATCCTCTTCTAAATAATAATAATTTCAGTATATAAAATATTTTAATAAAATTAAATTACTCAAACGAACTGTTAAATAATTGTCAGATACTAGATTGAGAATAACAAATCAAGTTAGTAAGTAATGCGCTTGCGCGAGAGTCAATCGAGGGTGTAAAAACACGAACAAGCAGAAAACGTAGCTATCTTCATATGGATCGTTAACACCTGGTGTTAAAAAATAAAATGTTAACTTCGCTGTTAAAACTTGGTTTAGAGAATAGCATTTTTTAACGCTGGTGTTATTACTTTTTAACATCTAATTTAAGATGATAAATTTTAACGTCTGTTTTTAGAGAATAGAACTGCTTGAATCTTTAATAGTAAATTGTTACAATGTTTAACCTAGAACTAACACCGAACATTCGAAGCAATTATATAATATGATTTTGATAAGTTTGAATATACTAAACGTGGGACGATTTTTGGTTACGTTTCTTTGAGAAGCATCTACTTTTAATTAATTTTGATTTTTGACTTAAGTATTGACATAAAAAAGTGTCAAGTTTATTAATACCATATAAAGTATGGAACAAAAATTTATATTTTTGCGTTTAATGAGTAATGAAGATAAAATTTTGTCAAGATAGAATGCATATATCAAAAAATTAAAAGTTTATTACATTATCTTTTACTTTTTAGTGCATTACTGACAAAAGCCTATTTTTTTAGTTTTTTAAACTACGATTTATTTTTTTACTTTTTAGTCTTAATAAAAAAATTAAAATATCTGTTATTCCAATATTTTTATTTTAATAGATAGCACTTTATTTTTTTAAAATTCTGATTTTTTTCCAAAAAAAATTGGGTCCCCTCTGAAAATTTTTTATGAGTACATGCCTGGATAATGAATATCATGTAAAACAATATGACTTTTGGTAGGTAAATAAATAAATGTAAAGGTATTAAATGTAAGGGCGCCCCTGTAGGGTAGGCTTCTGAAATCCACCAATGTCAATTCGAATGCATAAGATACAGGATTTAATGGATAATTAAGAAATAATTAATTTCAATTAATGGATAATGGATCAAATCAGCTCAATGGTACCAAATTATTGTATTGTTATCTGAATTACATATACTTCTAAAGTTTCAAATCTATACAACAATTATAAGTAGGTTAAAATCGACTTTCTAGATTATTTTACATACAGACAGTTATATGCAGTGAAGCTAATAAAAGCGTGTTAAAAATAATCTCGAAAACTTGTAACTGAATTGATCCGTTACCGATTGCAGTAATTCTGAAAAATCGAACACCTATTACTCAATTTTAGTTGATCATGTTCAGCAGCGCAAAGAAATTTTTATTTTATTTTATGTTTAGTTACTAACTCCTATTGGTAAGTCGTTCTTGCCACTACACAATCTCGTGGTATTAAATATAATCTAAAACAAACGGGTAACCTGCACAGTTATCAATCATGCTGTAGGATAACTTTTCAAAATTGAGATGCCGAAGAATATTTAAATAAAGCACCTAATATTGAAGAAAATAGTAAACAACAATCTATTATTATTATAAAAATAAACAAACAAATAATATATCTTTTTTTAAGTAATTCTCTTTATAAAATAAATAAACTGCAATGGATCGTTGCTAAACTTTATCCAAATTCATTTGAAATATTAATATGTTCTTAGAGTAAAGTACTTTAAAATATAATTTTACTAAAAACTTTATTTAACCTTTTTTGTGGTCCCCAAGGTACTTAATTAGGATATTAAATTTCATCAAAATTGGTTAAGTCATTTTCAAGATATTTAGAAAAAACTAAAAAAGTACTGAAATAAAGTACTAATGTTTGTGGACCGATATGTACCAAAAACTAATCAGCGCTTCATTTTGTTAAAATACTGGTAGGTTTTCAATTTCAATTCATTCGGTGCAACGGTGTGGAAAAATTCGTGGACGAAAAAACGATAACACACACACATCACATCCATCCATCCATCCATCCATCCGCACGCACTTCCAAAAAAAAATGGCACTTTTTTGGCCTCTCGGTGAGATCCCAGGTAAATTTTGGCAAAACTGTCACGCGCTAAAATTCAATCTCATTGAATACTTCAATTTGTGACCTTAATTGAGTCCATGGGTTCCGTAGTCTTCACCTGAGGATCCTTTGAAGTCACGCTTGCCGCGAGAACGATTCCAATACTTTCTCCCATGCTTCGCATTGGATAAAATAAAATAAATATGACCCACATGTGTTAGTTTTTATTTTGGCCACCAGTCACCGCTGTTTACCAACTCTGGGATACCAATAATGGTTTGGTTTTGAAAAAATTATCGTGATTTTCCATATTTATACAGTTTGTTAATTCCTATGTCCGAGTAAATAGAGGATCCAAAAAGTGGTTAAGCTTACATTGATTGCGCGTAAAAGTGTTTTTTTCTAAGGTCGTTTGGTATGCTGTCGGGTATGCCAAATCTAAGTTTGCGACCTCGAAAGTGTGGAAGACAACTTTTTGGGGGCCGAAAAACCTCGAAATTTTCGAACTTTTTCCAGTTTTTTGTTTATAACTGGAAAACAATTCACATTTTGTAAATAACCGTCCTATAGTAAATTAAAGAGGACAACATTTCACGTCGATTAAAAAAAGAAATGCGAAATTGGTACAGTAATTCGATTTTTAATTGGGATCACTTTTGAATATCGAAAAAAGTGCTAGTTTTTAGGATATTCAAAAGTGATCTCGGGGGCTGTTTTTTGGATCCCCATTAAAAATCGAACTACTGGACCAATTTTGTATCTTTTTTTTAATTGTGTGCTCTTTAATTTACTAGTACCTGGAGGCACCGAGCGATGCTCGGTAACTTCTTCCTTCAGTTAAAACCTTTATTTAATATTATTTATAATTTAAAATTATGATAAAAAGGTCGATTTTTATTTGAAAGCCGTTTTCAAATTAAAAAAAATACAAATATATATAGTATTTGCCCACTGTACCCCCACCCCGCTTGACCCCACCCCCGAAACCTCGCCCTACCCCCGGATCCCCCACCACTACACCCCACCTCCTGCACCTGTTTGATTCAACCATATGATTCATTTTTATTCATCCAATTGTTAATAAATAAAACCTATCAAAATGTGTTGTTTTTTCAGAAAATTGAGACCTGCTTATGCGAAATATATTTTTTAAATAAATTCTTGATTATTTTTTATTCTATTAAATAAATAAAGTTCTTTATAAAAACAATTATAAAACGTTTATTAATATTTCTAACGTTTATGGAGAACAAAATATGTTAAAATCCACAATCACAATACTTCTTCAAGGCCTTTTAGAACAATGAATTAAGGCAACCCATTGTCTGCCTGGGTACAAAAAGGAAAAGGGAAACCTTTTTTTTAAAACCCTAAGAATGGGATTTGTCTACCTGAGAATAATTAATTTGATTACGAAAAAACCCATCAAAAACAATTTTGTCGAAGATGAGACCGTGACAGATCGAATTGTCACCCCAAAAACCCCTAACCCGTGAATTTCATCAAAATCGGTAGAGTCGTTTTCAAAATATAACCAAGATACAAATATATAAACAAACAAATATATATACAAACAAATAAATATACAATTTTTGCTCGTTTAATAAGAGTAGATAGGGCGGTTTTTTACAAAATATGGATCCGTTTTCGAGTAATAAGCAAAAAACTGTAACAGTCCGAAAATTTCGAGATTTTTCGGCCACCAAAAGTTGTCCCCCACACTTTCGAGGTTGCAAACTTATATTTGGCATACCCACACCATACCAAACGATGTTAAAAAAAACACTTGTCCCGCAATTAATGTAAGCTGGAACCCCCTATTTACTGGGTTACTATCACTTTCTCCCTTTCTCATGTACTATAATCTTCATATCTTTAATACTTCATTCATATGTACCATACTAACTAAGTTCTAGCCATCTCCTGAGATTCCTTTCTATTCCTTTTTGAGTCCTAAATCTGGTTTCCAACTATTAAGGGCATCGATTCCTTCCAACTAGAAGTTACAAAATGAAATTAACTTTTTCATCTCTGAGATACAACCTCTCAAAGAGTCAGGACCCAGCCAGGCTATCGCACTACTTCAACATTATACGAGGTTTGTTCAAAAGAAAAGGTGAAGTTTGAATTTTTTGAAAAGTATTTATTTATTCATCAATTTTCATTTTGTCCCCTTCAAAGTAATCCCCCTCAGATATAATGCACTTATGCCAGCGCTTCTTCCAATCCTCGAAGCACTTCTGAAATGCGCTTTTCGGCATGGCCATCAGCTCGTTCTTCGATTCTGACTTTATCTCATCAATTGTGGCAAAACGCTTTCCTTTCATTGGTCTCTTCAGTTTTGGGAATAGGAAAAAGTCGCAGGGAGCCAAATCTGGTGAATAAGGTGGTTGAGGCATAGTTAGGGTGTTGTTTTTGGCCAAAAAATCACGAACAAGCATTGATGTGTGAGCTATCATGATACAGAATCCATTATTTTTTTCCACAATTCCGATCGTTTGAGCCGTATTGCTTCACGCGAACGTTGCATAACTTCCTTGTAGTATTCCTTATTAGCCGTACGACCTGTTGGCAAGAACTCATGATGCACCACGGCATTGTAATCGAAGAAAACAGTGAGCAAAACCTTCACATTTGATCGAACTTGGCGTACTTTTTTCGGTCTTGGCTCATCTGGCCGCTTCCATTGGGATGATTGGACCTTGGTTTCGACGTCATAACCATATACCCACGTTTCGTCACCAGTTATGACCCTTTTGAGCAAACCTGGATCGTCGTTGACGTCATTCAACAACTCCTGAGCGATACTAATGCGACGTTGCTTTTGCTCAAAATTTAGCAATTTTGGAACAAACTTTGCTGCCACACGTTTCCCAAAACATTCGAGAAAATTGCATGGCATGAGCCGATTGATATGCCAACATCCTCTGCAACTTCCCTAATAGTGATTCGACGATTTTCCAAAACAATTTTTTTCACTGTTTCAATGTTTTCTTCACTTGTTGACGTGGTTGCAACTCCAGGACGCTCATCGTCATCAACATCTTCTCGGCCTTCTGTAAAGCGCTTGTACCACTTATAAACACTTTTTTGAGACAAAGTGGACTCTCCGAATGCCACAGTCAACATTTCAAGTGCCTTGGAGCACTTTATTCCATTTTTAACGCAAAATTTAATACATATTCTTTGATCCATTTTTTCAAAAGTCAAAAATCGAAGAACACACAAACGTGACTAAACTTTTCAATTGTCAACAACAAACTACTAATCCAAATGGGCTGATAATGCCAACCTATGACTAACACATGTGTACAAACATAACAAAAAAATTTCGATAATCGAATGTACACAGCCCGCGAAAATTCAAAATTTACCTTTTCTTTTGAACAAACCTCGTATTCTATTGAAAATAAATGTGAAAGTAAAATTAATTATATATTTTTTAGAATATGAATGTTAATTATCTATAGGTTTAGTAAAGACATTTATTGTTTGTTACATAACTAGCGCACTAAAGTGCATGATTTGTCCGCAACGCGCACTAGCGTCGTTTGGTTTCACCTTACATGACTCCGCACGGTCCCAATACTAAAATCAAAGAATTAATTAAACAATATGAAACAAACAAAAAATCTAAAAGAACAAGTAAAAATTCACCCACGGACTTGTTTTCTCTATGGACACATCCTCGGAAATGATGTTTACAATTTGGTTGTCAACATTTCGTTTCGTCTGTGGCCTTTCGCGACAATCCACACAAAAAGTTTTAGCCTCGTAACCACTCTATAAATATGAACGGAACTAAAATTTTAGGTTATGTATTTTTAACGTGACTGACCACTCACAATACGAAATGTCTATATGGATACACACATACTAGCCGGATCCTTTCCAAGCCATTGTCCTTATATCCCCTCCACTAAAAATAATCGCCCAAATGTTTTTTGTTTTTTATCAAAACTACGTGGTAAATAATTTCAATTTTTTTTTTAAGTTATTCCGAATATATTATTCTAACAAATATTAGTTTTTCATCAAGATGGTGAAAGTCCTTCAATGAAAAAAAATAAAATAATGATAATATCCCCACCCTTTCCCTATCAACCCTATGTTAAAAATGTCATTTTTAATTGCAATTATTTCATATTTGGTGTGGTAAATCGTCTTCAAATTTTAACAGTATGTGTATTATGCTTTTAATGACTTATATTCCAAGTTTAAAAAACTCCTTGAATTTTTGCATTTGTGAAAGAACTACCTTATTGTGAATTCAAATAATATACGGGATTAGTTGACTAGACCTCTCTGCTACCTGACGGAGAAAATAAACATCTCATCATCATAGATAAAGTATATATAGATGGGGAACTCTATTGATCTCGTAGATAAAAGATCTTAATGTTCGCCTTACTTACCGATCGCTAGTATCGCACACAATTTAAAATTACTTTTTATTTATCTTAAAAATATAAACATATCGAAATAGGATTTTCTGTTGAACTCATCAGAATACACGATTTTTGAATATCAAATTCTGAAGTGTTGAAAAATTATCATTAATCCAATGTTGGATTTCAAGAATGGAAATAATAAATAAAAAAAAAATGATATTTTTATTATTATTTTTTATTTTATAGGTTTATAATACATATTTTTTTATTAAACAAAATATAAATAAGAAATTTATTTTGATTTTATTTATCAATTTATTATATAGGCTTCTTGACAGAGCACTTGAAAGTCTTAATTCTACCACCGGTTTAGAAAATGCTTTCACTCAAGCTGTCAAGAAATTAGGATGTTTTTAGCGATAGCTTGATTTTATAATTAAATAATATATCGAAATTCATAAATTTTAGCAATTTGATTTATTACTGAGTTTTTTCTATTCTTTCGTCTTTCCATAATGACAGAATTGTTTAATGAGCCAACAATGGAATATCCAATCCATAGAGGTTAGATATTATTTGTAATAATTAATTTATTGTAATTTCTATAAATTATTTACATTAGGATTATAATTAAATGAAAAAATTAATAACGACAATTAAATCAAAGATCTTAATTATGTATATATTATATGGGAGAACCTAATTGCCCGGGTAGCAAGTTGGCGCTCGGACTCAAATTCTGACATAATAATCATATCTTTCTTTTTATATTAAACGAGCAAATCTTGTATATATATATCCACAATCGGGTTCTCGAAAACGGCTTTAACGATTTGGATGAAATTCACGAGTTAGGAGGGTTTTGTGTTGGCAGATTCGATCTGTCACGGTCTCATCTTGACCTAAATTGTTTTTGATGGGTTTTTTGTTAATTGAAATAATTATTCACAGGTGGTTGTCTCGATAAAAATGTATATTTACATTTTTATTCAATTTCCTTTTAATTATTAATTGTTTTTTTAATTTTAAATTCCACTAATAGATCATTACAAATATTATATATATTAAAAGTTAGACAATTTAATTGATTAAAAATCGAGTTTTAAATCCCACAAACGTATTTTTTCTATATTAAAATTTGGCAATTTAATTGATAAACTTAAAACCTGTTATTTAATTTAAAAAAATTATTATACTGTATTTATTTATATACCTATACACAATCTGTGGGCCACTAGAAGGCTAGAAATGCAAAAACTGGGTGCGTGGGCGAGGGTGACGGTGGGGATCGATATGGGTTCTGCAGCGGTGGGGGGTTAGTCGTTTCGGGGAAGGGGGATTAATATATAGGTTTTAACTGAAGCAAAGAGTGACCGAGCATCGCTCGGTGGCCAAATACTATATATTATTCATAATTAATTTATTATCTTCTAAGACCTTTTATTAAATTGTCCTTATTCATTTTCTCATTTATTTAAATTGTAGTTATGAAGCTCGAAGTTGTTCTTTTTGAAAAAAATTCCATCTATTTTTCAAAAATAAGAGACTCAAATGTTTCTGAAATAAATTTTTATAATTTTTATAATTAATTTTCAAATAATATAAAAATAATTCAAATAAGCGCTGTCAAAAACAATTCTCATTGTTATAGCAATTATTCTTTGTTATATTAATTAGAAAAAATATAAAAAATTATTTAAGATCATTATTTCAAGTTAGAAATATATAAGTTCAAATATTATTTTCACTCAATATTTGACAAAAATTCCCTACATTTGATTCGCGATTGAATCAAATGTGGAAATCATTCGATCAAATGTTTCTATTAATTATGATTACATATTATTATACATATTCCAAATTCAGAAATTATTTTAGTGAAAATTGAACTAGAAATTAATAAATAAATAGTTGTAAATTTAAATAATTGTTAATTGGAATTAATTTGAAATTTTATTATTTTCAGGTCCACTTTATTTGTGCGTTTATTGTCAAACGATGTTTATAAGCGAAGAATTCTTATGCAAACATCAAAAGAAATGCATTCACGTTGCTTTACTTTCACTATTAGAATCGAAATTGAAATTAAAAAGAATAAGATCAATTGAGGGTAATTTTATTTATTTATTATATATAAATTAAATGGAGGAAAGAGTAAATACTATTTCAACACTCCGTATGGTATATTCCTGTATTATCAATAGAGACCAGATTCCTATGCAATTGCATATTTTGTTTGCCGCCACATAAGACCCAGGGGATCAATTAATTATCTATCCAAATCATACATCTAGGATACTGTGGGTTAAATTTTATACTACTGCATATTTTTGCATATTTGAGTAATATTGCATAAAATTGCATATTTGAAGAATATTGCATAAAATTGCATAGTTGAAGGATTTTTTGTCAAATATTGCAAATTTCGTTACAGATTTATTAAAAGGAAATTTTCGGAGAAAGAATGAAAAAAAATGAAGAAATAAAACAGAAGGGAAATAATTTTAAAAACCTGAAATAGGCCTCAACGACACGAAGTGTAGTGTTGGACTACGAACTAGGAAATTGGATTACAAAGGATGTAAACATAGCTAGAAAACAACTTCTTCTTCTCCTTCTTATTGATAGGATAAGAGCCTCTTTACTCCAGAGCTTTCTTTCCATCGTTTTCTTGGGCGGCCCCGTCTCCTTTCCCCTGTAGAGTTGTTGTCATTTATGGTACCTTCCTCATCAGCCGGTCTTCGTTCATTCGCAATACGTGTGCACTTCATTCTGATCTTCTCCTTTGGACCCATACGCTGACTTTTTGTATATTGCACTTTTCCCTAATATCTTCATTTTTTACACTGTCCATCCTTGTTTTACCCGCAATTCTGCGTAGCGATTTCATCTCATAAACTTCCAATATTTCTCTTATTTTTGCGGTGTCTGTTCTTGTTTCGGCAGCATATGTCAAAATTGGTCACACAACGGTCTTATAGATGCGTACTTTTGCTTCCGTTCCCAGAAACTTGTTTGACCAAATCCTTTCATTAAGGCATCCTGATATTTTGGACGCCTTAATAGATTCCAGTCTGACTTCTCGCTAACACTTTTGGAGCTGGTTATCTGAACGCCGAGATAGTTGAAGGATGGCACTTGTTCCACTATGGTGTTATATAGTTGTAACTTACAGCGAACTGGTTCTCTAGATATTGTGAGATTTTTCGTCTTTCTCGAAGATATCTTAAGATTGAATCTTTCGCAGGAAAGTGCAAATTTATGTAAGAGTCGTTGGAGATCGTTTTCGCTTTCCGCAACAAGAGCCGCGTCGCTGCGTAGCACACAATATTGACATTCTCATCTCCCATTGAGTAGCCTTGGATATTTTGGAGGGCTTTTATTAATTCAATCATCACAAGGTTGAATAAAAATGGACTTAGTGAATCGCCTTGTCGAATTCCCTGGTTGACTAGAATCATCCCCTCTAGTTTTAGTTTCCCCTCTATTCTGATTCTTGCATAATTATTTCTATATATTCCCTGAATTAATCTAATGAGGACCACTGGTGTTCTATGATCTTCCAAAATCTTCAGGACATGCTTCAGTTGGATTTTATCAAAAGCTTTTTCAATGTCACTGAAGCAGAAAAAGGCAGGTTTGTTGAATTCCAAGGCTTTTTCAACTAATTGTCTCACAACAAATATAGCATCGATACAAGAACGCCCGCGACTAAATCCCTGCTGTTCATCTTCAAGATTTATTATTTTAGTGAGTTTCTTTGCTATAATAGACTTGGTGAGCTTTAGATGAGTATTGAGCAAGTTGATACCTCTCTAGTTTTCGGGGCTTCCTTTTCTCCCTTTTTAAAAATTGGTATAACTATATTAGTTTTCCATTCTCCTGGTATCTTGCAGAGGGTGAATATTTATATTAATAATAAGATGATTTCATTCCATAATTTAGGACCACCATATTTGATCATCTCATTAGTTATACCATCTTCGTCTGGAGATTTGCAATTTTTTAATTTCTGGATTGATTCTATTATTTCTGTATCTTTTAATTCTAGCTAAGGGATATTATTTTCAAAATTTCTTGGTTCCTCCGTTGTTCCGGCATAGAGAAGTCCAAAATAGTCAACCCACTTATCTTTATCTATATTATTGTTTATGGTGATATATTCTAAGGTTTCCTTCTTCTGGTTTTCGGATAATTCCCCAAATTCTTTTTTGCTGACCATAAAAGTCTCGTTCTAAGTTTTTTGTATATCCCTCCCAGAAGTCACGTTTTATTTGCCTTATCTTTAGATTGACCTCATTTCGTATATGTACTTTAATAAATATTATAGGACTCTGGTGTTCTGGAAAACAACAACCCACTCATTTTTCTTTTTATTCAGTTGTGCTTTGATTTGACTAGATATTTTCCTTTACACGAAAATGACGAAAAGTTTCCAATATTTTTCTTCCAAAATAAAAGTGGGGGTTTTAAGTTACTTTAAATTTACACCCATTACGTCTGAGTATGTGGAGCTCTACTTTTCATCCTATCAATCAATTTTAAGATATCCTAGACATAATATAACCTGAAGATAAAATAGAAAAATACTTGTAAACATAAATTATTCACAGTTAAAATCAAATTTTAATTATTTTTGTTAATTATTTAATTATTATTATTATTATTTTTTAATGGCCTTCGGTAACTATTGCCCATTTTGGCCATTGAGTGTTCGTGTGTGTGTGTGAAAGTGTGTGTAAATTAGTGTAGTGATCAGATTATAGCCGGACAAATATTTGCATTATTTATTATTTGTACGTCAATAAGAAAAGCTTGTTAATATAAAAAAATAAAACCAATACACTACAATCGTGTCTGTTAAATAAAACTACCCACCCCCGTATTTTTTCGTTCATATTTTTTGAAAAATTATTATATTTATTATGTTGATTTTATTCAAGGGCACCTATTATTTCTTTGAGTTTAAAATTTTTTTAATATATTAAATACTAGCTGCGGCCCTCTTACTAGCCTACTGCCGGGCCACGCCCCCTGGACCCCAACCCATGACCCCACCCTCACACTCCACTCCCACCCACCACACCCCCCCGAAACCCACCCAGCACCATGAACCCGTGCCCGCCCCCACTCCACCACTCCATCCCATGAACCCCCCCCCTCCGAAACCCACCCAGCACCCTCACCCGCAACCCACGAACCCAGTTTTTTCATTCCTAGCCTTCTAGTGACCCACAGATTATGTATACAAAATTTGGTTAAGTTGGCTCTAAGGTTAAGAATTTTCATTTTTTGACCTCCCTCCATTTTGGGTGGTTAATTTTTGCATTTCTAGCTTTCTATTGACCCACAGATTATGTATACAAAATTAGGTCGAGTTTGCTTCAAAGGCAAGAATTTACATATTTTTCACCCCCTCCCCTTTTTTGGGTGGTTTTTGGGGGAATTTTTTTAAACAAAAGTTTTCAGAAATCACATCCCCTACAACTTTGCTCATTATAAAATTTGCCGTAGAGTTAATAGTTTAGGAGTTATTTGATAATTTGTGCGCCCCCCAAACCTCCTTTCAGGGTCAAAATATCAAAACATTATATAGCTAAAAACGTAAATTAGAAGACATCTGATACAAAAATGAAATTTCATAATAATCCGTTTTGTCGTTTTAACGTGAATCGTGAGCAACTTTTCGCGGAAACCACTGAAACAGACAGACATACAGGAATTTTGTTGAGGGTATTTTCGTTCATAACTTTGCTTGAAACGTGTGCAACCAAAATTTGACGTGATTTGGACCAATGTACAGACAAAACCTTAATTTTATATATATAGATGAGAATTTTTGCAATTTCTTACGCAATAAAAGTACATATTTGACACTTGGTGTCTATAGCTTACTTTATCATTTTATTTTTTTCATAGCACTCCTTCAAATAAAAAGTCTTTTTGTCTTCAATTTTAATTTTTTAGTGGATAAAAAATTTATTTTGCCATCTTCTACTGTATATATTTGCACATTTTAAAGTATTTTGCATATTACTTGCATATTTCAGCATTTTTAACTGAATATTTTATGGCATATTTAGCAGTTTTTACTGCATAAAAATCCGGTCTCTAATTATAACTATATTATTACACGCCCTTAAAATATTGATAAAAAAAATGATATTTGCTGAATTTTTGAACCGGATATTTTGAAGGTAGATGGATCAAAATCTAATCAATTTTCCAAATTTAAAATACAAATATTTTGGAACAAGAAAGAACTTTTTAATACTTTTTTTCCCCCACTTGTGTTATCCAGGGTATCAGAAAGTTAAAAATAATTTTTCTCCACCTTTCAAACATGTTTAAGGTACTTAGTTGTATCACCAAATGCATTTTTTTGAAATTTAGACAGATTATTATTTAAATACTTCTGCATCGATTGGTGACAAAACGAAATTTATGAACAAAATAGTTCCGGAGACATTAAATTCCAAAAATCGAGTTTTTCAGTCTCTTTAACATTGCACTATACGGGATATCGGAAAGTTTACATACATATTTAATTATAATTAAGAAACTCTTCTTACCAGTGTTTTAAAAAACTAAACCAACATTAAACAATAACTAATAAATTCTTTAAAAAATTTTAATTCATAGTTACAACACAGTTTCTGAGATAATAATGAATAAATAATTAAAAATTTATCTCACCCAAGTAGTGGAAGGGATTACGCTAAAAACAAGTTGGCAACAACGCATTTATTTACCCACTTTAGTACACTTTTTTTGACGGTTTTTCGCTTCAACCTTTGCCTCAACAGTTTCAATCGCCTATTAAGAACTTTTTGTTTTATAAATCTTCCTTTATAATCCTATATTATTAAATGAGCAATTCCTGTATATATATAGTATCGGGTTCTCGAAAACGGCTGTAAAGAGTTCGCTAAAAATTGGTGTACTTATCAAGACTCATGAGTTATTAGTCGTGTATAAATTTTAATTCGATTTAATATAAAGAAAGGAGGTGTAAATTAGTCATGTCGCAAAATAAATATTTTTATCGTTCTTATCTCGTCTTCGGTAAGTCGCAGAGTCCTGAAATTTGAAACTTAAGCTATCTACAGACTACAAGAAGTACCACAAGATTTTGGCTAAAATAAAAGTACCGGAAGTTTATGTTTACCTACGTAAGAATGTACTCCCATTGCTTTTCGCAACCATAAATCTCAGAGCTACGAATTTCGAAACTTAAGCTCGATATAGGCTAGAAGGGGTACAGCAAGCTTTTTTCTTAAAATCGGAAAACCGGAAGTTGACATTTACATGAAAGTTTTTCGTTTTTTTTTTTGATTTTCTCAAAAACCGCACTAACAATTTTTTTTTAAAATTGGTGTTCTTATCAAATATCATGAGTTATTAAGCTATTTAGAGGTAAAAAGCTACCGAACATCGCTCGGTGTTCCAGGCACTGTACTTTATCTGACATCTCTATGATAAAATATATACAAGCTCGGTGTTGCCAGATTTTTTAAACTACCACTAAGTTGTATGGAATTTGCTAGCAGTGGTACATAAACAGCAAAAAGTTTTGGGCTTATTAATTATGAATCCTTATTGTCTGCTCTATATACACTAGAATTAACTGTTTACTACTACTGTCGCGATACAACTACCTTAAGCTCTCTTTTTCTTCTTTGTGACTATTACTTTCTTTTATATTTATTACTTAAGAATGCAGACAGCAAGGGTCATCTTATATTCAATTTTTTATTTTTTAGGTAATCCAATTATTGATGGTGATCTCAATAAAAATAAACCAATAATCCAATGCAGCCACTGTGAACGGAAGTTTATTAAAAAACATAATTTGAGTGTGCATTTACGGACACACACAGGCGAGAAGCCCTTTGGGTGTGAACAATGCTCGAAGAAGTTTTGCACGAAAGGTCAATTGACTGCACATTTACGATTACATACAGGCGAGAAGCCATTCGTTTGTGCTTATTGCTCGAAAATCTTTTCACAGAGAGGTCATTTGACTAAGCATCTACGGACACATACAGGCGAGGTACCTTTTGCTTGTACTTATTGCCCAAAGAATTTCTCAGAGAGAACTAATTTGACTAAGCATCTACGGAGACATACGGGCGAGAAACCCTTTGGTTGTGTTCAGTGCCCGAAAGAGTTTTCACTGAGATCTCATTTGACTGAGCATCTACGGACACATACAGGCGAGAAGCCTTTTGGTTGTGAGTATTGCCCGAAGAAGTTTTCACAGAGAGGTAGTTTAACTGTGCATATTCGGATACACACAGGCGAGAAGTCCTTTGTTTGTACACTTTGCTCGAAGAAATTTTCGACCAAAGGTCACTTGACTACACATTTACGGTCACATACAGGCGAGAAGCCATTTGCTTGTCCTGATTGTCCGAATAAGTTTTCACACAGAAGTCACTTGACTACACATTTACGGTCACATACAGGCGAGAAGCCATTTGCTTGTCCTCATTGTCCGCATAAGTTTTCACACAGAAGATACTTGACTAGGCATCTACGGACACATACAGGCTAAAAGCACTACATTTGTGAATACTGCACGACTCAAAAAAGTTTGCCCAGAAACCTAATTTGATTAGGCATTTATTGTTACATTAAGACGGACAGTATAATAATAAAAAGAAAAAAAATACTTAAATCTTGAAGTTTTGAAGACTTGAAAACTGAAAAACCAGTAAAAATAAAGCTCTTTCTTTCCTGAAGGACTTTTGATGCATGAGGTATTAAGGGAGTTCGAGACTGCTTATCTATCTAGTTGATCTTCGAAAAAATCTTTTGTATTTCTCCAGAGTTACAACTTCTGCATACCAAATTAAAAAAAAAAACTGTTAATAATAAGCTTAATTTCGAATAAAAATCTTTGTTTTGATAATATTAATAATATTAATAAAAAGAATATAGGGATAAATTTTTTCTCATTATAGTAATATTGATTTAACACAAAAACGATTTCAACAAATAGAGTTCTAGTGCTTTTGTTATATTCTGTAACTATAACATTTTATTTTTACATATATGAATAAATAATTAACTAGACTGTCAAATCTATTGAAAACTGTATCATTCGATTCATAAAAGTTGAATTATTGATCTGTATAAATTTGTTGAAAATGGTATAATTTGTATAGAAGTTATAAGCTTTAAAAGCTCGGTCCATTTACTTCCATGTTAAAAGGGCAATATTCAATAATTTATGTCTCGGTAATGAGAAAGAAGATCAACTTCATATTTCGGGAATAAATATTTAATACATCAATGATTGGATGGTAAAATTTGAGAATTTTCTTATAAAAATGTTAAACAGTCCCGATCCCACTTAAGCTAGGTCTAGTGATTCTAAATTTAAACACATAACCATGTAATACATTTCAAATATACATGGTTGAGACCTTCTTCAAAATTTTTCCAAAAAGAATATAAGAGAATTCAAGTTGCCCATAGAAAGATATTCATTCGAAGATTAGATAAGAAAATTTAAATTTATTTCTATCGGCAACTTGAACTATATCATACTCAAGAATTCAGACGGCAATGACCATTTACTATTCTAAATTTTTATTTATTTATTATATTTACTTTAGTATACAGGGTGAGTTTTTTTATCTTGAGACAGTCTTATAACTCAAAAACAGTGCATTATATGAAAAAAAGTTTCAAATAAAAGTTTATTTATATCAAGGGGGAAACTAAAGTACGCTATTGTTTGTCGACCTAGAACAAGCTTTCAAGGGTATTTCGAGGTCAAGTTCTGTTTTTAAATAGAAACCTATATATGTTTCTGTACATATTCTTAATCTTCAAAAAAAAACTGAACAACTTTCATAAGAACTATTTTTTATACGACATCAAATAAAAAAATATTAAATCAATTAGATCTCAAAAAAAAAAATTCTAATAATTATTTTTAACAATTATTATCAAAAAATAATGATCAAATATTGATTTATTAAATAAATAATTTAATAATTTTTCGACACTGTTCTGTGACATTCCAGAGTGTATCGCAAGTCTTTTGGATGAATTCCAGTTCCAATTTCGTTATTTTGGCCTGATTAAGTTTCTTCATAGCCTTTACACTTCCTGTTTTTTTAACAGATTTACAACACGATACAATGAAGCTCTTGAGGGTTTCCTATCAAGAAAACACTCGGCATCCATTTCAATGGCAGCCCCATAACACTTCTTCCATATTCTTCGCATAAATTAAGACCATTTCAATTCTGTCTTCAACAAAAAATGCTCCATTTTTATTATGGAAATACATTATAACTATCTACTGGACTGACACGAGAAATAAACTTTTTTAAACTCAAGAATTTTAAATAGTTCCATTAAGTACCTAGAAAATAATCTCTTAAATCTGTGTTTTTAATGAAGTTTTAAGATCATTATAAACACTTATTTTCATTGTTGTGACTTTTCGATTTAATGATTATTTATTTAATAATTAAATATTTGATTATTATTATTTGATAATTAGTTGAATGATTGTTAAAAATAATTATTAGAAATTTTTTTTGAGATCTAATTGATTCATGTATTTGATGTCCTATAAAAAAATAGTTCTAATAAAAATTGTTAAGTTTTTTTTAGTAAATTCAGAATAAGTACAGAAACATATAGGTTTCCATTTAAAAAAGAGAACTTGAACTCGAAATACCCTTGAAAGCTTGTTCTAGGTCGACAAACAATAACGTAGCTTTAGTTCCCCCTTGATATAAATAAACTTTTATTTGAAACTTTTTTTTCACATAATGCACTGTTTCTGAGTTATAAGACTCTCTCAAGATAAAAAACTCACCCGGTATATGCTATGGTCAACTATTGTATTCGTGAGTGGAAAAGGTATTTTTATCGAAATATTAATAAAAATGTTTCAAACCATTTTGATAAAAAAATAAACTGACACGTTCTGATGTGGTCATCCACTTGACTTTACCATACAACCTGCCCCCTCTCTTATATTTAATATTCAAAAAAATTATTTATAATCATGTAGTGGGGGAGGGGGGTAGTTTTTGCATTTTTAGACTATTCGAGACCCACTGATTATGTATACAACATTTGGTTGAGTTTGGTACAAGGGCCAAGATTTTCATTTTTCAAATTCCAAAAGCTGACTTTGTTAAGTTACTCCAGGATGTGGCTAAGGGAGTGCCTGAAGAGAGCATTCGAAATGGCTTTAGGTGCAGTGGAATCTTTGATCCACTTCTTCAAGGACCAAATCTGAAGGCAATAAGTGAGGATACTTTCGACCCAAATGCTTTGAAACGTTACAAAGAAAAGCGTGCTGACCCTGCAGCAAATGGCGAAGCAGCAGCATCAATTTCCACTTAGCGTTCAAATGGTGACGAAGCAGCAACAACTTCGAGCTCTTTTGAAGCTACCCTTCCTATCAATGTTAAACCAAGGCAAATATTCTCCAAAAAAACTCCCCACCCGTAAAAAACCAAGGTTAGCAGCTGCGAAATTCTAACTACCCCGGAATACCTACTGCAAAAAAGAGAGTGATGACAAATTGCTTCAAGAAAAAGAAAAGCGTAAAGACCTGAATGCTGCCAAAAGATTGTTACGAAAAGAAACCACCGCAAAAAAAGCCAAGAAACGTAAGAAAATGTCAATGAAAGATGAAACTTCGGAAGAATCTGATAAAGAAATCGTTGAAATGGAGGATAGCGATGATGACATTGATGAAGAAATTGAAAGCGACGAAGAGGGTACCTTAGAATTTGACTTAAAGGGTGAGTTCTCCCCTCCAAAAAAAGAGATAGTGGAATTTGTAGCCTTCAGGTACGAAAACCGATTGTTTTCAGGAGAAATCAGTCAAATTGACAATGACGGCCCAGTTATTAAAGCTCTAACGCGAGTAGGCAATCTTTGAAAGTGGCCAGTGCGTCCCGACGTCTTGAAGTATGAATGGACTGATGTGCTGGGCCTCGTCAGTCCCAAAAAATTCAGTAAAAATCGTGAGATTTATTCCATAACAAAACTAGAGGAAAGGAACTGAATAATGCAAATATCTTTTTCTTTCGAAAGAAGTCGAGTGGTTTATTACTTATTTACTTAATTTACTTAACCTTAATGCAAATTTAACCCCAAGGTGGTCAGCCCTTTTGTCTCAATGTAAAAAATGATTAATAAAAAGTGTTTAATAATGAAATAAGCTTGTATTCTTTATTTACAACTTAAAAATTAATGCTACCTTACTACACGTATACTCATGCATCGTCTCTAGTGCTTAGTAGGTTTTAGACAGAAACGAAATTTTACCACAAGAAAGACATACATAGAACATAGTTCTGTGCAAGATACCCCATCTTAACTGGGTAACTAGGCCCACCGCGAAACCAGAGTTAAATTAATTTTTAATAAACGGAGTAAATGCTTAACTAGAGTAAAAGGTCCACAAAGGTTAAGTGGAAAGGTGTCTTTATCAATTGAAAGCATCCAAAAAAGTCTACAGATTATATTAAGCGAAAAATGGACTTAAAAGTTGAAAATTTTCATTCGAAAAAAAAGGAGATGGCGAAGTTGCCCCTCACTAATATACAAATATTTATTTTATTTTTATTTTATTTCCAAATCTATGACTCATGAAGTCTTTTTTTTATTGTATTTTATTTTATCTTATCTTTTTGGTTAGTAATAGGTAAGATGGACTTAGATCTATTTTTTTACCGCACCCATGGTGGCCGCATACTACGACATGACAGTATGGTACAATGGCTGACAGAGGATCTTGAAAAAAGAATTCCCATAGTCGAGGTGGAATATTTATTTATACCCCACGTCGGCTGGCAACCGGAAGCCAGACATTGTCTTTAAAGACGACGAAGGCGCCGGCGCCGTGCACGTTTTAGACGTGCAAGTCGTCCCCGCAACTGGACATTACCAACAAAAACAAAACCCAATATTATAAGCGTAACTCAACCTGGTGAACGTTTCGAGGCGAAAACGGACAAGGTCACCGTCAAGACGGTCACCCTCTCCTGGAAGGGAGTGTAGTGCCCTGCTTCGGCGAACGCCCTCAAAGCCCTGGGGGTTAGTAACAAAATAAATGGGAGACATAGCCTTCAGAGCGATGATGGGATCCTGTTTAAAATTTTATAAATTTATGAAGCGACCGTAACGGGCCGGAGGCCCGTTATAAGTTCATTAATCTATATAAATAAAAATGTACTGTAACAGCTTAAGTGATACGTTTAAGGATCTCCGAAACTCCTTCACCGATTTCTTTGAAATTTTCACACAAAATTCCATTCAAATACACGAGTGTTTTTATATATAGTGTCCCCCTAATGCCCTATTTACGAGAAACACGCGGTTTTCAAACGCTCAGCACCCCTTCGCTGTCAAATTGGATAAAAGTCGAACAAGCGCTTTCGCCAACTCATTTATCCCTATGACATCCAGAGTCTGGAACTCGCTCCCTGCCACCATCTTTCCCACGACTTATAACATTCTCTATTTAAGACCCGTATCCACAGATACCTTCGATCCCCGCCCAACCCATAAAATTCTTTCTTCTTCTTTTCACGATGGAGGGGCCAACCCAGGCCTTTAGGGGTTGCACCTTTTTGGTGTAACTCCTTCTCTCATCATTATCATATAAAAAAGATATATATCGCGAGACTACTGCTGGTTGAATCAAAAAAACGAAACATTCGAATAATTAATAGCAAGCACCTAACATACGAGCTAACAGATCGGGCGCTCTGGACTGGAAGATTGAATATATAACATCTCAGATTTCAAATTCATTTGGTGATCCATCCAAGTGTCATGCGGGCTAAATGCAAAATGACGTTGGATTATAGCCAAATGGATCATATCTTTTTCATTCTCTCTTGGTCCAGACTTAAGACTCAGCAGACTCCAATAGCTTCAACCAGCAGTAGTCTCGCGATATATATCTTGTTTAAAAAGCGCGATAAAAACAATACTCGTTAATATGTTGATTATTCTTTAATATTTTAATGAGAAAATTATAAATTTATTTAACTTTAATATAGGAAACATTCTTTTACTTAATACTCTTTATAAATTTTCTCAACCAACTTAGGATACTCTCAAGACGTATCGGATGATAAATTTCTCTCGAAATTCATTTTGTTTAGAGAAACTAATTAGATAAAGAAATATGTATATTTTTTGATCATATGTTTTCCACCACGTTCACTTTGGTTCAATTGAAATTCAAATAATATGCGGGATATTAATCGACTAGACTTATCTGCCATCTGATGGATGATATATTAAACATTTCATTTAGTCAGTTAACTCATAGATAAAAGATA
>JALMQS010000353.1:2577525-2788399 GCA_024734495.1 Forficula auricularia
TGAAGAAGAGGGCAAAGCCTTCGAAACTATAGTCTCGTTATAAATAAAATTTATAATTCCAGCAGAAGACACACTCTTTTATTGTCCCAGTCAACAAATTTCTTACGTAGGACAGTACTTAATGATTCGTATATTATTTAATGAGATCAGGAACGAGACTTGATGAATCCGGTGGAAGATGGAACCTTTGAGAATGATGGTTATTTTTCAAAATAAAAAATCTTTATCATGGTTGCTAATTTATTTTATTTTGATCATGAAACGTTTTCGGCTTCAACTTGACGCCATCTTCAGTCCATTTCAAATATTTAAGTAAATACTTAACTTTAAGTAAAGTTACTTAAATATTTGACATGGACTGAAGATGGCGTCAAGTTGAAGCCGAAACGTTACATGATCAAAATAAAATAAATTAACAACCATGATGAAGATTTTTTATTTTTGAAAAATAACCATCATTCTCAATCATTCTTCCATCTTCCACTGGATTCATCAAGCCTCGTTTCTGATCCCATTAAATTTCTTACGAATTGATTTTCTAAATTGAAAACCCTTTAATAAATATCTGTTCATTTTTATTTATTATTTGATCAAAAAATATACCTAATAAAAATAAATTTATTGTATATAATTATTTAATGAAAAATAATGTATTCGATAAATTTTTTCTTTCCTTAAAAACAATTGAAAAGAATCTATCGAAATTCGAAAAAATAATTCCCTTTTTTCATTGAAAATACAATTAAAGATAACAATTAAAAAAAACAATAAATTCTCCGCAATTGGGGTAGAATGTCTCACCCTGGTATAGAAAGAAAAGAGTGCGAAATATAAGCTTGGGCACTTTTATAATAATTCCGGATACATGTCGAGACAAGTCCATATCCATTGGAGACATTGAAACAAGCTCAGACACGAAATAAAGAATTTTCTATTAATCAAGTATAGTACGAGTTTTATCAAAGCGTCTACTTCTACACAAGCTAACTATTTTAATACTAATAATAAAATTCCATGCAAAGTCTATTATATAGAGCTAAAATATGTTAAAAATAAGCTGATGTGTTCTGTTGTGACCATCCACGTGACTTTACCATACAACCTGGGCCCTAAAATTATTTATAATCATGTAGGGGGGTTAGTTTTTGCATTTTTGTACTTCTGGGGTCCCATTGATTTTAATTAATAAAGTAAAGGGTGTGTAGTTTCACAGTGAATGAAATAAAACTCAAAGAGGTTTATACAAACTCAATATATTTCGGATTATTAGTCCATCATCAGGAGTTTACAAGTTAAATAAACTGCAACGGATCGTTGCTAAACTTTATCCAAATTCATTTGAAATATTAATATGTTTGTTCCTTTATTATTAATCAGATATCACTTGCAATTTGTAGTTCATATTGAAATTAATTCAAAAATAATTCTCATTTAAGAGTCGAGGAATAACCATTCTCATCATCATTGAGTATACAGTCCTAAGACTGGTTTGATGCAACAATCCGTCTCCACTGACTCTGTCCCCCGCCAGCTGTTTAACCTCTCTAAATGTCTGGCATCCCATATCCCCAATTATTTCAAGCTTGAGTTGTTTACCAAAAAAGAATTTAGTCTTTTTGATTTTAAGTCGATTCTTTCTACATTTTCAGTAGAGGTTTCATTAATAGTCAAAACATCAAAAATGGAATTCAATAAGGTTATTCCTCTAGTATTAGATAAGAATCGATCGTTATTTTTGATTTTAAGTCGATTCCTCCATGTCTTCAGCAATGGTTACCAATAATAATCGAAACGTCAAAAACCTAATGTAGAATTGTTATTCCTCAAGTATTAGATGAGAATCAATCGCTATTTTTGATTTTAAGTCGATTCCTCTATGTCTTCAGCAATGGTTACCAATAAAAACCGAAACGTCAAAAATCCAATATAGAATGATTATTCCTCAAGTACTAGATGAGAATCAATCGCTATTTTCGGTTTAAAGTTGATTTCTCTATGTCTTCAGGAATGGTTACTAATAAAAACCGAAACGTCAAAAATCCAATATAGAATGGATATTTCTCAAGTATTAGATGAGAATCAATCGCTATTTTTTATTTAAAGTCGATTCCTCCATGTCTTCAGCAATGGTTACTAATAAAAACCGAAACGTCAAAAATCCAATATAGAATGATTATTCCTCAAGTACTAGATGAGAATCAATCGCTATTTTTGGTTTAAAGTCGATTTCTCTATGTCTTCAGCAATGGTTACTAATAAAAACCGAAACGTCAAAAATCCAATATAGAATGATTATTCCTCAAGAACTAGATGAGAATCAATCGCTATTTTTGGTTTAAAATCGATTTCTCTGTCTTCAGCAAAGGTAACGGATAAGAAAACAACGCAGTTGCTATGGTTACTCATAAAAATTCCTCCCAAATTTTTAGCATTTCACAGAGAGAAGCCTATCCATTCTTACTTAAGCAAGGCTAAATGAGCTATATTAAAACTTTCAAATGAATAAATTTTAAAGAATTTAAAAATTAAAAAAGTACCATCTTACTCTAGAGTAAAGTACTTTAAAATATAATTTTACTAAAAACTTTATTTAACCTTTTTTGTGGTCCCCAAGGTACTTAATTAGGATATTAAATTTCATCAAAATTGGTTAAGTCATTTTCAAGATATTTAGAAAAACTAAAAAAGTACTGAAATAAAGTACTAATGTTTGTGGGCCGATATGTACCAAAACTAATCAGCGCTTCATTTTGTTAAACTAATGGTAGGTTTTCAATTTCATTTCAATCGGTGCAACGGTGTGGAAAAAATCGTGGGCCAAAAAAGCGATAACATCCATACATACATCCATCCATACATCCATCCATCCGCACGCACTAAATGAAAAAATCGCACTTTTTGGCCTCTCGACGAGACCCCATGTAATTTTTGGCCAAACCGTCACGTGCTAATATTCAACCTAATTGAATACTACAATTTGTGACTTTAATTGAGTCCATGGGTTCCGTAGTCTTTACCTGAGGACCCTTTGAAGCCACGCTTGCCCCGAGAGCGATTACAATACTTTACCCATGCTTTGCATTGGATAAAGTAAAAAACCTGTAAACTCCTGATGATGGACTAATAATCCGAAATATATTGAGTTCGTATAAACCTCTTTGAGTTTTATTTCATTCACTGTGAAACTACACACCCTTTACTTTATTAATTAATATCATGTTTCACCTAAAACCTACACCACTTTCTCTATAACCCATTGATTTTATATACAAAATTTGGTTGAGTTTGGTAAATGGCCAAGATTTTCATTTTGACCCCCCCCCCCCATTTTGGGAGGTTGGTTTTTGAATTTTTAGACTTCTGGGGGTCCACTGATTATATATACAAAATTTGGTTGAATTTGCTCAAATGGCCTAGATTTTCATTTTTTAACCCCTCCACCCCCTTAATTTTGGCTCGATATGCACCAAAATCTAATGAGCTCTTAATCTCAATGGATCAAAACTACGTGTGAAATTTAGTTTCGATATTCCCACTAGTTTTTGAGCTAGCTCGTCCACAAAAATTTGGTAACGCACAGACTAACTAACGGACGAACAGACAGACTAACTAACAGGCAACCAGACTAACAGACATTTTGACAAAACAATTATTATCTCGACAATTTAATTCATACACTAAAAGTCCCATAAGCAACGGTGTTTTTGTCACTATGACAGCGAAAAAAGTTTACCCTAACTTTTCCAGCGACAAAACTGAACCTAGCTTTAAGATTCTAGTAGGCCTGCATCATCGGTGTCTAGCAACACTGACATGACAACCAACATTGTAAACAATTTTATGTCAAACTTGCATTGTATGAAAATGTCGAGATTAAATAAATTAAATAAACTAATTTATGTCTTAATTTTGTTAATTTTGTGATTTACGTATTGATTCATTAAATTGTCTTATCGAATTACACTCAAGCTTTTTTTTGGTCGAAGTAAACTTGATATTTTATAATTCGAGTTTTGTTGCCTTTGGGCAACAAAATTCTCATTAAAATGTCAAGTTTACTTCGGCAAAAAAGCTCTCGTGTCAATTATAAGTGAAAAATATAATTTTTTCGATGTTGACTTATTAGAGCTTTTTTGTAGACAGAAATGCCATGGTTTCGCTCAATTTGTTTAATCAAAATACTTCGTACCGTTTTTGAGATATTTTGAAAAAAAAGAAGGAAAAAAAAGAAGGAAAAATCTTTTTTCATGCACGATTACTATATTTGACCATACCCTGTATGGCAAAAGTAAAAACATTTATCATTGACTAGAATCAATTTTGAACTGATGACCAATTGAAATATTATTTTTATTTTTTCTTAATTATCATATTACGCAATCAATTCTCAATTAAATAAAACTATCGTTACAAACAAATCTATTCTAGAAACTCATTAAGAGTCAATTCATTTTTATAAAATACATATCAATATATACACCTTCATTACATTTTTCTTATATATAAAAATCAATACCTGCCCAAACAATACAATTAAACAAAACAACCACATTCACAGCAATGACACTGTAAGACCGTATAATTCTGATATGTTTTCTGAATCCATTTTAAAATTCACACATTTGTTAGTGGCGGGGTAACACGCTAACTATGATATGGTAGGGGTTGGTCGTTGGATGATAAGGGAATGCCCCTTGACCCCAACTGTTGGTTCCAACCACGAGGGAAAGTGAGGTATTGGAAGAGTGTGTAATAAAAAGTATGTGAGCAGACCATGATTCAGTGGTAGCTGAATTACTTCGATTCGGGTTGGCGCATATATAACATTCAACGAATATTATCGCTCACGGGATTACACGCGCCAACTCGTCTCTCAATAATTCATTGATTTATTATTTCATTATAAATAGATTGATTCATGTAGTGTACAGTGTGTTTGACAATTTGACTGTTGTTCACTTAAAGTATTATTACTAATATTAAAGTATTGTTTATTTGAACAAACTACTATGTATGAGGTCGCAGTGCCATCTAGCGGTGAGCGCTAGGACTGGACCGGACACATTCATCAATATTTTTCAATATATGAAGCGATTCTTTTATCATCCTCTTGGTCCAATTCATCTCATAATATAGAATTTTCTAGATTATTTATGTGAAAATCATTTGTAGAATTCATTGATATAGACTCATAACTACTATTTACGTGAATTATTTTCCAGCTATTCTATTCTCTAAGCCCTGGAGAACTCTGAATATTCCAGCTGACCTATTGAGACGACAGTTGATATGACAGTTCAATCTGTCACGATTCTCATTCCCATTCGCCGATTTGCTTCTCCCATTTTGGTTTAATTAAATCCCATCCATTGCCAACGCGTCTAATGAAAATGTCTTCCAGCCCCAGTTTAATTGCTCTAAACAAAAATGAAATTGGCATTTGGGGTCCGAAAGGCAACGGCTCATTATTCAACCCCCTTATTTATTTATAAATCTATAATCACAGAGCTGTCAGAGCTTTTCAAAGGAGGGGCCGGGACATGTCACACACACACATATATATATATATACCCAGATTAAATTTTTTCACAAAGAATAATTCATGTCCCTAAGTCCTGGGGGAGACAATCTTCGAATGGACGAGACTTTGGATTTTTGACTTGAAGCTTATCACCCTGGACTCTCAGCTCGACAGGTTTTTGGGACGGGATGTACGAAAATAAATATGCCGTTTAAATGAGGAGTCAATTGAATGAAAAAAAATAGCCGATTAGCAGATTTCATTTAATTAAAATTATGGTAGAAACAAATTGAAAGAAAAAGAGACCCAATTGGAATTCGTATTGGATAATGGTAGAATATAAATGAGAACCATTGATTTGCCGTTTATATATACCAAACAATTCGGAATTCTATTGAATGGAAAAAAATAATAATTTAAGAATAGGATTTTTGGCTGAATTTAAGTATAAAGTGAAACTTTTTCAACACTCGGTACGGCTGTATTCAATTTCGGTGAATTAATCATTTTAAACGAATCAAAAGATCAAAATTAGATCTAGACATATTTTAGCACAAGAACCAACTTTCTACGACTTTTCGTTGTTAAGTTATCGTGGGTTTCTGAATTCTGACATACAGACAGAAAAAAACTCATTATTGAAAATGTTTTCTTTCTACGTTCCAGACATTTTTCAACATAATGAGTAGTGCCTGGAGCACTGAGCGATGCTCGGTAACTTTTTGCCTCTAAATAGTTTAAGTTTCAAATTTCAAGGCTCTGCGACTTTCCGAAGACGAGAAATGAATGATTAAAATATTTATTTTAAGATACTCCTAATTTACACCCCCTTCCTTTATTTCAATCGGATTAAAATCTATACACGACTAATAACTCATGACACTTGATAAGTACCTACACCAATTTCAAAAAAATCGTTAGTGTCGTTTTTGAGAAGAAAAAGAACGAAAAATCTTTCATGTAAATGTCAACTTACCGTGTTCCGATTTCAATTGACTGATTTAATGTGCCACGCAGAGGGGCGGGGGCAGCCCTTTACAAAGAAGATAACAGATTTTTTTACAAATAATCATTTAACAAACACCTCATCAGCCGTCCAAACAAAGCGCCAGATGTTGTGGCTAATAATTAGATAGCATATATGGGCGCCGGTAGATCAATATCTCCAGAACAGCGGCCAGAGTGTTGGGAGCACCAACAGTGCCCCACAACTGTACAGTGCGATTAACACATTAAGATAAATAAATAAAAAAAAACAATAAATAAATATGATGAGTAGTATTAATAAAGCCCAGCACTGCACATTAAATTTAAAATTGTTAATATTATTAACTAATGAAGGGCCCCGTCCGAATGTCCGCCTCATATAGCTCGAGAAGTTAAAAAGGGAACCTAGCATCGCCCTGAGTGTCATTTTGTTTAATGTAGTTAAAAGCTTGCTGTACCCCTTCTAGCCTATATCGATCTTAAGTTTCGAATTTCGTACCTCTGAGATTTATGGTTGCGAAACGCATGGGGGTACATTCTTTCGTACGTAAACATCAACTTCCGATACTTCGATTTTAACCAAAATCTTGTGGTACTTCTTGTAGCCTCTAGATAGCTTAAGTTTCAAATTCCGCAGACTCTGCGACTTACCGAAGACGAGATATGAACGATTAAAATATTTAATTTTCGACATGACTAATTTACACCCTCTTCCTTTATTTTATTCGGATTAAAAATTTGACACAACAAATAACTCATAATACTTGATAAGTTCACCAATTTTTGTGTCGTTAGAGCCTTTTTCGAGAAACCGATTATATATAAAATATATATACAAGAATTGCTCATTTAATAATATAAGAATAAGAAAAAAAATGGAAAATTTTTGAGTGAATTCAATACCAAATAAAGGTTTTTCTGCTTACTCTAATAGTGATTTGAGAGGTAAACTGATGAAACATCAAATTTAATTTGGTTATCTAATCGATCGATATCTGTTAACAAAGCGTTGACAATGTCCCATTCTCCCTGTTCCAAACTGTCAACTTTTTCACTCCTCCCGTTCCTTTGGTATATTGGTGAGGCGTGAGTGAGTGAGAGTTGCTTACTTTAGATGAAATTCTTTACAATTTTATTCTTTGTCAGTTGAATGTCAGTGCCCTGATCACTGTCAATCAATCTGCTTACACTCTATTTCATTCACCCTTAATAACGTTTCTAAAAAAAGGGAGTTAATATATAATCTATTCACCAAATATTTCCTAGCATCCAGCAAATAACTCAAAATAAACTACTACTCCTGGTTATGGATTTATCATAAACCGATCTTATGATTAAAGAGCTAGAGATATGATTACGTGGCTTGATGGGTAGAATCAACGATAACTGTCAAATATACTTTCATCAACAAGCATACTAATTCTCACTTCAGGATCAGTCAATAAGAGCATGAACCTCAGCAAATAATGTTGTTGGCTCAAACTTTCAACCCTTTCAACCCAGAAATATGTTCCGGGTGTTAATTTTTTTCACGATATTGGTACAAAGAATGTGTAATACTTAAATATAATTATACATATTTTAAGATAATAAAGAGAAATCAATGTGGGTGCCTTCTAGTTGATCCAAATAAACATATATATAAAACGGATATAAATATGTAGAGACGATCCTCAGAATTGTCGAATTTTTTATGAGGATTAAAATGACGGTATTATATATATATAATGGATGTAAATATGTAGGGACGTTCCTCAGAATTGTCGAATTTTTTATGAGGATTAAAATGACGGTAAAAGTTTTTCTTTTCATTGATCATCATCAGGATTGGATTACTATATTTATTTATTTGTTTTTGAGTTTGTTAATGAGGATTTGGGATTAAAAATACTTAAGTCCAAAATCCTTAATAAAAAAACTAAAATAAATAAATATAATAATAATATATTTAAAAATAACATAACATAAATAGGCATATATCAATATCTCGAAAAAAATAATTAAAAGTCTGCATCAAAAAAGTGCAAGCTTTGTAGATATGCATCTGGAGTGTGATTTTTTTAAGGGTTATAAACTTTTTGTCCCGAGCGCTGCCCGCCAGAGTCATCCAACCCAGGATCCGGAAAATTCATCGACCACAATTCATCGATGATAATTTATCAAAAATAATTCACCGACTAGGCAATTCACCGAATAGGCAATAGACCGAAGCCCTTTTGGTCGATCAGCTCATCAACAACAATTCATCGACATTTTCGATAAATTATCGTCAATGAATTGTGGTTGATGAATTTTCCTAGAGCTCACCAGCCCGGAGAGCCGAGCTTCGAGAGACTGCCGAAATCACGCACGAAAAGCTCGTAGTATAAGATTTAGGTTTAACTATTAGTCCAAATCTCATCTTATCTTATTATATTAAATGAGCAGTTCTTATATATATATATATATGTATATATATATATATATATAGAATCGTTTTTCGAAAACGGCTCTAACGATTTGGATGCAATTCACGGGTTAGGGGTTTTTGTGTTGTCAACTCGATCTCTCACGGTCTCATCTTCGGCTAAGTTGTTTTTGATGTTTTTTTTTGTTAATTGAAATAATTATTCACAGGTGCTTGTTTGAATAAAAATTTATAATTACATTTTTTTCAATTTTCTTTTAATAAAATTAATTGTTTTTTTTATTTTAAATTCCAAAGAATAGAACATTAGAAATATTATTATATATTAGAATTTGCCAATTTAATTAATTAAAGATATTATTCTATAAACTAATTTAATAGAAAATCAATTTCATTCTCTTAAAAAATACGACAATTCGAAGTATCGTGCCACCTTCTTCATGATTTAAAAGGGTCAACAAAAGAACCACAGTGTATATTAATATTAATTTTAATTGCAATTACATTCAAAACTTTGTGGCCAGTGATACGTCTTGATGATAGCCATAGCCGGTGTGGACGTTGGTAAAAATATAAATTAAGTTTTATTTCAATTTTATTTTATTTTGGCTGCGATTAAAAATCGTCCTTTTTACCTGAATTTAAAATTAAAAATAAGCTGACGTGTTCTTATGTGGCCATCCACTTGACTTTACCATACACTTTGGCGCCTCACTTATATTTAATATTATAAGTGTAAATAATAAAATTATTTATAATCATGTAGGGGGGGGGGGTTAGTTTTTGCATTTTTAGACTCCTGGAGGCCCACTGATTATGTTGTTTTTTTTTGTTTTTGTTTTTTAATGATATTGATGTGAGAAGGAGATACACCAGAAGGTGGATCCCCTAAAGGCCTGTATGGGCTGGCCCCTCCATCGTGAAAAGAACAGAGCAGAAGGAAAAGAAGCCGGGATCACGAGCCAATCTCAGAAACTTAGATACAATTCAATATCCAATTTACTAAGGTTTTAGGGGCTTCGAGCAGTGGTAAATTCTCCGCGCGATAATGTATACAAAATTTGGTTGAGTTTGGTACAAGAGCCTATATTTTCATTTTTTTACCACACCCCCCCCATTTTGGGCGGTTAGTTTTTGCATTTTTAGACTTCTGGTGTCCTACTGATTATGTATACAAAATTTGGTTGAGTTTGGTAAATGGCCAAGATTTTCATTTTTTGACCCTACACCCCCCACCCCCATTTTGGGCGGTTAGTTTTTGCATTTTTAGACTTCTGGTGTCCAACTGATTATGTATACAAAATTTGGTTGAGTTTGCTCAAATGGCCTAGATTTTTAATTTTTAAACCCACCTCCCTTAATTTCGGGTCGATATGCACCAAAATCTAATCAGCTCTTAATCTCAATGAACCAAAACTACGTGTGAAATTTGGTTTCGATATTCACACTAGTTTTTGAGCTAGCTCGTCCACAAAAATTTGGCAACGCACAGACTAACGGACAACCAGACAGACTAACCTAACAGACATTTTGACAAAACAATTATTATCTCGAAAAATATAATTTTTTCGATGTTTACTTATTAGGGGTTTTTTGTAGAGCGAAATGCCATGGTTTGGCTCAATTTTTTTAATCAAAATAGTTTCAGCCGTTTTTGAGATATTTCGAAAAAAATAAGAAAAAAAAACACTTTTTTCATGCACGAATACAATACTTGACCATACCTTGTATGGTAAAGTAATAATATTAATATATCGCTTTTAACTGAATCAAAAAATTACCGAACATCGCTTGGTATTCCAGATACTTCTTCTAAAGTAAAAACAGGGTTTCTCTATGCAATAATGGGTAGGTATTTTTTTCCATGAAAAAATCAAAATTTGTACGTTTCAAGGTTGCATCTCTTTGTTTGTGTATTACTGACATTCTGACTAGAGCAATGAACCAATAATTATGAGAACATGAATTTAGAAATTTTGATTAATTAATAAGATAATAACGATTCCCGATTAAACAAAAATTGAAAAGAAGGTTTCATGGTATACAAAAATATTTTTAAATCATCTGGAAGTAAAATATGATTCATTTTTCATCATACTGTCGGCTCTTCTAGGTAAATAATCTTCAATCGTAAAATAGAAGCTCCAATTCTCTGACGATATATTTATATCTACATTTACTTTGAAGAAAATTTATGTATTTTCCTATTATATTTTATATTCAATTAGTTTTTAGTATACTTTACCATTCATCACAAATATTTTACTAGTTTCAAAAATAAATAAATAAATGACTGTTTAGAAAAGTGATATAAAATGAAATATAGGTGATAAATCATTAATTCTTTTCGCTTAAAAAGAAAGGAAACAGCGCGTTGACAGGACAGAGTAATAAATTACAAAATCATTATTATTACTTCAGGTTATTGTTCTGATATTTTCAAAAGTTCATAGGCTTTAAATACTTGTTGAGATATTATTGATTCTGGAACAATTAATCACTTGGCTTGTCATTTTTTTAAAGGAAAAATTACTTTTGAAATTATAGCTTGAATTTCACCTTTTAATGAAAGTTTAAAACCAACGACTCAATAAATATGTTTTTTAATTTGATTACGCTTTGGGTGACCCACGGTCTTAGTTCTTGTCGCTTAACTTCCAATTCAAATTGAAATTCGAAGAAAAAGTGAATACTTACACGTTGTCTATTTATTTATCAGTGGCAGTTGGTGACTTTTCAACCAGGGGATGCTGTCCAAAAAGTACCCTTCATTTTTTGAAATATTATTTCAATTTCGCTTTTTTTCAAATTTCATCGAATACGGCATCATTTTCGTTATTTTTCAAATTTAACATTATATTTAAATAAATATATTTTGTGACCTTCGCCCCAAACCGATACTGCTTTGTGTGAGTAAGGGTAGGAGTTAGAAATTAAATCTTTTGACTTAAGCTCCACAGTCCCTGAGATGGAATCTTCCCCTATGAATCAACCTGTCCTATAAGAAAATCTTTTTCTCCTAATTCTATTACTATAAACAAGCTATGACTTGTCTATACCACTATTAGTTATTTCCGATCTTATATATTGAGAGTTCTTAGAAATGGATTAGTACAAAGATTCTAGAATCATTTTATTTATTCCTTTTTTATATTATTACTATTTTAATAGTTCCTCAGCGAGAACAATTTTATTCCACTAAAACTCGTCTGGACTTGTCTTTGACCTGCTTGACTGAAAAATATACCAGGCAGGGATTTTAAACCTTCTATCAGCACCCTTTTCGGAAAATCATTCATTTTAATTGCCCCTTGAAACTATGCAACAATTTTATTTCATTTCGAGAACCAATATATTATACCAGGTGTATGCATATGAAATGAGCCTTTTTTAAGAAAAAATAAAAAAACCTTTTTAAATAGAGAAGAAAAAATATTTTATTCAAAGTACTCTCCATGACTTTCTTCTACATATTTTGACCACCTTTCTGGCAATTGGTGGATCCCTTCCAAAAAAACTGCTGGTCTTTGGAAGAAAAGCATTCATTGACCCATTTTTCGACTTCTTCATAAGTTTTGAAGTGCTGCTCTTTAAGTGCGTGGCCCATCGACGAAAACAGGTGGTACTCGGAAGGAGCCAGGTCTGGTGAGTAAGCCGGTGTAGCAATTCTCAGTTGAGTGCTTCCAGCGTATCCTGAACCGTTTTTGCTTTATGTGAAGGAGCATTGTCATGAAGGAAAATCACTTTATTTTGCCTTTTTTGATATTCTGGCCGTTTTTCCTGCAATTCACGGTTCAAATCATTTAATTGTTGTTGGTAGCGTTTAGCATTTACCGTTTCAGCAGGTTTCAATAGCTCGTGATAGAGGACACCTTTCTTGTCCCATCGTCATCGTCATCGTCATCGTTGAAACCATCTTTTGCATGTTGCTGATGATAAAGCATGACTACCATAAGCTTCTTCAAGCATTCGTTGAGATTCTGCCTCGTTTTTCTTTAAATGATTAACAAAAAATTAATGCTGTCCGAATATCGTATGCTGAAGGCAGAAAATTCGACATTTTTAACACGAAAATTTTTTATGTTGTTGTAGTACAAATCAAATTTTCAACACTGAACGTTGTTGAGAGATGCCAAAGCAATAAAAAAATAATAAGGCTATGGTTCGTTCAAAATAAACATAACCTATAGTGCAATCTATCGTAAAAGGCTCATTTCATATGATACACCTGGTATATACTTTTCAAAACAAAAAATGTTTTTTTATAGAAATATTTGAAATAACGGATAATAATTTGAAGTCAACCTTATATATTTATGAAAATACTCTAAATGCTTGAAATTTTAGGGATGCACCGCATCCACGGCCCGCACTCCACTGAAATTGATCAATTTTTCACCAGCAAACAGATTAAGCTAGAAATGTGAACCTTTGTAATAAGTACATGATTATATCAAATGTTAACTCATTAGATACAAACTCTCCATTCAATTATTCGATTTTTTTTTAATTTTCTGTATTTTCAATCGGAAATTCTGAAAAACTAGAAAGTCTAAAAACTAATTAGTTCTTCGTTTTGGGAATAAAAAAATTTTGGCATCAGTTTGAATTTTCTATGACTATTTCATCTATTATTAAGTTATCGTGGGTATCATAATCAAGTGTCAAAAACATAAGAATATAATATAATATTGTATATATGTCAATATCTTGGATGGCTATAGCTAATAAGCTGAAATTTGCCAGAATAATTTTTATTAGTAAACTTCACTATTAAGTGTTAAGATTCAATTTTCCAGCTAGAACCATTATTGCTAGCATATTTACTTTAAAAAAAATATGACGAGAACGTTTTAGAGGACTAATACATAGTATGAAAATGTATTAATTAAATGTAATGAAATCGTGAATTGAAGGACCTTGGACTTGGTAAGCTGTTTGGAGTTTCGGTCAATTAATAATTTTAAAACATGAATATCTAAATTTCGATTTAATATTTTTTACATTGAATAATAGAAATTAAGAATTTGATCTCTAATAGTATGAAACAAGTATGGACTTGTAATTGGCATCCTTGCAATGCCTTAGCTCTAAAGGAAGAGAGGTTATTCTATCATTAGTCATTTTTCTCGATCAGATTTTAATGAAAGAATCTCTCACCTGCACATTTATATTAAATGACAAATAAAGTGGAAACTTCATAAAGAGAAACAAAAAGATTGTCCTCTGCTTGATGCAAATAAACATACACACATATATATCGAGATGATATATATGTGTGTATGTTTATTTTCATCAAGCAGAGGACAACTTCTTTGTTTCTCCTTGTGAATCAACAACTCTGCTACTCTCGGCAAAACAAAAACTTTTCAATTAAAGTGGAAACTTATTTACGATAGAGACACCTTGTTAAGTAATTAATAAGAAACTTAAATATAAAATAAATTCTTCATTTATTCCTAATGTCTAATGATGTCCTTAGGTGGGGGGGGGGGCAAGGGAGAATTGCCCCTTTACAAACTCATTGCCTCCCCCCTAAAAAGATCGAAACTCCATGAAGTCCATCTTGGCGTGTGGCCGCTCCAATACTTTATCTGGATCGCATTGAATAAAGTAAAATTGGGAATGCTTGCGCCTTTTTTGAAAGGTAGCCATACCCTTAATTGATCTGCTAATTCAGTTGTCTATATAGCAGGGGCTCCCGTTATTCGAGAAGCTCTGTGTCTATTAGGGGGAAGTGGGGGAATATCGACTGTCGGGCAAAATCGGCCAGTTTCAAATCTCATAAACTTGGCGCCATACGAGCGAAATTTAGAGACCATTCGAAGGATGGCTTCGTATATACCTAATTTATATGGTTAGTATTGTGCCATCACTCGTCTCCTCTACATTCTGTCAGTTTTACTGATGTATAGACTTTTCTTATTAAAATTGTGCTGGTCTTATTAAGTAAATAACACTTTTATATTTTCTAAATGTATTATATTTTACGTTCCTAGGATATAGCGGATATTTTAAAATAATTTGGGTCTAATTTGATTCATTTTTAATCTATACTTTTTGTAAAAAAGATTTTAATGTTAAGTGTATTGGTTCGGGTAAAATCGATCAGGCTGGTCGATGTTACCCTCCAGTGATCGGTATTACCCAACCTAATATTTACACTTGGTAGGTATGGGGTAATAAATATTTTAAATCAAGTGCGTAATAAATATAAGCATTACTAATGTTACAATGTTAAAATTAAATTCATTTCAAAATATTAGTGTTTGGTCGATTTTGCCCTCCACTGTGATCGATATTACCCTACCGGTCGAAATTACCCCATATTTCCCCTTTTTTAAAAAAAGTACCTTATAAAAAACATTTGATTATTTGCAAATCCAATAGAAGAAACTCATAACAGATCAAGTTTGGCCGTTTTGAGCATCTTATTACCAAGATTAATACTTGATATTTTTAACAGCGATTAAGTAGTCGATATTCCCCCACTTTCCCCTAAATGAGCGGAGTGATGTTGTTATATACTGGCAAACAGCGAGCGTGCCACGACAGGTTTGAACATGATTTGTGTCTGGTGATGCTTCCCTCACCCTATATGATGTATGAAGAAATGTTGTAATCAAGCATTAAAGTGTTTTTTTCTTTTCTTTATATTTTCAAATTATCGCAAAATCGGTGAAACTATTTATTATTCGCCCTATTAGTTCTTTTTGTAAAAAAATCTTGAAACGTGAAAAAATGTTGTGGCCGCAGCAATTTGGGCTCAGTGGATATAAAGGCGCCAATCAGTATTTCGCACGACGGCGCAAAAGGGAATTGACGCGTCACTGGCTATCCTAGATATCTAAATCCAAACACACAAACAGAAAAAATGTTTAAATGATTTTTCTCTACGTATTAGGTACTAGACATAATTATTACAACACAATGAGCTAAATTTTTTTCTTTGAAAATTTTTGACTGATTTCACTACTTCACACACAGTGAACCTCCCCAACGTACATTGTAATGAAAATATGTTAGTAAGGGTCATTATTAATAAATCAATCATTACCTTAAATGGTAATACAATTTTGTTCCATTTCATTGTATATACCTAATTGGCGTAGGTTCTAAAAACGGCAAACCAGAATTTTGCTACACTGCAAATATGGCCATCATCTTCATTATAGAATCACAATTCTAAGACTTGTTTGATGCACCACCATCCAATCAACTATTTCCCATATCAACCCTTTCCCTTCTCTAAAAGTCCTACAACCCATATCTTATCTTATCTGATCTTATCTACTCTTATTAAATGAGCAAATCTTGTATATATATATCCAATCGGGTATTCGAAAACAGCTCTAACGATTTCGCTAAAAATTGGTGAACTTATCAAGTCTTTTGAGTTATTAGTCGTGTATAAATTTTAATCCGATTGAAATAAAGAAGGGGCTGTAAATTAGTCATGTAGCAAAATAAATAATTTAATCGTTCATATCTCGTCTTCGGAAAGTCGCAGAGCCTTGAAATGTGAAACTTAAGCTATTTATAGGCTACAAGAAGTACCACCAAATTTTGGCTAAAATAGAAGTACCGGAAGTTGATGTTTACGTACGTAAGAATGTAACCCCCTGCGTTTCACAACCATATATTTCAGAGCTACAAAATTCGAAAATTAAGCTCGATATAGGCTAGAAGGTGTACATCAATCTTTTTTTGTTTTGTTTTGTTTTTTGTTTGTAGTTTTGTAATGTTTGATTATTGTTTTTTTCCTCTTCTTGATCGCATTGCACAGTTGTGGGGCGCTTTTGGCGCTCCCAACACTCTAGCCTTGGTTCTGGAGTCCTACTGGCGCCCATATATACATGTACTTTTCACTAATAGCCACAAGATCTGGCGTAATTGTTTGGACGGCTGATGAGGGTTTTAACCTAATTTGTAAACAAATCTGTATTCTTTCTGTAAAGAGCTGTTCCCCTCTGCTTGGCGAAATAAATCAGTACACCGGAAGTTGACATTCAAAGATATTTCGTATTTTTTGATTTTCTCAAAAACCGCACTAACGATTTATTTTAAATTGGTATACTTATCAAGTGTCATGAGTTATTAAGCTATCTAGAAGGGAAAAGTTACCGAGCATCGCTCGGTGCTCCAGGCACTTATTATCTGAGGAAAATATTCTAATCTAGGTCTTTTCCTATGTCTTTTATTCTCTTGTGTTAGCCTTAAAAAAAAATTAATTTAATTTTTCTTCTAATTTTTTTATTTTTCAATTGATTGAATAGGCAGACAAAGAAAATGTATAACAATTAATGTCATATAAAAAATGTACTCCTTTTATCTATTTGAACAAGTTTGTCATCTTGTGACAAGCCTTTCATTCGAAAGACAATATTTTCCTTGTGATTGATAAAAGCTTTAAACATTTAAGTTTACAAGTTACACTGTTTCAACAAAATCAATTGACAGGAGAATCGAGATAATAAGAATACATTTTTAAATCAATTTCTTATCACTTTGATGGGCTGTATTTTGGTCAAAGTCAATCAGGTTTCAACTTTGAAAATTCTTCTGGAGCAGACTACTGGAAACCGCTCAGGTCTTAAGATAGTTGTTTCGCGACAATACTAGCAAAAATTTAATGCTATAGTATATAAGGAATAAGGATTCAAAAGCCCAAAACTTTTTGCTGTTTATGTACCTATTCTAGCCAATCCCGTGATCGTTTGACAAATCTGGCACCATTGTAAGTGATTGAATATTTTTATATTAAAATGACAGATAAAATACATTTTAAAGGTCGATTTATTTCTATAAAAATCGTTTTGTTATTTTTTAACAAATGTAATCAACGCCTACGTTACATCTTATGAAAATTATAATTTTGAAAAATCTGGCGCATGCACGCTTTATACATCTTAATAAATGAGCTGTTGCCAAATTGTTTTTAGTGTAAATTTTTTTTATACATTTTTCATTATTTATTCATTATTATCATAGAAACTGTGTTGTAACTATGAATCAAAATTGTCTTAAAATATGTATTGGTTATTGTTTAATGTTGGTTTAGTTTTTTATAAAAATGGTAATGGTAAGGGTTTCTTAATTATAATTAAATATGTATGTAAATTCTCCGATATCCCGTATAGTGCAATGTATAAGTCTAAAAAACTCTATTTTTGAAATATAATATCTCCGGAACTATATTGTTCATAAATTTCGTTTAGCCACCAATCGATGTACAAGTATTTAAATAATAATCTATCTAAATTTCAAAAAAACCCATTTGGCGGAACAACTACCTTAATCCTGACTCAATCCCGACACCATCACATCCGTTCTACAATTTTCAATTATGAAACAAAGGAATATTATTTAGAAGGAAACCGATCTTGCTCTCTTTTTCTGATTTATTTTGCTACTTCCGAATGCATAACTCTGTTTGCTTACGTCTAGTTTGGATTTCCGTTGCCGAAATTAAGTTGTCAAGAGCATAAAAAGTAAACTTGGTACCTTTGATCTGTTTCCTATTTGAATACAAAATAGGTCATCAACTGTTCATTAAGGTCGCTTGTTATTGCAGAGAATCGTACAGAGAGTGTGTAGGACATCAATGGCTGTTTTTACTAACACAAACGCAAAAAGGTCTGTCTACCTAGAGTCAATGTTGATTCTATAAAAAATAGGATCGAGTTTTAGTATAAGATAAATCAAGTGTTGGCAATTTAATATTGAAATTTCACTGGATCGTTAAGAATGCTCCTAGTAGACACAAACAAATTACAGTCCAAATGCTATTTCTAAATAATAAATCCATATTAAATTATATTCAATTGATACCCCCCCATTATGCAGAAAACAGAACTCTCGATTCAAGGCCAATTTTTAAGTAAAGTTTATATAAATTATTTTAAAATAAATTTAGCTGTTTATTGAAAAAATTTTATTAATTATTTTATATAATAAAGTATATACCTAAATATAAATCTTAAATAAAAAACAATCTGAAAACATTTATTTGAAATTCTCAATGGAATTTTTAATAATTTGAAAAAATAGCAGTTTAAGGAATATAAAGCAACTTTAAAGGGGTTCGTGACTGTTTATAGTTTTTATAAGAAAATTCTCAAATCGATCCTTCCCCCCGCGTGGATTAATTCAAAATCAAATATAATTTCTTTTATGCAAATTGAAATTTTTCCTATTTTGAAGGTGAATTCACTACAACCTTCTTCATTGTAAAATCCGTAACTGAGTGATGGCTAATAGACACTTTCATTGGATTCTACAATGTATTATGTATTAACATAATATAATATATAAAATAGATTTACTCTCGATCGATTTCTTTTCATTTTCATGTTGCGAAACGAATTTGCAAATTTTTTTTCTTTCTTACATTTGATCATCAGCAGGTGGTGATGTGAAAATCTGAATAAAGAATCCATCAATAAATAAAAAAAGTCTTATTGGAGAATTTTACTCTTTTTTTCTTTTATACCTATGTATATATGTTAGTTTCAATCTTGAAAACGTCCTTGCCCGAAGCTATCATCAAAATTATCATCATCATCATCATTAAGCTATAGTGAGATTTGATTTTCAAGCATAACATCGAAAGTGAATGAGAGTATTACTTGAAGACGCCTTCGGGGCCAAAAAGACCGCTTTCGTCTTCGCCTCTTATGTAAAAAGTCATTAAAATTCACACACACACTCACACAGACACACATGGCTCACGTATACAAACATACAAAGATAGGCGTATCCACAAATAGTCAATTATTCTGGATCAAAAGAGTTTTATTTTGATAGATATTTTCGATGTATTTTATTTTATTTCTCATATTAGTGGATTAATCAAAATTGTAATTTTAAAATAAATTTTTTACAACGTCAAAAACACAAAAATTCTGGATTGTGATTAATGAGAGATTAACCGGATTAATGGACCATTAAAGAAAAATCTTCTAAAAAGAAATCACTGAGTAATTTTATGATAGAGCTACTACGGATAAATAATATTCAAAACAAACCAATATAAATAAATTAATAATTTATTAAATAAACTTTAAAAATAAAATATAAATTATAAGAAAATATGAATATGTTAAGTCTTGTATTTAAATTTTAACTGCTGAAATTTTTAAAAGAAATCATTTTTGATTACTTCACTTTTAGGTTGAATTTGTTTTTGAAGTGAAACTTAGTTTCTGTTTAAAAATTTTTATTAATGGGACTATTATTAGTACGAATTTCATTAAAAAATGCAACTAATTATTTATACCTATTAAAATTACGAAATACCACAAATTACCCACCAAAACAAAATTTCTACGAAAAAATCAGCATATTACTCTGCAAAAGAACCATTAAATTTTGAAATAAATAATTGAATACCTATGGCGAATCTTCAACAAGAAACACAACATTTAGGTAAAAGTTGCGCCTCATAATCACAAATTTTATACCAATTTTCAGCTTGACAGTTAAACTGAACGAAACCTTCCTAATTAACCATATGGGTAAAATAACAAGTTGTGTGAGGAGTCTGTGAAAGGCCAAGCTAAAAATCTAAATTTGATACATAAGAGCTGTAAACATTATAATTAATCTTAAAGTTGCGCTTTGTAATCATAAGCTTCATGCAATTGCTAAAACTCGTAACAGTTTCTTTTATAAAGAACATTAAGAGTATTTTGATAAATACAACATCAAAATTTCAGGAGGATCTTTAAATTTTCAAATTATTATCCGAAATTTCAAATATTTCTATAAAAAAACATTTTTTTGTTTTGAAAATTATATTGGTTCTCGAAATGAAATAAAATTTTTGCATAGTTTCAAGGGGCAATTAAAATTAATGATTTTTGCGAAAAGGGTGCTGATAGAAGGTTTGAAGTCCCTGCCTGGAATCTTCCAGTCCAAGCAGGTCAAAAACAAGTTCAGACGAGTTTTAGGCGATTAAAAATTGTTCTCGCCGAGGAACTATTAAAATAGTAATAATACAATAAAGGAATAAATAAAGATGATTCTAGAATTTCTGAACTAATCCATTTCTACGAGCTTTCAATAAATAAGATCTGAAATAACTAAGATTGCTTTAGACAAGTCATAGTTTTGTTATATCAATAGAATTAGAAGAAATTTAAGATTGGTTAAGGCTGATTCATTGTGTAAGATGGTTGATTTCCATCTCAGGGACTGTAGAGTTGAAGTCACAAGATTTAATTTCTGACTCCCAAAATTTATATTTTAAAAATCTTATGTTAAATTTGAAAAATAACGAAAATGATGCTGTATTCGAGGAAATTTTCAAAAAAAAAGCAAAAATTAAAATAACATTACAAAAAATGAAGGGTACTCTTTTGGACAGCATCCCCTGGTTGAAAAGTCACCAACCCCCACTGATATATACCTATATCATATATATATAATTTATTTGTTAGAAACTATAGTTTCGAAGGTTGACCTTCATCATCAATCTTTTTGATTACCTATAAATATCTTATGTGTTATTTCTCATGAGTTCAAACCTAGAATATAGAAAAAAAAATTTTTTAGCTAAATTTTAAATTAAGGATAGTCACCCCCTTTAGGGGATGAAAGGTTGATAAGGAAACTTATTTCAGGACATATTCATACTTAGTGATTTGGTATTGCTCTAGAATCTAGTAGAAATCATTTTCTTAGGGAAATTTTAGATTAATGGTAAAATATTTTGAAAAAACATATGAAAAACACTAATTTTTTTCTGCCCGATTGCGATTGCCTCTATGTTGGTAAAATAAAAATAAAATATATATTTTTACTAACTACTTTAACTAACGTTTAAAAGTTAATTTGTCTAAAACACAAGTAACTATACTTTAAATAGAAAAAGTCACGAAAAGAAAAAATGACATTCAATCTAAAGAGTATTCCTAGTAGGAATATCCGTGGCCTAGTTGGTAAAGCCGCTCTTCGGCTAAAGGAGAGAGATACGGGCTTGAATCCTGTCGGAGGCTCAATTCATTTTTTCTTAAAAAAAAAAATAATAATAATAAAATAATTTTCTAAATACATATGTAGAATTAACATAAGAAATTATTGATTATATTATTAGTCTAACTTTCGCGGCTCAAATTGCTTTAAGAAAAAATTAAAACTAACGTTTAAAAGTTAATTTGTCTAAAATCATATATTTTGAAAAGAAAAAATTTAATTGATTGTTTTTAATATAGGTAATTAGTATAATATTTAATATTAGTATAATATATTATCCAATATAATATAATTAATATAATTAGCGAAAACAACTTTTTTCTTTTTTCAATTTAAAAAAAGAACAAAAAATCTAATGATAAAGGACGAATTTCTCCTGAAACGTCTAGTTCAAAAATAAACGTTCCAACATTGTTTTATAAAATATTTGTATTTTTTTATTAAAATCATATAAATATAGGTATAAATAAGTGTATGATGAGTATTAGGGTGGTCCTTATTTTGGGCATTTTCGAATTTTTACGCTGACAAGGGCTTATATGGTTCGAAATAAATTTTAAAAAAATATCCCTCAAATTTCAAGTCTTTATCTCAATTATAACCTGTGCCTCCATCGATGTAAGTTTCTCATCTAAATAACATGGGGTTTTTGCTATTAAATATCAATTATTTATTCCGGCCCTTTGGCCGAAAGTAATGGTTAAAAAAATTTCAAACTCTGTAGACTTTATCCTTATAATAGTAGTGATCCATTATTACAGATTTTAAGTTATTATAATTTTGGAGTTACAGCTAGATAAAATACTGGTATATATCTTAGTGTTGCTAAGGTATAGACTCCAAAATTATAATAGCTAAAAATCTGTAATAATTCATAGGAATAGCTACTATTATAAGGATAAAGTCTACAGTTTCAAATTTTTTGAACCAATGCTTTGGCCAGAATAAAATAAGCTGACGTGTTCTGATGTGGCCATCCGCTTTACTTTACCATACAACCTGGCCCCTCTCTTATATTTAATATTAAACAACATTATTTATAATCACGTAGGGGAGTGGGGTTAGTTTTTCCATTTTTAGACTCCTGGGGGCCCACTGATTATATATACAAAATTTGGTTGAGTTTGGTACAAGTGCCTATATTTTCATTTTTTGACCATACACCCCCCCCCCCATTTTGGGCGGTTAGTTTTTGCATTTTTAGACTTCTGGGGCCCCACTGATTATGTATACAAAATTTGGTTGAGTTTGGTAAATAGCCAAGATTTTCAATTTTTGACCTCCCCCACCCAATTTTGGGCGGTTAGTTTTTGCATTTTAGACTTCTGGGGTCCGACTGATTATGTATACAAAATTTGTTTGAGTTTGCTCAAATGGCCTAGATTTTTAATTTTTAACCCCCCACCTCCAACCTCCTTAATTTTAGGTAGATATGCATCAAAATCTAATCAGCTCTTAATCTCAACGGACCAAAACTAGGTGTGAAATTTAGTTTTTATATTCACACTAGTTTTTGAGCTAGCTCGTCCACAATAATTTGGTAACGCACAGACTAACAGACATTTTGACAAAACAATTATTATCTCGAGAAATATAATTTTTTCGATGTTCACTTATAAGAGCTTGTTTGTAAACCGAAATGCCATGGTTTCGCTCAATTTTTTTTAATCAAAATTGTTTCAGCCGTTTTTGAGATATTTCGAAAAAAAAACCCACTTTTTTCATGCACGATTACAATACTTGACCATACCCTGTATGGTAAAGTAAAAATTGATCTTTCAATGGCAAATTGTTATTTAGATGAGAAAATTACATCGCTGGGGCACAGGTTATAATTGAGATAGAAACTTGAAACTTGGGGGATATTTTTTTTTTAATTTATTTCGAACCATATGAGCCCTTGTCAGCGTAAAAATTCGAAAATACCCAAAATAAGGACTACCGTAATGAGTATGGTAGAATCAAGATGGCCAGATCACTTTATTTCCAATTAAATAAAACATACAAAGTTGTTTAGATGATTGATGAGAGATATATGCGACGGGTGTGTTTTTGTGCAATATGTTGTGATTGTGTGCGATGTGCATCGGTAACGGTCGCGTGCCGTCCAGGTGCGCCAACGGCGTGGGTGATGGGGGCTTGAGGGCTTGAGGGCTTGAGGGCTGCTCTTGCTGGCTGGCCACGCGACAAACACCAACAGACCAGAACCCGGACTTCGCAGCTGCCCATTTTAATGCTCTTCTTTCAACCCACATTCATAGGACACACTTGGAATTTCATACAAATAACGACTTTCCCCCCTGCCTTCAAAACAACTCTTCCCCATTTGATAAATACTTAATCTTTCGGTTTCAACTCTTCACTGGTTTTCATCTTAAAGGTCAAAGCAAAGGATCAAATACTCGATTTTCTAATCTGTTGATTTTGGAACGTTTTCTGCTGTTTGATTTTCAAATTGGTTCTATAATTTATATATCACGATGTATTTTTTACTATCTTTATTAAGTTTTTCCTATTTCACCTGTCCATTGGAATAGATCAATATTTATTCACAGACCTTTTGAACACACACATTACAGATACAAAAAAAAACACAGATAAAGAAATTTAATTCTATTCCGAAAGTACATTAATATTTTATCTAATATAGAATAAAATTTTTCGGGGTTGGGGGACTTTATTTTTGGTAAAAATTTAAATTTGTTTAATATAGGTAAGTATATATTAAAATTGAAATTTTTTAACGAAAATGAATTTAACTCGAATCAAAAATTTTAATAGATATATTTATATTGAATGCAGGAGGATCCTGCCCCCTCAGTAGTTGAACCCAAGCACTAGTTTGCTTTCCGGGCAACTAATCGCTTGCTTGAAATTCAATGTAAAATTTTTCAAAATTCAGAACACAGGAGGTAAGTATTCATAAAATAATTTTGTTAAAAAATAAATTATTTATTTTAGATGTCAGATGGTTTCGGGTTGGGCTCGATTCCCGTGAACTTTCTGAAATCTCAATTAAACATACCTAACACATAGCCCCCGCAGAAAATTTCGAACCCGGGGCCCAAAATCTGAAGCGGGCCATTTATTATGGAATAAGTTTGTGTTTAATATGAAGTGGAATAATAAAAAAAAATGCCATGGCCGGGTCCGGGCCCCTGCGGGCACCTGGACCCCCGTTACGGGGGCTATGACCTAACAATATCTTTGATACTCATCTTTGAACATCTTTTTTTTAAGCATTTATAAATAAAAATTTTAAAAGATGTTTAATAATAAATTTTCTCCCATATGCTTTTACTACTCAAAAAATACAAGATCGATTCCAAAAATTATAGAGAACCTCAAAATAAACATTTTTTGTTAATATTTCTAAAAATTTGCCGTTTTGGCAGTTTATTATTCAGTTGCACGAAATTTTGACTACTTTGATACGGAGAATGTACTCTTCGATTCACGGATTCTATTAAATAGTCCTGGTCTTATGAAGTTTTCTAAAAGTTTTGGCAAATTTTGTACTATTTTGAAAATAAATTTGAGCTTTCAAAGAAGATCTCATTATACTCGTATTACTAAAAAAATTGCAGTTAGTGGTGCGTTCCCTTAATTAGAAGACTTGAGGAATTTTCATGATGAGCTGTTTGGCCTGTTGAAAAAAATATCCCAAGTAAAACATGCTTCAACTCATTCTGAAGTTAGGCTGATTAATTGTTTATGACCAAGAGTAATTGAAACGATAAATTATAAATTTAATTTGCTATTGGGCTAAACCGGCTGATTTGCAGGCTGGATTAATTTACAACAAAAATTACTTGTTTTTTCCAAATTTGTCAGAATGTTTTAGGAATATTCTGTAAAAGATTCTTCCATTTAATGAGATTATAATACAATTTATAATGCATGAATAAGGTAAAGGCTGAGATCACGTGCAAGTAAAAACATAATAACCGAAACACAAGTTGGAATCTAATTTGTCATATAAAGTCAATACTATTTCCAAAGTAGAATTTGAAGTAAAAATCATTATAAATGCCTCCGTATCAATCAATCAAGGAATTTAGATGTTCAAGAGCAAATTTATCCGTTTGGGATTTATTTTAAATCTCAAATAATGTAATTAAGAAGTACAGAAATCAAGGTAAGAAATTTCATATTGTCATTTAACAAATTAAATATCTATTATGCCAAATCAATTCAGATTTATTTATAATAAAATCGCGTTGAAAGAGTTGAATAAAAATAACTATTTCCGAAGATAATGAGAAAAACACTATCAATATTTTCGATAAACATATATTAAGTAAATGAGGGGCCAGGTGTTGGTAAAATCCTGTGGATAGCTACCATATCAGCTTATTTTGAATTGATTTTTGGCCGCTGACTATTATGATTTTTTCATTGTCATTGTTGTTTTGTTTTTCGATCCCAAAATTTAGTTACGTGTCTCAAAATGTGGTGTTTAAGACTATTGGCGTAGTTAGGGAGATATCCTAGGGGGGAGGGGGCAATCCTCAAGCTGATTAGCACCACAAGATTTCAATTTCGGTAATCCGATTAGAGAAGAAATAACTTTTTAGTAGAATTGAAAATTTTCGAAGTACCGAAATAATTTAATGAGAAATACATAAGTGATGCCTCGTAATAATGGAGTTTCAATTTTTCTATCCGGGCAATGAGTTTTATAGGGAGTATTTATCTAACTTTCCACTTAAATGTCACCATTACTGCCTAACAATTTAAGGTAAACAAATTCATATAAGGACTTTTAATAAAGTACATTTAATTTCCATCAGAAAAGTTTATATGAGAGAAATGTCTAAAATCAATAGTTTACGAATTATGTAAATATTTTTCAATATAAAATGAATTGGCCAGGTAATTTTTTACATCAAAAATATGAAATTTGGTTGATGAGATAGATTTCGTTAAAAAATTTCGTTACTTGTGTATTAACGCCACTGCAGCTACAGATTTGTCGGTTTGTAAATTTCGCCAATCTACACCTAAAATTTTTGAGATAAATCATAAAATAGAATAAATCAGTTCCCCTCTGTCAAAAAACAACTTGAATAGGTTCGGTTTATGATCTCGGTCCGATTAGATAAAAAAATGCGTTCCCAAACACACCTTGCAAATAACTTGAATATTCGGTTTATGATCTCGGTTCGATTAGATAAAAAATGTGTTCCCAAACAAACTTTGCGGTGCCGTTAATGTACCCGCATTTTTTATCTAATCGAACCGAGATCATAAACCGAACCTATTCAAGTTGTTTTTTGACAGAGGGGAACTGATTTATTCTATTTTATGATTTATCTCAAAAATTTTAGGTGTAGATTGGCGAAATTTAAAAACAGCCAAATCTGTAGCTGCGGTGGCGTTAATACACAAGTACCAAAATATCACATTCAATCTAAGGGCCACCCTTTTATTTTTGTAAAAAATTGTTTACTTTTCTCAGAAAAAAATATTTAATTTTGAATGTTTAATCCTCTCTACTCTAGATATTTAAATAGTCATCTGAGCTAATTATACATATTGAATTTTCTTTTAGTAAATTAAATTATCAACATGTTTCTTCATTGGAATTTTTTTATATGTAGAATACCTAGGGCATTAGAGCAATATTTATCCAACTTTCATCTTAAATTTCACATTAGTGCCTAACCTTTTGAGTTACACAAATTTATAAAATGACTTTTATTTAACAAAATTTAATTTCCAACAGTAAAGTTCATATAAGGAAAATGTCTAAAATCAATAGTTTATGAGTTAAAAGAGAGATTCCAATATTGTAAAGTGGAATGGACTTTATGAATCAATAACAAATTATGTGTCTCTGATCTCGACACAACCTCTCGAAAAGAATTATAAATGAGAAAGAAATCGATCTTATTTTATCGATTTAATCTACCTGGAGATTCACAGTATCTGTCTAATATAAGAAAATAGCAGTTTAGTTAAGAATTTCGTAGTTTAAAATTTTTTATGATAAAATTCAATTTCTTCGCTCCGGAAGCGAATCAACTAGAAATGGCAAAAAGTTTTATTTTTTTTCTCATTAGATATTTATTTAAATCTATTGAAATTTCATATCTGTGTGCTATGGTCATTTATCTTTTATACCAAATAATTATTATTACGAAATTTGAATTTTAAAGGGTAGTTTATTTGAAGTCCAATTTGAAAAAACGCTAATAGCTCCGTTAAAATTTTTTTAAAAAATATGAAATTAATAGATATTATAAAACAATTATTTATTAATCATTTGCTTCAATTTTGAACGAAATCGCTTCGGTACTTTTTGAGAAAATCGTCAAAAACCCAGAAAACCGTCTATGAATGGCCGTTTTAGAAACATTTTAAAATTCACCTCCATGTCACAAGTCATTCTTTCGTTTCATATGACTTTTTCAACTTTTTTCAAAGACATCTCGTGCTTTCAAAAAGCATCGTTTTTGAGACGGCTCAGATGGCTTTAGATCAATTACTCAAAAAGTACTGAAGAGATTTCGTTCAAAATTAAAGCAAATAATTAATAATTAATTGTTTTATAATATCTATTAATTTGATATTTTAAAAAAAAATTCAACAGAGTTATTAGCGTTTTTTCAAATTGGATTTCAAATAAACTACCCTTTAAAATTAAAATTTCCTAATAATAATTATTTAATATAAAAGATAAATGAAAATAACACACAGATATGAAATTTCAAAAGATTTGAATAAATATCTAAGGAGAAAAAAATAAAATATTTTGACATTTCTAGTTGATTCGCTCCTGGAGAGAAGAAATTCAATCTTTTCATACAATTTCTTCTTTCTACAAAATTCTTAATCAAAATGCTATTTTCATATATAATAGACATACTGTGAACCTTCAGATAGATGAAATTGATAAAATAAAATCGTTTTCTTTCTCATTTATAATTCTTTTGGTCTTATCAATAGGGTCGCAAGTCACTCGGCATCAGCGAGTCATTTGGTACCGTTTTCTAGCTTTTTGCCATTTTCTTAAAAAATAATCAATCAATTTTGTTCAAACTTGAATATAATTATTAATAATCGATGGTTTTATAATATTTATTAATTTTATATATTTAAAAATTATTTCAAAGTAGTAATAGCGCAAATAAAATAGTATACTATAAAATCCCCACTTCGATACTAATATTATAATTGCGGAAATAAGTTTGTATACAAAACCGCAGTGTATTGTTAGTTTGTTTTTATGTTTACACGTAAAAACTAAGCAACAAATCTATATGTGTATGTGAATTATTCCATTCGTGGAAAGCCAAAATTAAAGTCACACCTGCTTAAATGAGATTTCCTATCGTGGACCCCCATTTACCTCTCATAGATCTCCATTTTTTTTCATTAGCATGTTTTTATGTTTACACGCAGGTCATCTTGGACCCCTGGGGATTCATGTAGACCACTTTGGGAACCACTGCTCTAGATGTTTATTAAATAGAGATATAATCAATCAAATCAAAAAACAATCGATTTCATTTGAAAATGAATATTGCATATGAAAATTTTGAAAAATATTATTACATTGATTAAACTTAAGATGAAGCCAAGACAGCTGTAGGATTATATAAAATATAAATTTAAATATTCAAACTAAGCAGAATACACAATTTGATGGAAGTATTCCTTAAGTTCACGCTTGAAAAGTTAAGTGCAAGGGCTAAATGACTAATTTAGCCATTAATTAACCATTAAAGTAAGTACTTATTTATTATCCATGATTCGGTCATTCCGGGATAGAGAGATTTTCCTCTTTTAATCTCGATTAATGCTTTACATATCGTAGTAAATCTGCTAACTCACAACAAGGAAATTTTACAGGGAAGAGAAAAAACAAACTAAATTTAACATTGTCCTTATGGAAAAAATATTTTTCACATTTTTTTCTACAAGTTACTATTGTAATTTTAAGAAGCAGTTTTACTTGCACGATACTGCATCTCTTTTTCTTTCGAAGGGTATTATTATGTCATATTTGATAAAAAAATGGAGTTAGCAGTTTTACACTGTAAGCCGACGATATGTGTAGGTTTGTTTAAAGGCATTTTCAATTATTTTCGTAGTTTTTAGTCTCAGGCAATTTCCAGAATCAGCAAGAATAAAATTTCTCTCCCACGTGAATCGACTTATTGCTATCTATATATACTTAAAATTCACTTATGCTCTTTTACTTGGAATATCTATTGAATGGAACAGTGCCAAATTGATGACCCCTGTGACCTGAAAGAAGACCGGAAAGTTGTTCTATTTAATTTATCTATTTAGAACCCGTTAAGAACATACTACACGTAACGACAATTTACGAAAACAATATTTGTTAAACAATTAACTGTTTTGAAAAATGAAAGTATTCATAGATAAACTTATAAGCATTGCTAATATCATGAATAGATTTTCCAGGAAGAATCAGAGTGAAGACGGTTTAATACACAGATCAAAAGGTTAAAGAATCGAAACTTCATATTCATTTTAGGTAAGAAAAAATATTTGGAGGTTTCACTCCACAAATGTGAGTCAATAAAGTTCCATATAAACAATTCGGCATCGAAGGAATAATAATAAGAATAATAATTTATCGCTGTTACCAACAGGGGCGGCCCATGAATTTGTGGGGCTCTGGGCTAACACTACTTGGGGGCCTATATAATTAATCAAACTATTGCCATTTTGTCAAAAAACTGTTTTCTATAATGATGTGTACGGTATGGGAAAAAAATTAGGAAAATATAATATTTTATTTATTTAATATGACTTAGATACACAAATAGCAACTGTAAGACATTATTGCAAAAGAAATTAATGGGTTAGGTGTAGTAATGTTATATAAATTATAAAGCAACCTTTCTCCATTTCTGCCCTGCAAATTTCTTTATTTGCCTATCGCATTGTAAGTCCTATGTTAAATCACAATTTATGAAAAGAAATGATAAATAATTTAGTCGATTGTTCGACATTGTTGTTTAATTCGCAATATTGTCCATTGTCTTAAATGTGGACTGGGGGCCCTTTATATCCACGGGTCCCTGGAATGCAGCTCAAAAAGTCCATATATAGTTCCGCCCCTGGTTACCAAGTAGAATGCTCCCAATAGCGTATTCGGAAACCTTTGAAAACCAGCTGGTCGCGTCCTAGACATTATTCAATGAAGCAATATTGTTATTTAAATAAAACAAATGAACAAATAATAAAAAAACTTAGTAGATTTCTTTAGATATATTAAGTAAATTGAAAGTTTTTTGCCGAGGGTAGCAGAATTTTTAAATATTAAAGAAGACAATAAAAGAGTGTGTCTTCTGCTGGAATTATAAATCTTATTTATAACCATTTTATTTTAAATTTATTATTCCAGAAAAAGACACACTCTTTTATTGTCTCCTTTAATATATTAAGTAGGTATATACCTATAAAAAATATTTATTTAAGTATAAATATTTGTTCATGTGCGTTTTTTTTATCGTTGAACAACTCTAAGATCATACAATTAATATAATATAATATAGGTAATAATAATTTTTTCAGTTGTTGTTAATTGAATAAAATAATAAAATTACAAAAATTGATCTGATTACATAAGTAATAAAATTTATTTTTCTCTAATAAATGTTCAATGATGTCCGCAGCCTCTGAATTGTTTTTCGCCTGAGTAAGTACTATATTTTTAAAATCGAACAAGTAATCTTTTTATTAGTTTGTATAACACATTCTCTTTTCTTATGAATATTTTAAATAGTATTAGACAATTCTTGCTTTAAGGAAACAAACAAAATATTATTTACTTTTGAAATGCAATCAATCTCTGTTGATATTGATGGCGATGATAATCGTATTTTTGATTATTTATTCAATGGGGTGTGGTTTTAAAATGGACCGCTGTCAACAGCCTCTAAAGAGTTGACATTGAAATAGTGCTTTCAAATGAAACGACATTTATTTTCATTCTTTAAAAAAAGAACTACGTATAATTAACAAATAGGACGTTCGGAACATCTAGGGACACTTTAAAAAATGAGTCAGATATACACTCATTCAATTAATTAAGAATAGCTGCTTAAAGACAATGTTGCAATTGATTGATTACATACTCAAAGAGAATTAAAGTTTTTCAATTTACTTTCGAATTACTTAATATTTTTTAGATGATTTTAAATTAATAAGACGGGAGTCGGGTTGGCTCAGTTGGCTAACGCACTGACCAAATAAAAATTTCTACTGGCTAAAAACTCGGCTCCCTCACTAACCCTACTAACACTTTACTTATGTGCTGTCTAAATGGACTTTGTTCCCGGTGACATTAAATAAATAAAAAAAAAAAATTAATGAGAGTGAAAACTAAATAACTACCTAATTTTATTGAAAATTAAAGCATATGTTTTATTAGTGAAACAAATTCTCGAATAGGGTTTTTTAGCTCAGAAGCAATATTCAGTTCAGGATGGTAATGAAGAGCAGCACCATACAGATATTTTATTGTAGTGGATAGAACACACTACGGTACTTTGCTCTATTGAGTGAGCTCCATGAATAAATAATATTAAAATACATTTATTTAGTTTTTATAATAATCAGTGGCGTAACAATAGGATGGTATGTCGGAAAAAATGCCACTGGCCCCCGGCCCGAGGGGGCCGCGAGCACAGGAAGATCTTAATATTTATTATTACAAAATTCGTGTTTCGTTTGTCAAGGAAATTCTCAGTTTTCGATCCACTTTTAGACACGAAATAGAAAAGTCATCTTTTATAAGAGAACTTGCTGATTTATTAATCATAATGAATCATTTTATGTATTCAGGTTTTCCTGAAGTGTCCACTGCATTTCTATTATTTGTAACCATTCCTGTGAATAAGGCTATTACCGAGCGATTGATGAAAACTTATTTAAGAAATTCTATAAGACAAGAAAGATTATGAATTTTTTACTTAAAGAAAGTGGTGTAGGTTTTAGGTGAAGCATGATATTAATTAATAAAGTAAAGGGTGTGTAGTTTCACTGTAAAACTGCACACCCTTTACTTTATTAATTAAAGGTTATGCACCTTAGCTATTCTATCCTTCGAACATTCCATGACCCAAAATTTGAATATTGATATTTCAATCCAATACCCTCTTTAAATTAAAAGTTACTAGAGAATCAACAAAAAATTCAACAATAATTATAATAGCGATTTATTAAAAAGAAACTACAATGTTGGTTTAGCTTCTTACCATTTAGAGAGGGCCCCACCCGATAAATTTGCCACGGGCCTCAACGTTATAGTTACGCACTGTATATAATTATATTATAATTTCTATTCATTTACTTAGTTATTTTCTTTAGAATTCTAAAGAATTTTTCACTTTTGTTCCATTACTATACATTCAAATTAGAATTTCTTTATGTAGTAATGAAAATCTTGTTTATATATTCTATTTATATATCATCATAATTTTAACAAATAATCATCATTATTTCATTTGGAATTTTTACTATAATTCTATTTTTAAAAGTAAATTAGAAACCGTGCTCATATTTGTAGTAATGAAAATATTTTTTTTTAATATACCTTCATGGTTTGGTGATCTTTTTTAGAGTGCTAGAAAATAACATGGCTCAAATTTTTTTTTTATTTAGAATTATATATTAAATAGTTGATTTGCCGGGGTATTTACTTATCCCAATCATCTCAGACAGGAAAAGGAATCAAATCTACCTTAGTCCATCTAGATGTAGCAGCTCTCTCGCGTAGCTACTATTCATTTCCTCGAGAGTTTCTCGTCAACCTTGTTTCATTTTTACTTTATCCAATGCGAAGCTTGACCGTTTTTATTACACTCTTTATATTAGCTTAACTTTTGTAAGAAATTGGTTGTAAACCCGATCTAGAATGTCGATTTTATTATACCTACTTCTAATTGTCGTATTGATTTGAAACTCTGAATCTATGTGTAGGTAATTCATGTGACAATACAATGATTTTAAACAATCGAGCTGAAAAAATTAACCAGGGGGAAGGGGAGGAATTTGAAAATTATAGCCCCCTTTGATCCAAACTCAACCAAAATTTGTATACATAATCTGTGGTCCCCTAGAAGCATAAAAATAACAAAATTAACAAGGGGGGGGATTTGGAAATTATAGAAGCCTTTGGCCCAAACACAATCAAAATTTGTATACACCATCTGTGAGCCCCCAGAATGGTGGTAATACAAAAAATAACAAAAGAGGGGTGAAATTGGAAAAAATATACTAGACACTTGCTAAATTTAGTTTTCGTTTAGAATTATCGCTTAGAATTATTACCCATTTTAAGACTAAAATGTAAAAAAATAAATTTTAGTTTAAAAAAACTTAAAAATATACTTTTGTGTCAGTAATGCACTAAAAAGTACAAAATATTGTAATAAACTATTTTTGTGTCCAATAACTGAGTCAAAAAGCGTGGGGCACTTTGTCGAAATTAATTAAAAGTACCTACAGGCTTCCCAAAAAAGCGCCCCACGCTTTTTGACTTAGTTATTGGACATAAAAAAGTTTATTACATGACTTTGTACTTTTTAATGTTTTATTTTATTTTTTGCATATAATGCTAATTTTGAACAATTTTCAACCCCCCACCCCTGTTCAATTCTTAAGCTTAAGAGTGCTTGCTACAGATTACTTAATCATATATATATTATATATAGACTAAAGATAAGTTAAGAATTAAAATTAACCCTGATTTCTTCCAGTAAATCATATTTTATACTTTTTTACTTGAAGAGAATTAATAGCCTCCGAGTGATAGCAATAACGCTAATTTTAATTGTTATCTCATATATAAACATTCCAAATAAAATTTATTATTGAATATCTGAACAAAATGCATCTGTTTCGATTCCCCAAAGGATCAGACAGATGGGCTTTATAGTAAATTTATAAGAACCATACTATTATTATAATAGGAGAATGCGCGTCTGAGCTAAAGAGTTGAAATATAAAATTTGATTATAGGATCTGGGTAGGGGATCCATCGCTTAAATGGAAAAGGTATTTGCGGGCTTAACGCAGAAGATGTCGGATCATACCCGGCTGGGTCCTATCTTTTTTCGACTCTTGGTTCAGTATCAAAACGAATCAGGTCCCAATTGCACCAAAATAGGGCAGTGACCTGATAAAAAGTTTTAACTTTCGCGTTCATCTAACGTTAACATTAACCATTCCAAAAAAAATTTATTATTGAATATCTGAACAAAATTCATCTATTTCGATTCCCCAAAGAATCAGACAGATGGGCTTTATAGTAAATTTATATATATATATATATATATTAAGTATAACCTGTAGAGCTACACTTAGGTTTCAGAAAACGAAGATGGTCTTGTTTGAATCATTTTAGTTTGTTTGTTATGCAGTCGAGTTATTTTGCCCTGTTTAGAAGATTCTTTGTTCAAATTTTCAATTCGTAAATGCGTAAATCAATTAAGATAATATATATCACATTATAAAATGTAATAAATGTACATTTATTTATAGATAATTATGCTCATGTAACCTTTCAAAGTCTCTTCTTAATCTCTATCACTCTCTTTTTCTCTGCTTCTGTACTCGGTGTGTGTTATTCTAATATATGTAAATGCTTCCGATTAAAAGCACACCTGCAAGGTACACACACTATTTAATGCTGGAGTGTAATGTGAGAATCACATTTATATACCTACTATAAACCCAGAACGAATTTATTTCTTAACCTTCGGTCTAATAAGATAGATCTCTTTTTCTTTACCTTCCAGGCTTTTTATTACAAATTCTGCAATACTTACTCGGTAAACTCAACAGGAAGTATTGGGAATTTACTTGAAAATTTTAAATGTTTTTTTTTTGCTTATTAGTCTTTGAAATGACTGTAACATGGAGAAAAATTATTGTTATATTATTATTAGTCATAGTTTTTTCTGTTTAAGTTTGGATTCCGATACTCATAATTATTCAAGAACGAACGTTGATTCTGGTACCAAAATGTTTGTTTTTATTTCCAAAACGAAGAAATGATTAAGATTCCTATTTTACTAGCTTCAGAATTTGCGATTCAAAAATGCAGAAAATCAGAAAATTGGCTGAATGCTGAATGTTGCTAATTAAATTTATTTTAATAAACTGCACAATTATGTCAAGTTTCAACTTTCTAGCTCAATCTGTTCGCTCACAACAAAATTGCTAACTCACCGAAATTTGCACAGCGTACGAGTTTTCACTCAATTTTATTTTATCAATATACTATAATACAATCAATGGATTTTTCTATTTGGTATGTTAGGTGTGTGATTTTATTAATTTCTTCTCTATCATTCAAGTTTTAGTTAAATCTTAGGAAATAGAAACCAAAAATTTATATCTAATAGAAAAGCCACTACTACTATGTGTCTCACTTTTGTTATATATTTATGTATTCCATAAATCATTATAAAAAAATGCAATTTTTATCAAACTACACCATTTGTTGTTGTTGATAAATAGAGTGAGAATGAAGGGACATGTTAATCCAAAGAAAACCTAATCTTCCTGAACACAAAATTTCCACATTATTTGTTTATTCAACATATAATAACATAAATGGAACATTCCAAGCCAATCGGACGGTTTTAAAAATTTTCATTTTTCATTTTCTTCCTTTTTTGACATTTTTTAGTACCTATCCATCTAAAAACTCTTCCTGGTAAATTTTGAATTTTTTTTATCACTTGTTTGAATTTCGGTTTTTCACTCATAGCTTTTTCTAAAATGGTATAAATTCAAAAAAAAAAAATTGAAATTTTTCTTTTTTTACAGAAAAAATAATAATTTAAACTATTTTTATATGCGATTTTTGAGTTTGAAAATTGTAATCTTGTTTTTGAAACTATATATGTACTCTTCGACCGATCATAGGATCACTATTAACTGGGTCTTAAAATTTGTAGAATGAATAGAAGTTTAAAAAAAAGTCAAAGAGTAAATACCTACATACAGTTTCAAAAACAAGATTTTCAATCTCAAAAATCGAATATAAAAACACTTTAAATAATTTTTTTGCATTTTTTTTTTTAAAAATTTTTAAAAAAAAAAAAAAATTTGAAACATTTTATAAGAAGTTATGAGCGAAAAGAAGAAATTCGATATCTTTTAACTAGTGATCAAAAAAATTTCAAAATTTACCAGAAAGAGTAAAAAGATAGGTACTAAAAATCAAGGAAATCAAAAATTAAAATTTTTCAAACTGTTTGATTTGGCCTGGAATGCCTCATATATAATAGAATAAATTCTGAAAACTTCCGTAGGGTATATGATCAATAAGTAAAATGTATATATATATAGTATTAGGCAGCCTAACTATATTATGGAAATTCTTATGAAGTAAACCAAAAAGATTTGTCTTATAAAAATTGTTTAAAAATTAATTATTAAATATTTTGTTATTTTCTAATCGTGTGAGTCAAAGCTGCTGGTGGGCTTCTATAGATTATGTTAAGTCTCTTGGTTTTGCATCTTTTAATGAATAGTTTATTTTTTTCTCATGAATAGTTAATGAGATCCTTAACATAGCTTAACAGCAACTCAACTAAATTCATTCCATTCATTGATTCTCAGTTGCCATGCATGCTTCTTTAATCAGAAAATGAATCGGCTCTTTTTTCAAACCTGGCCAGCTCACTAATTTCCTTTCTTAATAGATTAATCCAAATAGCTAAAATATAATCTTATTTTTTAGTATTAGAAATAATGTTGTTCTTTGACTGAACTGGCATATTAGAATACACCTAAAACCTACAGGCCACGGTTTCTTCTTCTTTGGACAGTGGATCTGAAGGTGATTGGAGACCAAGTATAACAAATTGATAGATAATTTTGTCTTCTACCAATTTTGCCCTCCTTCCAAATTGCCTCTCTGGGCATTTGTCCTGCTTGATCGCCTTTGAAATATTCTAAATAATTAACAGGAATAGCAGGGAATTGGATAAAAATAAAAAACAGGGTTGGAAATCCTTTCTTTGTCTGTTTAAAGAGTAGAAACATATTATTTTTTTTTTTGTGATAAATTTTGATTGTTCAAGTGTGTAAAAGTTCAAGATTCTTGAGCAATTGGGCCATGATCCAACAATGTATTATAGTTTAAATAAAAAGGATTAAAGGATGTTTCGTCGCGTAGTGGAATTGTCTTTTGACAAAGAGTGATAGAATGAGCCACTGAGGAAGTCGAAATTAATCGACGAAACGTCTGGCCCATTTAATAAAAACTCTGTTTTTTATTTTTATCCAATTCCCTGCTATTCCTGTTAATTAATGCTTATTATGGATACGAGTGATCTACCATTCTAAATAATTTGAGCAAGAAATATTAATTACCATAACTAGCACCCTCATTGGCGTAGTTAGGAGTTTTTCTAAGGGGACAGCTGGCCAGGAGATTAACCACCACAAGGTTTTAATTTCGGTAATCCTATTAGAGACCTACTAACTTTTTAGTAGAATTGACAAATTTTGGAAGTAACAAAATAATTTAATCAAAAATACATAGGCGATGCCTAGTAATAACGGAGTTTCGATTTTTCTAGGGGGGATATTAGTTTTGTAGGAGAGGCATAACCCCCTTGCCATTCCTCTAACTAAGCCCATGAGCACCCTATTGTTTGATCTTCTATTTTAAAAACTTATCCCTGGTTTCAAATCCGACTTAACTTAATTGAATTATTCATAGAAAAAGTAGATGGATTAAGAAAATTTTAATTTCTATATTTTCATCTCTTTTCACATAGTCCTTTCCTTTTTATTAGAGTTATTAAACGACTTTAGCCATTTTTGCATCAATATCATTTTCTTTAGCTGTAGCGTAAAAGTCCAATCACATAGATTTAAATTGTATTGCTATTCAATAAATAGTTCTTTCTTTGTTTATTTTCAACTCATGCAACAGATTCCGATTTTTCGGTCAATTAAATCCTCAAATTTGAGACATTAGGTACCTGTTTTTGCTTTTGAAAAAATAACACACTTCACATTCAACTCACCACCGAATTTAAGACGCATTCCGATTTAAAAATCCTATTTTAATTTTAAAAAAATCGATGCCATACAGTATATATTATTATTATCATTTTTGTCCATAATTTGTATTAATTTGAAAGTTTATAATAGGAAAATAAGGACAAGTTTTTATGTGTGACTTTTTTATTTATCAGACAACGTTTCGTCGACTTTGCCGATTACTTCAGGGCTTCAAATAGTCATGCCACATATTCGTCTAAACAGTATTATATTCTTCTCCTTATTCTTCTATTTGTAATTTTTTTCTCATATTCTAGTCCAGAGGTGGCCACAACGTGGCTCGCGAGCCGCATACGGCTCTTCAGTCAATCTCGTGCGGCTCTTGAACCCTCTTGAATAATACTGATTTTAAAAAGTACAGAGTGGGGCATAAAGATCTACCACATTCTGAAGAGGTATAAAAAATGAAAAAATTTAACTAGAAAGAAACTGAATATATTTTCGAAAAGAACATAAAATATATATATTTTTAAATGTATTTTAAACATTATCAGACAAAAAAGGGGCGGGCGGTCAAAAATGAAAATTCTAGCCCTTTCGACCAAACTCAACCAAATTTCGTATACATATTCTGTGGGCCCCAAAAAGACTAGAAATGCAAAAACTAACCACCCAAAATGGGGAGAGGGTCAAAAATGAAAATTCTAGCCCTTTCGACCAAAATCAACCAAATTTTGTATACATATTTTGTGGACCCCCAAAAGGCTAGAAATTCAAAAACTAACCACCAAAAATGGGGGGAGGGTCAAAAATGAAAATTCTAGCCCTTTCGACCAAACTATGTATACAAAATTTGGTTAGTATTTGCATTTCTAGCCTTCTGGGGATCCACAGAATATGTATACAAATTTGGTTGAGTTTGGTCAAAATGGCTAGAATTTTTTGGGGGGGGGGGGGGGGGACCCCTCCCCCCCCCCCCCTTTTTATGTCTGATAATATTTAAAATACATTAAAAAAAAAAATTCATTTATTTTTATTTTTTAAAATATATTAGTTTTTCTAGTTAATTTTTTTCATTTTTATATCTCTTCAAAATGATCATTTTATGCCCCACCCTGTATAATAATTAAATAAAAAAAATTGGATAAATGCGGGGTTTAAATTTACTTTAATTTTTTTTATATGCTTTCTCAAATTTGAGAAAGATATAGAGAAAAACGAAGGACGGGTTTATATCTATTGTTTAGCTTAACAACGAGGTTGTAAGGCTCGCCGCGAATAAATTGTAAGTCTATTCCACTAAACAATCGATATCAAATATATCTTCGATAGGACGCTAGTTCTTACTATATATATAACTGCTTGAAATCACTCAATTAGTATCTTTAAAGGATGGATGTCTATGGAAAAGAAATGAAAGATAAATTTCTCTTTAACAAAAATATATATTTTATGTAAAATAAGGAATGTGTTGATAAAACCAAAAGATAAAATGAAAACAAGAAAATTAGCAGATTGTATATATACGTAGATATATATACACTTTATAACTAAATACTTAAACTTTTAGACATATAATATATTTTATTATATGTCTAATTACAAAATGAATGGTTTCAGTGGTGGTAAAGGGCAGCCTCTGAATTATCTTGGAGAGATGAATAAGTGTTCTTTTGTCTCAGAACCAATGATGAATGCTTTTTGATGCTTGAGGGTGTGCCAAAACTGCAGCAGTGTATAAACCTGCAGTGTTTTATTTTAGGAACCTTTCAGAGAATTGATTGTACCTTCAAGTCACTTTTAACGATATGCTTGCTTATTTCAACAAACTAACTTTTATTTAGTTATTAAACTAAATATTTATTGACTATGACGAAAATTATAGTCGAATGAGTATACCAGCGTAAAAATGTGGTGCGATATTTATTCCGGATCTTGAATCGAAGAAGTTTGAAATAAGAAGAATGGCGTAATACGATATCAAAAGGAAGTTGGGTTCGAAAAGGATGCGTGTTAGGGTGTTTCTAGGGCACAAAAATCCCTGAACGAGAAACCGAATTGGCGTGGATTTTGAATTTTCTATATGATTACTTATATTTAACCATACTGCCACCTCTTCGAAATAAATAACTAACGATTATTTATTTTCGAGAGTGTCCAGCGGGTATCTGTAAGTAAAAGGGCATATTGAACTGCTTGAGGATCATCAGTAAGCTTCAAGAAGTCGTAAATTTCTTTAGCTCTTTGTGACACCCAACGAAATTTGTTCCACAATCGGAGAAGACTTGTTGTGGACAACCAGGTGGAAAATAGATCGATCAAGTTAACAAAAAATTCGGTTGATAATGAAAGATATTCTAAATGTATGGCTTGAGTTGAAAAGCGCAATACCTTAAATCGATGATATATCGTGCATTCATGAGTGATGCGACGAATAATATTCCTTAATCTCGGAATCCAATAATGATTTCGAATATAAACTGCTAGAGTTAGAAAAATCTAAATGTTAAATTGATAATGTGCTTGCCGCACAATGAATGTAGACAAATTACATTGATAAGCAATCCTAATAGGGTATTTATGTTAGTGTTGTATGACAGCGACAGATATTATAAATCTTTTAATTTAGATTTTGTCGAAGAATGAATTCAATGATTTTAAATTAGAATTGGCTTGAAGTATTGCTTTTGAATTTTTTAATAATTTGTATTATAGAAATGTTCTTTTGTCTTAGGAAGATTGCAAAAGTTTCTAAGGGACTGGAATTTTCAAATTTTCTTTAAATGATGATGGTTCATGGAAAGGTCCTTGTAACCATAATTTAGTGATAGGAAGTTTCGAAATTGAAATTTCTCTAGATACTATCTCAACTAGATTAATTGAAGTATTAACATGCTTCCAAATAACTTCTGGAACAAGTGAATTTATATCATGAACTCTGTTCGCGACAAATGTTTTGAATTGAAGATTTTCGATTTGATCTATGACAAGCTATTTGCGAGTCCGAATAAAAATTAGACATTATTTAATTGGCATAATTGGGTTGTAAAATTGATACGATGTCATTAATAGATGAAAACTTAGATGATGAAGATATTGCAATTGTAACGAAATATAAAGGCGATAACTTTGACTTTGCAAATATTGAATATATGGAATATCAAATGATGGAAAATACGGCGAATGCGTATACCAAAAATTATGGTTTAGTTAGTGTAACAGATGATGATGGTTCGAATTTAAACGATAAATCTATGGCGAATCAATGCTCCAATTTATACTTAAGGTCGTGGATGAATTTAAGAGAGTTAATAACGATGCTTTTTAAAAGAACGATTGTGAAAATATTAGTAGATATTTGTCTGAAATAACTATCATACTTTTCCAAATATGCTATACCCATTAAGTTTGGAGATTTCAAATTAAATTATTGATTATTGTTTATTGTCTTTATATGAATAGTGATTTGCAATGAAAATCATGAAATTTTATTAATGGATCAAACATTTATTACTTAATTGAATCTTTTCTCAATGAACAATTTTGAAACTGTAGTTTAAACAAATTTTAAACTATATTATCTTAAAAAATAAATAAACAAAGATTTTCAATTGATTATAAGTTTTCAACAAAATTTTATTATATATTTAAAGTGTGTGATTTTAAATTGTTTAGGTACGTTGATCTATTTATAAAAAGAGTAGTTAGAGCGTTTAAATTCAAGGTTTTCAAAAAACTGTAATAAGATATATACCTATAAGACTTAAAATTGTTTAGATTGTTCCATTTATAAAAGAGTATTCAGACTGTTTTTATAGAAAACTGTATTAAGCTATATATGACTTTAATTTGATTAGTTTGATCCGTTGATAAAGAGTATTTAGACCGTTTCTTAAATTTTAATTAACGATTTGTCTAAAAGATTTTTACAATAAAACAATAAGTTATCGAGAAGATATACTATATTTGAAAAAAGTGATTTCTTTAAATTAATTTTCTGTTACCTGCTGAAGAACATGAAATTGAGAGATTTGATTTAATTGCAAAATCCTTAGTGTTATTGAAGCTTTAAAATTTATATTATTTATAAATTGAGTGTTAAATACTATAATTCCTTTGAACCAAGAGTATTTAAGTGAAATTGCAAAAATGTGTATAAAAGTTCAAGTAATCAAATATTCAAAATTTATATTGTTTTATAAATTGTTAAATGTTAAATACTTTATAATTCCTTTTGAATAAGAGTATTTAAATTAGTGCAAAAATGTTATATTAGTTTAATGATGTCAAAGATTTTAAAATTGTATTGTTTATAAATTGAATGATATTTAATCGTGCACTATTAAATCGTTTAGAAAGATATAAAGTTTTTTCAATTTTATATTATTTATAAATTGAAAGTGTTAAATGCTTTATAATAATTATTCCCTTTGAATAAGAGCATTTGTTAATTGCAAAATTTAAAAATGAGTTTGAGTGTTATAAAGGATTTAAAAATTTTAAATTATTTATATATTGAATATTAAATGTTTTATAATTGCTTTTGAATAAGAGCATTCAATTTAAATTGCGAAATTTATATTAGTTTAAATGATAAAAGCTTTAAAATTTTATATGTTATTTATAAATTGAATATTAAATGCCTTATAATTCCTTTTGAACAAGAACATTTACTTTAATTGCAAAACTGTAAATGAGTTCAATTGATATAAAAAAAATTTAAAATTTATATTATAGATTAAATGTTATTTAATTTTGCAAGTTTTACTTGTTTAGAAAGAGATGTAACTATTTAGAATTTATAATATTCATGAATTGAAAACTATTCAATTTGCAAGATTATAATTGTATAGAAAAATATAAACATTTTCGAATTTATAATATTTATAAATTGAACACTGTTCAATTTGCAAGATTCAAATTGATCAGAAAAAATAAACATTTTTGAACTTTATAATATTTTTAAATTGAGTTTTATTTTTGTACATTTTGTCTTTGAATAAGACCATTTAATTGAGTGTTTGTACCTATATTTTAGTCATTAGAATCTTTAATCCGAATAAAATAATCTATTTTAATTTAACTGGATTAATTTGACTATAAAATTTAATTGAGAATGTTGGTGAATAACCGCGTGCTTCAAAAGTTTTAGATTTTGCAAATAGATCCTTATAATGCCTATCATTTTTTGGGAGTAATTTTCTGCTGGGAGATATATTTTCTAATTCCCATTCTTTGGAAATTAAAACTTGAGGTGAATTTTTCCCTGTTACTCCTGAATGTATTACAGGAGCTAACGCTGATTATAGTACTTAATAAGATGTGATCTAGAGTTGTGGCTATGGGGATAGGAGTACCAGCGAGGAAATCAATCATGTCCATACAAAATATCAAATGTAATGCTCCCTGCAAGGGTCGATTTCTATTTGACTGCTTGCTTTATGGGTGGGATCAGCTAAATGAAGATCTTGAGTATGTGAAATGGATTGCTTCGCTTTGGAAGCCATTTGTGCATGAGCACCTATATTGTCAAATGAATTATTTTGTTGACCATTAAAATTTTCGCGCAAGCCCTCACTAACTCGTGTGTATTGACTTCTACTGTGTATTTTTAGCGGAAAATTCGCTCCGGCATCATCAATTTCACTAACTAAAACGATGACTTGGAACATTGGAAGTTTGAGGGTTGCTTGGATTTTGTAAAGTTGAAGGCGTAGTAGATAGGTTAGGAGATAGGCAAGGGTTACCTGTATTGATAATCGTATTATTTATCATTTTCACTTTGACCTGCCATTAAAAGTGACCCTGAGGCGTTTCGACGTTTTTCTCGCTGCACTGTACATTATTTCGGATTCCGACTCTGAAAGGTCTTCAATGCGGAGTTTTAGTTTCTAGTTCTACTTTCTTTTCCTTTAATTCAGAATAAAAAGAAAGTTAAGATTATTTTTATTAAATTGTTATTTCTAAACTTATCTCTTCTACTTCCTTCTGAATGGAAATTAAAACTTTTTTATTCTATTCATTTCCTTAGACATCCTAAAGATACAAAGAACAAAACCAGAGAAGTTCAATCAGCTATATATATCTATGATCGATAATCTAATCAATCCTGGCTCTTGGAGGACCATTTAATGGATAAATGGAGTTTAAATTTACTTTAATTTTTTATATGCTTTCTCCAAATTTGAGAAAGTGAGAAAAACGAAGGACCGGGTTTATATCTATTGTTTAGCTTAACAACGAGGTTACAAGCAAAGGCTCGCCGCGAATAAATTGTAAGTCTATTCCACTAAACAATCGATATCAAATATATCTTCGATAGGACGCTAGTTCTTACTATATATATAACTGCTTGAAATCCTCAATTAGTATCTTTAAAGGATGGATGTCTATAGGAAGAAATGAAAGATAAATTTCTCTTTAACAAAAATATATATTTTATGTAAAATAAGGAATGTGTTGATAAAACCAAAAGATAAAATGAAAACAAAGAAAATTAACTTAGATTGTATATATACGTAGATATATATACACTTTATAACTAAATACTTAAACTTTTAGACATATAATATATTTTATTATATGTCTAATTACAAAATGAATGGTTTCAGTGGTGGTAAAGGGCGGCCTGAATTATCTTGGAGAGATGAATAAGTGTTCTTTTGTCTCAGAACCAATGATGAATGCTTTTTGATGTAGGGAGTCAACACGCCAAAACTGCAGCAGTGTATAAACCTGCAGTGTTTTATTTTAGGAACCTTTCAGAAGAATTGATTGTACCTTCAAGTCACTTTTAACGATATGCTTGCTTATTTCAACAAACTAACTTTTATTTGAATTTATTAAACTAAATATTTATTGACTATGACGAAAATTATAGTCGAATGAGTATACCAGCGTAAAAAATGTGGTGCGATATTTATTCAGATGTTGAATCGAAGAAGTTTGAAATAAGAAGAATGGCGTAATACGATATCAAAAGGAAGTTGGGTTCGAAAAAGGATGCGTGTTAGGGTGTTTCTAGGGCACAAAAATCCCTAGTGCCGAGAAACCGAATTGGCGTGGATTTTAATTTTTCTATATGATTACTTATATTTAACCAATGTCTGATAATATTTAAAATACATTAAAAAAAAATTCATTTATTTTATTTTTTAAAATATATTTAGTTTTTTCTAGTTAATTTTTTTCATTTTTTTATATCTCTTCAAAATGATCTTTATGCCCCACCCTGTATAATAATTAAATAAAAAAAATAATAATACACAAATTAAATTAATTTGTAATGTTATAAGTAAGTAGAGCAAAAATATATATGTTACTTCATTTGTATTTTATAAAATAAAAAAATGTGTCTTTTTTTTAATAGAACATTAATTAATCTCCAAACATTGTGGCTCCCTTTGAAACAGTTTTATAAATTTTCGGCTCCCAAAGTTAAGATTAGTGGCCACCAGTTCTAGTCCAAGAAAAAATTGTTCTCTGAGTAGTTTCCTGCTTCTTTGAGATCTTTTACAAGTCGAAATTATTAAGATTTTAAAAATTCTGCTTGGTAGTTAAAACTAGATGTTACATTAAATCAATGCATTCTTTATAAAATCAATCATATAATGTTTATTATAATAATTATTCAAACGTTTCGGGAGAAATTCTTCCTTTATCAAATTGGAATAATTTAGTTGCTTTATGAAAGAATAATAAAGCAACTTAAAATATAAATATTTTGGAAAATAGACAATGATACAGATTCTCTTATTTTAAAAACAAAAAATATCTTAATTCGTAATATTTTTGTTTTACTATTTATACGGGATTAACTTTGAATAAATTTGCTGAGAAGGTAGAAAGTAAAACCGTTCTTGAAAGTTCAGCATTAGTTTTTTCTTTCCTTTCTTATTAAATTAACTCTTATTCAACAATTTACTTATTAATTTATTGTTTTATTATGTTAATTAAATATATTAATAAATGAATATGCATTTAATCAGTAAAATTAAACTTGTTGAATTCTTGGTCATTTAAATAAAACTTTTTGCTTACAGCATCGGTTTATAGGATGAGTTGAAGTCAGATCGATGCCGACATTTGATTTCAATAAAGTTTCTAATTGCAATATATCATTTAAACATCATGCTTTTTCTTTCTAATTTAAAGAATAATTTAATGAATATAAAAAACGTAGAATTTATCAAGATTGCCGCGACACTATTGTATATGAATACTAGATGAATTTGCAGGCAACACAGAAAAATTGCATAAAAGAATTGCAATGATTAAATTTAAATATTATGAAAATTTAATGTTCAAATTATTTTGGTAAATTAAAACAAATATATGAATAAAAGTTTCGAACTATTATTTTTTTTTAATGAGTTCGAATGCAATGGAAGCACCAAGAAGCAGCGGCTTCTCTGCTCCGATGAATCTCGAAAGATTCTTGCATTACGAAGAGAAGGATAAATTGATCAAGAGAAAGGGTTGAGGGCTAAATGTTGTGTCTATCTTGAAGGTTTGAAGGTTATGAGAAAGACGGAAGCCAGGAGAGTGTTCTAGTTCTTTGAAATTATGAGGGGACAAACTTATTTGACGAATGAAGAGGTCCGGCACTTTTCCAATTTTCCAATGGACAAATCACGTGCTAGGCTTTAGGGGGAATTACTGACTTCAACTTATCAGAGCACATGCCGTGATAGTATGTATAAAATAGGGAAAGCGCTGAAACGCTTTTTCGATGAGCCAAAAGTCGAGGGAGGCGTTAAGGATCGGATCGACTACGGACCGTATTCGAGACAAGAGGCGGATTTGGGCCTTGTAGAGGATGAGAAGCTGTAGGGGTGTGAAAATTTCCCTGGATCTAAATAAGAAGCTAATTTTCCTTGCTACAGATTTCGCCACAGAGGAAATGTGTTCATTCCAAGACAGGTCAGATGCGACTGAGACGTCCAATATGGATGACATCAGACTGTCACAGATCTTTAGGGTATTTGAACCAAAGGGGCCATTCATAAAATACGTCAATTTCAATTTCGCCTTTTTGGACCCCTCTCCTCCTTCGTCACACTGCGTCATATTTTCTGGGACCCCCCAACAAATATAACGTCACAAAATCTAGCCCCCCCCCCCCCCCCCATCTATATACGATGTGTTGCTGACAAGTTAACAAAAAAATTAAAATAAAATTGAATAAGTGCGAACATCACGTTTCCTTAGACCCCCTCCCCCCCTTGTCACATATTATCACGCTAAGCAATCCACCCCCCCCCCAACTCTGGTTGCGAACGTATTTTATGAATGGCCTCAAAAAGGATGTTACAGAAATTTGTATTTCCGCGCCTATAGTAATTAGACAATATTGAGAATTGTTTTCATTAAAGCTAACTAAATTTTGAGAACCACATTTTTCTAAAGTGTTCTATACTTCTAGTATCTAGTTCTAGTCTTAAAAGTCCTGATTTTACACCTGTTTATCAAGTGATCGGAAAACATTTTTCTAGACAATATATGGTAGACATAACACATAAAGCTCTTTATTCGAATTATAATTTATAAAAATATCTTTATTAATTCTGACTTTTTTGGGTAAATACTAATTCTTATTTTTCTACACATGGTTGTGGAGCTCACATGAGGGAGAATTGTTTGCATCCATGTCTCATTAAATATTTATTATAGGTATTTTAATTGGCTTCACCGCTTTTTCTTTCTAAATGGCTAATCGAGAAAGAATAAAATGGTCCATAATTGTAAGCTTTCGGTAAATTTTCATTTTTCTTTTTAAGGAATAAGAATCATTCTGTGCGTCCGTGACCTTATTGATCCTCCTCACCTTTGAACCTCACAAACAACATCAACAACATCACCCGAATGGGATTTACGTATTTATTATATTATTGTATGGCCAATGTTGTTGTATTGTATATGGGATACAAGTACTCAACAAGGAGGATAACAACCAATAGACTGTGTGTGGCCCTCATCAGATCGTTCTCTTCTTTTTAATTAAGACCCCTAATCATTTATTTTAAAAGACTCGCTTTATATACCTCTTCCGCATTCGATTAGCTGACTATTCATTTTAGAGATCGGTCCTTCAATTTGAAAATTATCTGATTAAATGGAATCTTATAGTTTTAAGTTTAATAAAGTAATCATTTTGAATTCAAACATGTTTACTTTTATTTAAGTTTTATATAATCTGAAAAAAATCAAGTAATTGCAATAATTGAAAATTAAACTTAAGGAGACAATTTGGTTCAGTTATCTGTTATCTCATGTTATCAAAGGAACATTTTTTTATTTAAGTTCCTCCGATGTAAACATGCAAATCTAACAATGGATCCCTTCATAGTTTAGGAAGTAGAATGTGGAAAAGAAATATTCTTTAATTCCTTTGAGAAGCTCTGTTTGATAAATTTTTATTTTACGAAAGAAATCAGCTCATATCTAGCTAAAAATATGGCTTAAATATGAACTTATTTTAGTCAATGAATTTAAATTTTTAGTACCCTTCGTCACACGCCAAATTTATGTGAAATTGTTAAACTTTGAAAATAAATATAACATGATTGGAATTTAATGTCAACTTAAGTGTGAAGTAAATAATAGTTTACGTTCATAATATAATACAATTTTTATACTCTTGATAATTTTATTTATTTTATTCGTCCTCAGGCCATTTCTTGACTGCGAAAATTCCAACTATGAAATATATGCAGAAATGTACATGGTAATATAACATTCTAAAAGTTTGAAAACCCCTGTCCTAAAATAAGTAGATAATAAAAATTCTATAAAAATGTTACCAACTCAAAAATTACGACATTTATGACAAATATCAACAGATATATTCAAAATGATTAATAATAAATTCGCAAGAGTTAAGCAGTAGATAAAAATAGTTTAATCTCTTATAATTATCATTACTATTTACAGATCTAAGTAAAGATCAAATTAACATGTTTATTTTATTTTTAGATATTAATGTTCTAAATTTAGAAACAAAACATGTAAAATTAACTTCTATTGTAAAAGGCTAAACGCACTCAGATGACTCTTGGAAGTCAAAAATACATAAAAAATGTTAATGAAATCGTTGTTCTAATTAAAAAGAATTTAAATATTATGTGATGAGTGGATGTATGGTACATTGTTGTAAGTAATACTTGATTTCTTGTCTTCCCTCTCTCTCCTCTTTAGGAACTCATCCGTTCACCATCCATTTATACCCGACCACCGAGGGGCATCGCAGTATTCACTTTTTTTTTATATTATACTATATATCATATTCAAAATTCTCTCTATTTATCAATGAATCATTAAATTAAAAAAACCATATATTCAGACAATTGAAATTCTCTATTACGATTCAAAATACTAAATTTTAAATATATTAAAATAAAACAGAAAAATTCTAAACTAAGAAATCAAAAAAATCAAATTTTAATCTCTTTATTTTTAAAAAAGTTTGAAATATTTCAAATTAATTTAACTAGATCATGCTTTGCTTATCAATTAAAAAATAATATTAAAAAAAGAAAACGGTAGTAAATGTGAGTCCTCTTTGGAATTCAAAAATGCCAATCAATAAATCAAAGAAAGATGTTTATAAAATTGTTGTATTAATTAAAAAGAATTCAAATATGTTGATGAAACATACATTTTGGTTGTAGAAAGAAATAATTATGAAAATAATTAACGATTCTTTGGGTGATATATTTTTGGCCTATTTGTTCTAAAAAAAAAGTCTGGCTCACCAAGTTCCAGATCCATCGATGTCTCCCTCTTGGCGTCTCCTCTCGACCATATCTTCTGAAAATGAACAAAAGTGAAATTAAAATTGATTGATTCCACTCTTACTATTTGTTAAGACTTTAAAACTTTGAAGCGAAATAAAATAAATAACTAAATATTTAAAATAAAAAAAAAAAACATTATTATTTTCAATTATTAATCTATTTGTTTAATTAATTTTTTATCAAATGAAAAAATTTTATTTTGTCGTGAGTAGCAAAGGTTGATTCATAAAGAGAAATCAATAAGATTGTCATCTGCTTAATTAAGCCTTTATAGAGTTAGTTAGTTAGTGTTAGTGTATTATAAAAATTATTAACAGATTAGTGAACAATTATCACGATTTTATTAAAGATATAAAAAAAATAAAGAAAATGTCCCTAATAAAATAATGTTTCTTAAATTATTATATAAATAATATTAAATATATATATTAAATTTATATAATATTAAAATTTTTGTTTTCTAATTCATTAATAATAGAATCGAATAAATATAAAGTTGAAATTAAATTTCATCACCAGAATTAAAAACCCCGAAGAGCTTCCCAAGAGAAAAAAAAAAATATTACTTGCGATAAATTCATCTTCTAGTTTCACTAAGCTTAAATATCAAATCCCAAAGCTCTGCGACTCACCGTATCCGAGTTATTTTTTTGAGACATGACTAATTTACTGTCCTTCCTTGATTGCAATCGGAATTTATAGTTATTCTTTGAAGAACTTAAGATATTTGATAAGTCTACCGATTAATCAAAAATACCAAAAATCTTCAAGTAAACACGTACTTCCGCTTATTCGATTTTAGACAAAATCTTGATGTACTATATCGAGCTTAAGTTCCGAATTTCGTAGCTCTGAGATTTACGGTTCCGAAACACAGAGGGATACCTACATACGTATATGGGTACATACGTAGGCACGACCAATGGATTTGTGGTCACTTTTTGCCGTCTGGGAACCACAATATCCGTTATTATGTTCTAAATCCGGTTCCAAACTCTTAAGAGTATTGATTCCTTCCACCTAGAATTGACAAAGTGAAATTAACTTTTTTTTTACCTCCGAGATAGAAGTTCTCAAAGAGTCAAACCCGAAAGGCGAATGAAAAACTTCATATTATATTCTATTTATATCATTACATGATATTTAATATATATGTAAAAATAAAAATAAGGAAAGTTTGAGATCAATTATTCAATTCGTATGTCCAAAATAAATATTGAGAGGGCAATGGTTTGATACCCTATAATAAATTAGCCACTGACTGCAAGCTTGTAGTTTCAGACTTTTATTTTTCAAAAAGTATTGAGTTTTTCAGCATGAACCAATAAATTGAATCTCTTTGAAATTCACACATTAAAGATTAACAAATGTTAGGTTTAAAAAAAAAATACTTATTTTGTTTAGAATATTTTTTCGCGAAATGATATCCAGATTTCTTGATGATTTTATCGATCATTCCATAATTTAAAACTACCAAATAGAAAAAATAGATTACGTGTGAGAGATTAAACTACAAGAGCAATAATTTTACAAACTATGACTTTCACTAAACATTATTTATTGAACTGACTGCGATAGACACGAAGTATGGTAAACCGGTGCGAAAACAAGACAAGTTATGTGAGTATGTACTTTGTACCCTTATGTTTTACTTTAAAAACTATTCTGTTAAGAATAAAAAAAATTAAGAAAACCCTTTTAGTTTTGGTTATAGCCTAGTTTTGATATAGAACAGACTAATACATCAACCCATAAGACATTTTTCTTATCAATTTATTTATTAACTGATTTTTAAAAATTAATTCATAAAAATGGTGTGTTTTATTTAACAGTAAATTCAAGGATTATCTTTTGAAATTTTAAAAGTTTGAAGGTTGCTAGATAATTATTTTTGAAGTGATATATAGAAATCCAAATCAATAGCTCTAGCCACAAGTGAAGTGTGAATAGGTGTCCCGGATATTATCACACAGTTACGATCATTTAATTATAGATATAAAAAAAAAACAAGGACATTTGGTGAATATAATATTATATCATACCAATTGAGTTTGCAATTCTCATGCATTTATTAAGTTTGTAGATAAAATTAATTTTACAATTGATTTACCTTTAATCTTGATCTTCATTTTATGATTTTAATTTATTTTATTCAGCCATTTTGCCTCACAAGTGAAGCGATGGGAAACTTTCATCGCTGTGCGGAACAGGTTAAACTTGAGATAGAGACTTGAAACTTGGGGGATATTTTTATTTATATTTATATTTAAATTTTCAAACCATGTGAGCCTCTGTCAGCGTAAAAATTCGAAAATACCCAAAATAAGGACGACCCTATAGATCAGTGGTTCCTAAACTGGGGGGTTATTACCCCCATGTGGATAAAATAGCTACTTGAAGGGGGTAATCAGACTAATTATTATAGTATAATAATTGTTATATTTAAATACTAATTATATATCAAATTTCCATAATTTGAAACTGGAAGAACATTGAGAATTTTTCGTAGAAAACAAATATGATAGTAAATTTGAAACCAATGATAAAATTAGGTTTGTTATAGAAAATAAATATTTAAGAAGACTTTATATCATAGGTTCCGAAACTTATTTGGCCTAAAGTCCACTTTTTAAATAAAATAATTACTTAACGGCTCCCCCCTTCATAAAATTTACCTTCTTCAAATAAATCAAGAGAATGATGTAGCAAAAATTTAGCGCTATTTTCTGTATCTATATATCTACCTATGTTTTACACCAGTGGCTCTTAAGCTTTTTCTAAGTTAAGAAAACTTTTGATTTTAAGATTTTAAATAATCTTCGTCATATGCTATTTTAGTGAATTAATATCATTTTGAGATATTTTTCAAAAGTGTATATTTCTTTAATTTTGAAAAATTCTAACAATTCATTATTAAATTCTAAAATTCGGGTGAACACTTTACCCCTGGGTAGCGATCTTTTACAAGTACAGGACTATTGTCACGGCAGGGAAAAGCTGGGCGTCGCAGATCTAGATTTTTTCGAATCTTTACTTATAAGCACCCAAGCAAAAACTCGCACAAAGGGAAATTTTTTTTAATTTTTAAATTTTCTTTTCTTTCATTAATTTATTTCGCTATCTCCCACCAAATACAACTAAGATTACTACCTACCTCCTGAATTGTTTCAATCCTTTGTCAAGTTAACAAAATTGCTTGATTCCCCACTTTGGGAAGATTAAATTAGGTTGAAGTTGGTGGTGTTTCCCAAGGAGAAAAATTAAAATACAAAGATTTTTTTAGTTTACTCTATATATTTCGAGCTCTTAACTCATCGTCAGGGGAACATTGACTGAAGATAACATAAAATAATGAACATAATTTATTTTAATTTTAATATGATGGACAGTTATTTATGACTTAGTGTAAATATGAAAGAATTATCAGGGGATGGGATGGCCTTAGAGCCGAAAGAACAGATGGAGCGGACAGAGGGCTAAACGGGAATAAAGAAAATATATTTATACTTGGAAGTTGCCGAAAATTATGTATGTGCCATAAAGGAGGGCAATAAACTATGGAATGCGATAAGGGTGCATAGTGAGAATTTCCATCTCTTATTTTCTATTTAAAAAAAAAAAATAAAAATAAAAATAAAAATAAACCCACCATACATTCTCATCGCATTCCAATTCAAATTAAATATCATTGATTAAAATGTCAATTATTGGTGAAGTTTTGATGTCTGTTTGATTGTTCAAGATGTTTTGATTAAGGTGTATGGCCTTTTTAATTTCAGCTGACTCAAACAAATCTAATTTCCTGCTTTTTGAAATGAAATGTAAAGGGAGGGGGTTGGTCGATGAAGGTGAATGGTTGTGGTCAAACAAATGATCTGCAAAAGCCGAGTTATAACTTAGTGGGGGGGGGGGGGGCATTTGGGTTCAAACTATTCACCTGTAGATTGCGAAGAGATCTCATATGTTCAACGTGACGTTGATTGAAAGATCTACCTGTTTTCCCGATATAAAACGATTGACAGTCATTACATTGCAATTTATATACACCACTCTTTGTTATTGGTTTAATTATATCGATTTTATTATTAGCCAATATGGATGAAAGGTTATTCCTGTTATAGAATGCGGGGGTAATATTAAGTTTGCGAAACATATTAGCTATAGGGTAGCTGATTGGTGAATGGAAATAAAGTTTTTTAAAGTTTTTTTGACGATGAGTTAAGAGCTCGAAAGATAGTATATAGAGTAAACTAAAAAATCTTTGTATTTTAATTTTTCTCCTTGTGAAACCCACCAACTCCAACGTAATTTAATTTTAACAATGTTTCACTATAAACCAACACCGCGTTCCCTAAATTTCACTTCGGGAAGCACTGCTTAATAATATTTCTTTTTATATTTGAAGAGAAAATTAAAAAAAAAAAAAAAAAAACATTAGAAATGGTATTGCAAAGAGATCGAATATTAAAAAAATACGATTTAATTATATAAAATAAATTTTATTTTAATGATTATAGAAAAATCAAATATAATATATTAATTCATTTAAAGAAAAGAGTTAATTAAATAGCTTTATAAAAGCTCTTAAATAAATCATAGAACACCGCTGACTTAATAAAAATGCTAACTCACAATTAGTGTTCTTCATTTGAATTACATCTTCAAAAAGTTCCCCAAAGCCTCCTAATCATTTCAAGAAATATTTTTAATAATAAATTAAGGGAATAACATTCAGCATCTGTATTCCGAATTAAATATTAAATGATTGATGTTAAATAGGAACCGAAAAATGGATTTGCAATACTTTTGATTTAATGGGAAGGTTGATACTGTTTTTCGTCTTTTTACTTTACCATACAGGGTATGGTCAAGTATTGTAATCGTGCATGAAAAAAGTGTTTTTTTCCTTCTTTTTTTCGAAATATCTCAAAAACGGCTGAAACTATTTTGATTAGAAAAATTGAGCGAAACCATGGCATTTCGCTCTACAAAAAAGCTTTAATAAGTGAATATCGAAAAAATTATATTTTTCGAGATAATAATTGTTTTGTCAAAATGTCTGTTAGTCTGTCCGTCCGTCCGTTAGTCTGTGTGTTATCAAATTTTTGTGGACGAGCTTGCTCAAAAACTAGTGTGAATATCGAAACCAAATTTCACACGTAGTTTTGCTCCATTGAGATTAAGAGCTGATTAGATTTTAGTGCATATCGACCCAAAATTAAGGGAGGTGGAGGGGGGGACTTAAAAATTAAAAATCTAGGCCATTTGAGTAAACACAACCAAATTTTGTATACATAATCACTGGACCCCCAGAAGTCTATAGATGCAAAAACTAATCGCCCAAAATGGGGGGGGGGGGGGTCAAAAAATGAAAATCTTGACCATTTACCAAACTCAACCAAATTTTGTATACATAATCAGTGGGATCCCAGAAGTCTAAAAATGCAAAAACTAACCGCCCAAATGGGGGGGGGGTGTATGGTCAAAAAATGAAAATCTAGGCTCTTGTATCAAACTCAACCAAATTTTGTATACATAATCAGTGGGCCCCCAGGAGTCTAAAAATCGAAAAACTACCCCCCCCCCGACATGAATATAAATAATTTTATTAAATATTAAATATAAGGAGGGGCCAGGTTGTATGGTAAAGTCAAGTGGATGGCCACATCAGAACACGTCAGCTTATTTATGTTGTGTTTAATGTACTTTGAAGCACATTTCCAGTCATGCTCCACAGTTGAGACAGTTTCGGGCCTTACTTTGCATTGAGCCTAAGTGGAGAATCGGCTTTCGCATCTGTATGTGTTTGCAAATGGAATTAGAACTCTTAGGGCCAGTTGTATGTCTGTTGGTAAACTCTTTTTAAACGTTGGCAAAGGGTAAAAGGCTGGGATAGCCAATTAGATGAAAGTGCCTGTCATCTGATTGGCAGGCACTTTCATCTGATTGGCCATCTCAGTCTTTTACCCTTTGCCAACGTTTAAAAAGAGTTTACCAACCGACATACAACTGGCCCTTAGAGTTCTGCCAGCTATAAAATAGGATACTCGGTACCTACTTTTTAGGCAGCAAAATGTAGCTAGATCATATTTTTGAAATTTGGCCTTTAAATAATTATCCTCACGAAGACCGAGATATTCTACTTTAGCGGTCACCTCTTCGTCTTTAAAGATTTCCTCATTTGTAGAAAATGGCTTAACTATTCATAAGCTGCTCTGGCGATTATCCATATCAGGAGTAGTGACTCAAAGAATCTATTAATGAAGCTATTTGCTGAACGACAGAATTGTTAAATGTACAATTCTTGTTGTTCAGCTCAAACAATTGTGGAAAATCGATACATCGTCGACTTGAACTCTGGGTTGGTAAAATACGAATTTTCGTAGAAAACTAGCAACTCTATAGTGTGTATTCAAAATTTTGGTCATATTCTTTGCAATGCGATAATGAATTTTTCTGTAAAAGTCTTTCTCTTTCTGTTTTCTGGTTTTCTAAAAACAAAACTATTGCTTCACGTATCTTAAATACTCATTTTCATTTAATATTCACCTTTATATTATTCTCAAGCCTCCATCTTTCCCAGCACTTATAATCTTCAAACCTTCAAAACCCGAGTGCATAAACACCTACCTCTCCACCCTCTCACTTAACTTTTCCTTCTCTTCGGTAATGCAAGGATCGAGAATTCATAGCTCTCAATATATTTGTTTTTAGTATGGTAGGGTTAACTAATTTTCATATTCAAAGAGTTCTACAAATTGAAACTGAAATAACATTAGAATTTTTAGTAGAAAAAAAAATGGTTAACAAATAATCATAATAAATTTTTAGTTTTACTTTTTCATATATTTAATTAGAGTCAGAAAAATCCAAACTCGATCTATTCTTATAGTATCTTTTGGTCATTACTTGATATTTTGTTTAAGTTTAATAGATTAACAAGGAGAGAAGCGACTTCCTTTTGTTATTTCCTAAGGGAAGCAGGGCCATCCCAGAAGAAGAATTGACCAGGGAAGTGGAGAGGGTGTTCTGGTCTAGTGTGTTTATTTTTTTGTCGGTTATAATCCTCTCAAGTGTAACCAGATTCTTAAGATTCACCTTTTACCCCGGGGCATTTCTTTTCTCTCTTAAGAGTCGCCTAACATAATAATTTAAAATTCAATTCAATTACTATTTTTTCCTAACTTTGATTTATGATTATACATATAATGTTAGCATGTTGCGATCTAATTGAGTTTCCGTGGGATACAAAGTAGTTTTTGGAGGTTTACAATAGCTTCGTTCCAAATGACATCTAGGCCCTGCAATCAGGGTTGCGGAGTCGGTAAAACAAGACACGACTCCAACTCCTGATAATTTTAATAGGCTGACTCCGATTCCCACTCTAGCAAAATAAATACGTCATTTTATGTGGTGGACTTTGAACGACAGTATAACGAGAATTTGATGGGAGATAACATTTGGGGTTTAATACCAGAAAGTCCATATAAACTTAAGAAAATCACTAAAAATATTAATTTTTCAACTTGATTTTTTTTGACGTGACAACGTCTTATAATTCGATGAAGCCGGCTGCACTCTCGAAAAAACATGACTCATCTGAGGCGTTCCATTTAAGGCTTGAAGTGCAAGCGAGAGCGCGGAACGAGCAAGGAGTTAAGGAGGAACAGCTAGGCTAGAAAAGCAGGAGTGGGGGTGTTTCCAGTCAAGACAGGCATTTCCCCTCCAGCCGCCATCGTGTGAAGGGCACAAAACCTTCTCTTCCCATCTGAACGTATGTTAATAGTATCCATCTTTAAGACAGTTATTTTTATTATTAACAGGGATAAAAAACAAGTTTGATTTTCTTTATATATTTTTCGTTTTTATTAAAAGTTAAAAGTTAGTATTAACAAGTTTGATTTTCTTTATATATTTTTCGTTTTTATTAAAAGTGTGTGTAGGAAAGCCGAATCAATTATTTGAGAGGCGTTAAATGACAGTGGAGGAAAATTTATGAAAAAAAATACAATTAAATATATTTGACTAATTCTTTAATGATGGAAATGAATCACACTCGAATATTTTCTCTTCATTAAATAACCATATTTTAAATAATCTCCCAATGGAAAACCATATAGTATTACTAATTAAAAGTATTTCAAAATATTATTTTAAAATAAGATTACACTATATAACAAAAAGAGTTATGTAGACAAAAGTAAATCGAAAAGAATATTTTTTAACAAGTTAACCCATTTTCAAGGATATTAAATATAATTAATCGTTTCAACTTTTTCTTACAATCGTACCTGATTTAAAAACTACATTTTTGGTATTTCTATAATATGTATTTAAATTTTTTTATTTGTTTTATAATTTTATTAATTCTTAATCTTTGAATTGTGTAAAAAACATTGATTTAATAAATAAATAAAAAATCGGTTGTCTGTAAAGTCGGTTTACTGACGATAGTTGAACGTGACAACGTCATAAGAAAATACTGATGGAATGGTCTATATGGGATGGCCCCTCCATCGTGAAAAGAACAGAGTAGAAGGAAAGAAGCCGGAATCACGAGCCAAATCTCAGAAAGTTAGATACAATCCAATTTACTAAGTTTTTTAAGGGCTTCGAGCAGTGGTAAATTCTCCGCGCTATAAATTAGGTTAAATTTATCTCCCTTTTAATTTTTATTACCAGACCCTATACTTACAGAAAAAATGTCTGGGTATAGCCGGGAATCGAACCCGGAGGATTACACTATATAACAAAAAGAGTTATGTAGACAAAAGTAAATCGAAAAGAATATTTTAACAAGTTAACCCATTTTCAGGATATTAAATATAATTAATCGTTTCAACTTTCTCTTACAATCGTACCTGATTTAAAAACTATATTTTTGGTATTTCTATAATATATATTTTAATTTTTTATTTGTTTTATAACTTAATTAATTCTTAATCTTTAGTTATTATAGCCAAAAAACATTGGTTTAATAAATAAATAAAAAATCATTGATCATAAAGTCAGTTCACTGACGATAGGTGAACAGCCGACAACGTCATAAGAAAATACCGGTCCATCAGTATTTTCTTATGACGTTATCATTCAACTATCAATAAACCGGCACCCAGACAGCTTTCCACGGCCTACATTTTACCATATGTGCTATTACTACTCATTATTCTTGAATTAAAAAGACTGATGTTCTGAAAAAATTCTAATTGTAATAATTTTTTTAAGTTGAAAAATTGCTCTAGTTTCTACAAAGCAGAAGCTTTGAACAAAAAAATTATTTTCCCTTTTTAGTAACAGAAGAAACCAAAATTTGTCAGACCCGAAAATCGTGTCGACCGGTGTAATCTTTCCACTCTGACTTGTGTTGGGGGCAGTGCCGTCACAGATCTGCTAATTTCCGTATAAATGATAATGGCTTCTTCCATGTTCAATCTTGATAAACGGTCATACTTTTCTATTTCAATTAGCTTATTTAAAAATTTTTGTTGAAATTGTATATTTTCGATTTCTGATAGTTTAGTTTCTTGATATATTCAACGTCTTCGCTTCACTTTGTGACGTTCTAAATTATACAAATATGTTTTGAAATCAATCATCATCATTTTCTAAGAAACACCACATAAGCTTCTTTTATTTGTAAAGTATTTGTTTAATATGTACTGAATAGCATGAAAAATGCATTCAAATAAATCACCCTTTGTCAATTTTCCAAACTTAATTCTGAAAAGCATTTGGCAGGTAAATTTGGAAAACGAAATGAAGCCTTATTCATTTACCTGAGACCCCATTTCATATAGGTACGTGAGAGGCTTCATACCAAGAAAATGCATTTTGCCAATTTCCAATATTAAACTATGTATAGGCAGGCCCGTGCTGGGTACCTCTGAAGGGCGGGAGACAAAGTAGAATGATGGGCTTAGGGGGGTCTGGCGGTAACAGAAATTTTTTTGAAAATCTAACCTGGCTTCAAAAATATTCAAAATTTGGCATATTTTTATTACAAATTTAATACATATGTTTTTAGGAAACAAGAAATTGAAAGTTATTTTACTAAATCATTACGTTTTAATTTCAAAAAATTACAAAATTACAAATTATTATACTAAAACAGTAACAGACACGCCATTTCTGAGCTGGTTTCACAGTGGCGAGATTTCTGAAAGTATTTCTAAGAAAATGATATTCAAATTAACATATATTTTTCTCTTTAAAACATTCATTTCAAAAATATTTCAAAAATTATCTGTAAAAATAACTAGCTAGATTCAATATGCCAATATGTTCTTCTATAAGGATATCAGTTTTGTTAACTACATTAAAACAAAAGTAAGAAAATAAATGACAAGGTGTTTTATAAATTTGATCAAGATCCTGATGAAGCCATAATAAATTGGCGAAACGTCGCATTTGATTGCATGTTTTAACACACTGTTTAATTGTTTCTATTTTCCTCTTATTTATCACATCTAATATCTAAATAATGTAACTGAATATTAATAATAATTAAAACAAATTTTAATTGTTTTTGTTTATTAGATTTTTTCACGATTTTAGGACAGGGACGCAAAAAGCCATTTAGGCAAAGGGCGCAGGGGGACAAGTCCCCCTATCCCCCCTGGCCAGCACGGGCCTGTGTGTAGGTTGCTGAACCAGAAAAATTCCCTCAAATAATTACATGAAAAACTAACAAGAAAAATATTCAAAGTTTCAAGAATAACTAAATTATATAAATTATTTTCAAACAAAATGATTTATGGTATTAAGCATTAGAACCAGATGATTCTATTCCCACTTATTGAAAATTTCAATAAAATGAATATCTACATCTTGGTATATATCAAACATAATTAAATTAACAAGTAGGGAAATTCAAAATGTTAATGATCTTGAGCTTCAATGGATATTTAATGATGAAATTTAATTACTTATATCATTATTACTAAAAGACTAATAAGATCTACAAGGATGCTTGATAGGAAGATTAAACATGTCTCCATAAACGTGTTAGGGAAAATATCAATTGAAATAATATATGAATGTTCTGATGGCCGTCATTAACCAAGAGCACAAGATTGGCCTTGTCTCTCTTTTATGGTAGTAATCCATATTGACATATAGGCTCAGCTCTCAAGTACTCGGAGATTTCATTTCCAGCTCTTTCCCAAGCAATTGAGAAATGAATAAGAGGAAAACATGAGAAGATTCAAAATGTTAACTCGCTTATTCTGAATATATTATTTAATAAAGAGCGCAAATATAAAATTCTAATGTAAAGATATTACAACATAATGATATTTACATTGTGCCAGTTACTATTTATTTTTATTTAATTTAAATTTATGTAAAAAACATGGAAAAAAGTGACTTCATTTCATAATATTCAGTATAATGGTTTATAAATTTGTATTTTATTGAAAGCTAAATTTATGTTATACTTATACATCAACTATCACTATATTATTATTTTAATTTTTTTATCGTTTAATACCCTATATATATTATATATTATAATTTATAATAGAAACAAATTTAATTAAAATTTTTTTAGGTGATTTCCATCGTGAATTGCTAAAGTCGTTCATAGGACGTTTTATTTATAAATTTAATGAAAATAGAACATTTCTATTAAGGGATTAACAGAGTAAAGCTCTGTATTGAAATGATAGTAATATTATTTTAAAGTCCTATATAAAAGCAAAACCATGCCTTATTAGTGTATAATTCTATCTGTCTGTCAGAGCATTTTAGCTAGTAAACTAAAAAAGAAAGAATTGAAAGTTATCTGTATCTATTTTATTTGAATTCAAAAATTATTTTAAAATCTTAATCGGATTATCATTTTGGGAGGGTTGAATTTTTTGTGAAAATATTTTTTTTTCCTTATTCTAGGTTGTTTTATATCAATGTATAGTCCTTTTTAATAAGAATAATGTTGGGTTTTTAATTATCTTTAAAATCTTGGAATGGTATAAATAGCAATCACTTTTCTTAGAATTATTTGGTTAGTTTTTGTTTACAAACTGTTTCAGTTAAAAAGTCAAAATTTGGATCAAAGATGCAACTTATTAATACAAACTTTTGTGCGAAATTTCAGCTCAGGGGCCATTCATAAAATACATCACGCAAAATTTCGCCTTTTTGGACCCCTCCTTCGTCAGGCTGCGGCACATTCTCTGGGGCCACTTTAACAAATATAACATATCAAAAGCTATACCCCCCACCTATAAACGATTTGTTGCTGACAAATTAAGAAAAAAAAATTAAAATTGATTAAGGACGAACGTCACGTTTCCTTAGACCCCTTCCCCTAAGGGCTAAGAAATGCCCCCCCTCCCTGGTTGCCAATATATTTTATGAATGGCCCCTCGATAAATTAAATGGTTCAAGAACTATTTATGTAAGGATTCAACTTTTTTGAGATATTTTGTATTTTTTATCTTAAATTTCTGAAACTACAAACTCCCGAACCTAAATATTAAATTGACAAGTTTTTTATTTTACCGAGAGTAGCAGAGTTGTTGATTCATAAAGAGATAAAGAGATACAAAGAGGTTGTCCTCTGATTGATGCAAATTAACATAAATTAACATAAATACATATATATAAAATATATGTATATATATTATTTATTTGTTTGAGACTATATATTCAAAGGCTTAGCGTTCAGCATCGGTCTTTTTTATTTATAAATATTATTTTTGATGGGGTCAGTATCGCGTGGATATTGAATTTTTTTTTGCTGTCAGTAGTGTGTGGTCCATGGATAAGGCGCACCCCTAAAATTTCAAGCATTTAGAGTATTTTCATAAATATCGACTTCAAAATGTCAGGAGTATCTTTAAAATTTCAAATTATAATCCGTTATTTCAAATATTTCAATAAAAAACATATTTTGTTTTGAAAAATATATTGGTTCTCGAAATAAAATAAAATTAATGCATAGTTTCAAGGGCCAATTAGAATGAATGATTTTCCGAAAAGGGTGCCGATAGAAGGGTTTGACGTCCCTGTCTAGTAGTTATTCGAGTTTAAGCAGGTTAAAGACAAGTTCAGACGAGTTTTAGTCGAATAAAAATTGTTCTCGCTGAGGAACTATTAAAATAGAAATAATTCAAAAAAGGAATAAATAAAGATTTATTTGGGAATCTTTTGACTATTCATTTCTCATTCAACTCTTAATATATAAGATTGGAAATAACTAAGAGCGCTATAGACGAGTCATGCTTATAGCAATAGAATTAGGAGAAATTTAAAAATTTTCTTATAAAACAGGCTGATTCATTGTGGAAGAACTTTACTAAATATTAGATCGCCGATCCGATCAAGAACTTATTTATCTATCGGGAGTGATCAAATGGGAGAAAACTCACAGAAAAGAGCGGTAGTTCTCGCGCTCTTTTCTCTGCGGCTCCTCATGAAGCCAGTTTACTCATCTCCAATCCAAACACATGAGTATTGAATATTCTTCCTCTCCTTTCTAAGCTGGGAGAGTCAACCTTATTATATACTTATTATATACATTTTGTAAAGATTTAACCATGATCTAAATTCGTCAAATATAAAGAATAAATCATTCCCACTCATATATCTCTAAAATTATAATAATTCATAAATACTCTATTTCTACCGCCCATTAATCTAAATTAAATAAGGAATCATGAAAAATTATCTAGTAAATTTGAAAAATCATTTCAATATTTTTTTTTAAATATATTGAAATGTGAAAGGGTATCAAAATACAAATAACGGACATTTCTTTTTTCTTACTCATTTAATTTCGAGAAATTGTTTAGGGATTTCACGGACTCCTGATTCACATAATCATATATCAGAAGGGATGCTTGAATTTTTTTTTAAGACCAGGTCTTCCGGTCAAACCCATCGGCCATATAATTCTCGCTTGACATCGTGTTGATCGTCTCGTAGGCTTCCTCTTTCCTGGAGATGTAAATGGTTAATTATAATTTATTTTAGCTCATAACTACCCATGGACGACAAAATGGATATATTGTGATATTTCATTTTTGAATGAGACCTGAGCAGGGAAATACAAATAACGTCCATATGTGCAAGGTCATGCGGTGCATGACGGCGCCAAGGGCTTAAAGGCGCCAACAGGCAACCATTGACAATGATCTATATTATACCGATCAAATGAATAGATTTTAAAGAATTTTAATAAAGTACTATCATACACTAGGGTAAAATACTTTAAAATATAATTTTACTAAACACTTTATATAACCTTTTTTGTGATCATCAAGGTACTTAATTAGAATATTAAATTTCATCAAAATTGATTGTCATTTTCAAGATGTTTAGAAAAAATTAGAAAAGTACTAATGTTTGTGGGCCGATGTACCAAAAACTAATCAGTACTTCATTTTGCGGTTAGAGTGTCGGGCCGCTGTCCTGAAGTACGCTGGTTCGAGACTGAGTCTCGACAGATATTTGCAGTTGCCTCCTCTTGGAAAGCAATGGCAAACTACCAAGAGTATAATTGCCTATCCAAACTATCCGTTCGGAACCGGCGTTAAAAAACAGGCCCCTTATGTAAAACAGTTAAAGACACTCAGCACAGGTATATGTGGAGAGGAGCCGGCGCTCGTTCTGGCATGGCACAATAAGAAGAATGGTAGGTTTTCAATTTCATTTCAATCAGTTGAATGGTGTGGAAAAAATCGTAGGCAAAAAAAAGTAATCCATACATCCATATAATCCTCCGCACAGACTAAATAAAAAAATCGCATTTTTTGCCTCTGGGCGAGACCCCATATAAATTTTGGCAAAACCGTCACATGCTACAATTCAACCTAAATGAATATTACAACTTGTGACTTTGTTTGAGACCATGGGTTCCGTAGTCTTTACCTGAGGACTATTTGAAGTCACGAGACCGATCCAATACTTTATCTGCTTCGCATTGGATAAAGTAAAAATGGATTTTTTTACTTTCTAATATATAGTCTCTATAGTCTAAATCATGTAATGATATAGATTATAATGTGAAGCTTTACGATCGTCTGCCTGGTTTGCTAGGTAGTCATACCCTTAACTGATCTGCCTTTTCAGTTGTCTAACTAGCTATAGACAAACACACCAGCCACATTGATATTTTTTGGACCAAGGAGATCTTGAAAAGTAAAGATCTTCAATTATGTATCTTAAAGAGAAACAAATAGGTTGTCCTCTGCTTGATGCTGATCTTTATGATTCAACTACTCTGCTACTCTCGGCAAAATAAAAACTTTTCAATTAAATAATGTATCTGTTATTTTTCTCTTCCCCATAGGATGTATAAAGTAAAATCTTTATATTATGTATTTTTTTTATTTATATAGTAGAGCTTAGCTGAATTAGGTAATTTTTCCTTCCATTTTGATAAATTATGTTGAGCTGTTGAATAAATCCCTGTTCAAAGCAACTGATTAATTCGAGAAGTTATTGATAGAAGACGAACACAAGATCCCGAGCTGAGTTCGACATTCTTTTCCTTTTCCTGAGTTTAGTTTATCTCTTATCGTTCTTTATTTATCTCTATCACCCATGGGTCAGCTCTCTTTAATCTTACGATTGGGTTAAGGATATCTATTAAGTTAGTCGACTTGTCATTCTTAGTTAATCTCTTTTACTAAGGAAGCAATTTGATTTGATTAAAAAATGCAAAACTGGTAATTTTCCAATTCAAAATTAATTGTGAATCAAAAATTAAAAGACAGCTTTACCGAATCGTCCAAATATTCTTATGAAATTAAACAAAGTAAATTAAGAATTGTTTTTCAATATAATGACTTGACCTACCCTACTTATAGATATAAAAATATTTTACCATCTATAGTTATTTATAGTAATAGTGAATACAGTAAAAAATTTATAACTCCATATGTTAGACCAGTGGAATAAGTTTTCTGTGTGGATACAACCAATGTATTCATTATAATACTACTTACAATTTTTAACATTACCATAAACCCTTTAAAAAATAAAAAAGTTCTTATCATTTTAGAAGAAAGCAATCGCCCGCAATGAACCCATTCTCAATAACCAATTAGAAATCACTAAATCAACAATAATTGATTTATTAATAAACCAAATTTAACCGAAATTCATTCATTCTTTACTTAACATTTGTTCCTCTTTTCTCATCTCCGAATTAACTTTGTATATCCTCTTCTTTTGTCTAAATTTATAGTCTAAAACCCTTAAACAAATTCCTTTAATAGGTATTCCCATAATTCTATACAAATAAATTTCGAACAAAGCCATCCTATTTGAAATGTACCTGACTCGGACCAGACAATTTGTTCAATACCCATTCTCTCCCTTCCACATACCTTTAAATCTAACCACTCAATTCTTTCTAACATCGATACTATGTAAAAATTTTATATTCAGTTTTCTGTTAAACCTCCTGATGAAGGGTTCATATCCCGAAATATGTATAGAGATAAATAAAAAATCTCCAAAATAATTTAAAAGATTTTTTAATTTTTTAATTTTATTTCCTCTTTGTGAAACGCCACTATAACCCGTTAAATAATTCATGTCTTATCATTTTAGTTCATTTTTATGATTGTCAATCCAACTGATTTACATTTGATCTATCGTTGGTTTTTATTAGCTTAGGGGCCGTCCATAAATTAAGTGACACGAATTTCAAGATTGTTAGACCCTCCCTCCCCTTATGTCACACTCTGTCATATTTTGATTGAGTCCCCCTGTATTGTGATGTCACACTATCACATTTATATCCTATAATTTAATAATATATTGAAAAAATTTTAATTTGACTTTTGTGACATCACAATTTTTAAAATCCCCGGGCCACCCTGTCACATTTTGTCACAAATCTGAGATGCACTCTCCCCCTTACTGTATGACTTAATTTATGGACTGCCCCTTATAGCTTATAAAACAATATTGATTACTATATAAACACTAGTGAATTGAAAAGTTATTTAATAATAAAAAAATGGGTAATTGCGAGGTGGGTTTCACAAAAAAATGAAATAAAACAAAAATGAGTTTAGAATTCGATATATTTCGGGCTGTCAGCCCATCATCAATTTTTTTGTGAAACCCACCTCACAATTACCCAATTTTTTTATTATTATATAAAAATGTTTCACCTAGAACCAACAGCCATCTCCTTAAAAGTTAATGAAAAACTATTTGTTATTATAACCATTCTCATCATTAAAATATAAGAACTACAATCGTTATCAAAAATCTTATTAGATATAAGTATGATTTGACTACCCTCGATTGCCTAGCCTAGAGATCGATTTTGAAATATTATGAATTTGTTCGAAAATTGCAAATCATTTGCGATTAAAATATCACTTTATAATATGATTCTAAAAGATAAAACTCAGCTTTATACAAGTATGGATTGAAAAAGAAATCAATGTGTAATTATTGAAACAAGAATTAGTGAAACTATAGTAGGTTTTTCAAGATAGAGAGAGAAAAATGAAGTCCATAATTAGGTACTATTTCTTGTGGAAATAGTACCTAATTGCAATCCATAAAGATATCAGATCAAAGATTCTAATTTTTACTTTACCAAACAGGGTATGGTCAAGTATTGTAATCGTGCATGAAAAAAGTGTTTTTTGCTTCTTTTTTTAGAAATGTCTCAAAAACGGCTGAAACTATTTTGATTAAAAAAAATTGGGCTAAACCATGGCATTTCGGTCTACAAAAAAGCTCTAATAAATGAATATCGAAAAAATTATATTTGTCGAGATAATAACTGTTTTGTCAAAATGTCTGTTAGTACGTTATAGTTAGTCTGTAAGTATGTGCGTTACCAAATTTTTGTGGACGCACTAGCTCAAAAAACTAGTGTGAATATCAAAACGACATTTCACATGTAGTTTAGGTGCATTAATAATAAGAGTTGATTAGATTTTGAATGAAATCTAACCAAAAATTAAGGTGGGGAGGAGGGTAAAAATTAAAATTATAAGATTTTCAAACCAAAACCGAGAAAAATTAAATAAACTTACAATAAAAAAGAGAGTTATTATTTTTTCGGGGGCCAAAATTGTGTGGGTGATCAAAAAATTAGGACAATCAATATTAAGTCTTAGACCCTTTAATGGAAGACGAAATTTTGCACATGAATCCTAAACGACATTATGAAAATGACTCACTAAAATTGAGGATAGGGGGGGGGGGGGCAAAAATATTTTCAAACAAAAATCGAAGAAAGGTGATTTTTCTTTCCAAGCAACATGAATTGTATTATCCTGCAGTCCAGCATTATGGTTTTAATCTTAGAAATAACAGCACCTCATTTTTATTAATTTCTGATTATATAGTAATACTACATTCAACATGGCAAGGTTGATAATTTTAACTAGAAATCTTTCTTATTATTATTATATTATATCTGGTAGCAGCTGTGGTGTAAAAGTACAGTGTTTTATCTCTATAAAATGAATATTGAAGAGGACAGTAAAATTTTTCTATTTGCTTTAATGGGCATATCTTTTAAATGCACTTAAATAAGTGACAATCAATACAAATAAAAATGTAAAGAGAAAAAATAAAAAAAAGTAAATGAGCATGACAATTTCTATGTCCTTTAAAATTATTTTTAAATAGGTTTATAGGATTAAAAGCAAAGATTTTACTTGATGATTTTAACAAGTCATTTTTTCTTTATATTAAATTAAAAAGTTTGATTCATTGATTAAAAAGTAGAAAGTAATCGTGATTTCATCATTTTTATTTGTCCCTTTCCTCTCCGTCTGATTTTACATCTCTCTTTCATTAGCAAGAAATTTAATCACCAACATCGACAGACATATTGGAATCAGTTAAGAAGCCCGAAATATGTATAGAGATAAATAAAAAATCTCCAAAATAATTTAAAAGATTTTTTAATTTTTTTAATTTTATTTCCTCTTTGTGAAACACCACTATAACCCGTTAAATAATAATTCCTTTGTTTAATATGTTTCACTATAAACCAACACCGCTTTCCCTAAACTTTATCAGTTAAGAAAGTTGCTAATTGATACTTACCTTAACCTTGAACGAAAACTTTTAAGTAAAAAATTAGTTTCCCTTTTTCAATATCATACAAATTCTGTTCATAATGAGAAAGTGATTTCTTTTCCTTTTCTATGTTTTTTTTTTTTTTTTTTTTCAATCAACCTTTACCATTACAATGTCAAGGACATTCATACTTATATTTACATTCTTTTTATGGAGTTATTTAAATTCGAAAGCTTCGTTTGTTTGTTTTTTAAATTCAAATTGTAGTTATTACTTCACAATTTTTATATTTGTTTAATTGTATTTTTTTTTTATTTCTTTTTTTTTTAAACCACGAAAGCAAATATCCCTAGAGAGTAAGATTTTGCGATTCTATTGAAGATATTTCTAAAAGTAGGGATAAAAGATTGCGAATAATTAACATCCTTAAAGCGTTTCCAATCAACTATGAAGCAAATAAAATAAGTGGCATTGAAATTGCTGAAATAAATCAACATTTTGGAAGTAGGACCCTGCATGGGACATCGAGGTAGCATGCCGACCCAAAATTAAAATATTCAATAATCTAATTTTAATTGCTCAAAAACTAGGACTAGGTAATATTAAAAAGAAGGAAGATGTTAATTTATTTTTTTTATTTAATACAAAACAAACATTAGTGTTAAAACAAGTACATACAACAAACTGAAAATCAATTCTGTAGTTACCAAATTTTAGGTTGAAAAATCGACTATCATTAATCATTTATAACTATTAAAATTAAAATATATCGTATAAAACGTAGGAACTTAAAAAAATTTAGTTTAAAAAACTACAAATGAAAAATATTTAATGAGACCTATGGACCTGTTTCTTGTTTAGTAGTAGTGATATATTTATCTGGCTCTATTTTGTTCAAATTGAGTCTTAAAGGTAGCTAATTTGTTTCTGTATTTAGATTTTAGTTAGAGAAATATTATAATTTTAATTTTTTAAGAGCCCCCTCTCTTAATTTTTGATTCGATTTCAACCAAAATCTAATCAGATCTTAATCCCAATATAAAGAATCTAAATGTGAAATTTCGTTTTTATTTTCACACTAGGTTTTGAGCGTACACAAAATTTTGTAACGAATTAACGTACTAACAGACAATTTGACAAAATCATTAATATCTTGTAAAATATAAATTTTTCGATGTCGAATCATTAGGGAAGGCTTTTTTATAAAGCAAAACGCCATACCCTGTATGGTATAGTAAAAAAAAAAATAAGTCGATATTTTATATTTATTCATTTTTCTAAAATAATATTAAACGTTTATTCATATTGTTTTGAAATTAATTCGAAAGTGTTGCAGAAACACTTGATTTGTTACTGCGACTATAGCTATTCAAAATTGACTCATTGTATTTCTAGAGAAAGGATGATTCGTTATTCAAAAATGTAAGCAGTATATAAATATATATTGGATTGGCAACTAAGTAATTGCGGATTTATTTTAGAAAATCAAAGACAATTTTTTCATGGAACTAAATAACTTTATTCTGTATTGTATTGCCCATTTTGATCAATGACCTTTTGCCATCTTTCAGGCAGCATCATAATCCCACGTTCATAAAACTTCTGGTTTTTATTAGCAAAAAACTGAATCAGGTACGATTTAACATCATCATCATTATTGAAATTTTTACCATTCAAGGAGTTTTGTAAAGATCGAAATAAAAAGTAATAAGATGGTGCAAGGTCAGGACTATATGGTGGATGTGGCAAAACATCCCAACCAAGCTCCAATAATTTTTGCCGAGGGACCAAAGATGTGTGTGGTCTTGCATTGTCATGATGGAATACAACACCTTTTCGATTTGTCAATTCGGCCCGCTTTTCTTCAACTGCATTGTTTAATTTCGTTAGTTGTTCAATGTAGACAACAGAATTGATCGTTCGGTTGGGTGGTAAGAGTTCAAAGTAGACAATTCATTTTTAATCCCACCAAACTGATAACAAAACCTTCTTTTGATGAATACCAGCTTTTGATGTTGTTTGAGCTGGTTCACCTGGCCTGCTCCAAGATCCTTTTCCGCTTGATATTGTTGTAAACAACCCATTTTTCATCGCCAGTTATCAATCGTTTTAAAAATGGATCATTTTCATTACGTTTCTTTAGCAAATCGCAGATGTTTATGCGTTGCGTTAAATGCGTTTCTTTCAGTTCGTGAGGAACCCATGTATCGAGATTTTGAACATAGCCAAGTTGTTTTAAGTGATTTTCAATGCATGTATGTGATACATGAAGCTTCTCTGCAATCTCACGTGTTGTACTGTGACGATCCGAATAGATTATTGCTTTGATTAGGTCGTCATCAACTTCAACTGGACGACCAGAGCGTTTTTCATCTTTGAGTGAAAAATCACCAGAACGAAATTTGGCAAACCAATTTTGACACTGCCGTTCTTTAAAGGCTTCGTCGCCATAAACAGCACATAACTTTTTGTGAGCTTGCGATGCGTTTTTCCCTTTGCGGAAATAAAAAAGCAAAATATGACGAAAATGTTCCTTTTGATTTTCCATTTTTCAACGAACGCCAAACGAAAACTACGCAACCGATCAAAAAACTTTTTTTACTGATTGCCAGCTGAATTGCCAACTATCAAATAACAAAATGTGTTTTACATTTGGACCAGAAAACCTAAAAATTCAACTGAAGTAAAATCCGCAATTACTTAGTTGCCAACCCTATATATAGCTATATTTATTGAAAGATTTTCACTAATGTATTTCTCTTCCACATTAATGAATAAAGATTCTATGGTGGGAAAGTGAATAAGATAGCAAAAATAAATAAATTGTATAAGTATTAATTCAAGAAAATAATATCTATAGTAGAAATTTCAGAATGTTTGTGGTTTTGGCTGAAGGTAGAACTAAAAAAAAATTGTGAACGTTATGGCCCTCGATAGAAGTACTTCTTACGCAGTTGTTAATTATTTCTCTATAAAAATATTAAATTAAAATGTCGAATTCAGTGTCAAACAATAAAACGTGGTAGAATAAAAAGCTCTTATTATTATTATTATTATTATTAAAGACCGATTCTAATTAGTTGTAAAATTGTATAATAAGAAATTGGTTGGTTGGTTCATCAAGCCCCAGTCTTCCGGATATCTTTGACTGGGAGTTAAGCATCTATCCCTCAGACATGTGTCCCATTACGAGTCAGATAACGTTAAAACAGAATATGCGCGTACTCAAGCTTGAGTTGTTTACCAAAAAAGAACTTTGTCTTTTTGATTTTAAGTCGATTCTTCCACGTTTTCAGTAGAGGCTGCCATTAATAGTCAAAACATCAAAAATGGAATGCAATAAGGTTATTCCTCTAGTATTAGATAATAATCGATTGTTATTTTTGATTTTAAGCCGATTCCTCCATGTCTTCCGCAATGGTTACCAATAATAACCGAACCCTCAAAAATCCAATGTAGAATTGTTATCCCTTAAGTATTAGATGAGAATCGATCTTTATTTTTGATTTTAAGTCTCCTCCATACAATGGTTACCAATAATAATAGAAACGTCAAAAACCTAATGTATTCCTCGACTATAAGATGAGAATCGATCACTATTTTTGAATTTAAGTCAACATGGCCTGAAAATAGCAAGTGATATCTGATTAATAATAAAGGAATAAAAATATCAACATTTCAAATGACTTTGGATAAAGTTGAGCAACGATCCATTGCAGTTTATTTTTTACCTATTTTTAGTTTTGTAAGAAATACGAGCATAGCATAGGCGGCGATTTGGTGCAACATACAACATGTGTAAATCCGGCTCTGATCTAATTAAAGTTCTATAAAATAAGTTGATTAATATATTTGAAAGTAAATTAAGTAATAGTAAATACGTATGTTAAAAAAATTTTGTGTACCTACAGACCTACACTCTTGCTCAAAAATTAGTGTGAATATCAAAACGAAATTTCACGTGAACTTTTTGTACATTGAGATTAAGAACTGATTAAAATTTGGTTGAAATCGAACCAAAAATTAAGGCAGGGGAAGGGTTTAAAAAATTTAAATTATAAAATTTTTAAATTAAAAAAAAAAAAATAGAAATTAATATAAAATAGTCTTAAAATAAAAAAGAGATTGAATTGGGGGTTGCTTAAAATGTAGAACTATCAATATAAGTCCTAGACCCTGGAGATCGATTTGTACGAAATTTCGCTAATGCACCCTATATGACCTTATGAAAATGTCTCATTATGTGAATTGATAGTGGCCCAGAAGAGAATGGGTTCAAAAATAGGAGAGAGGGTGTATGGTAAAATCCTGTTGATGGCTACTAGATCAGCTTATTTTGAATTTATTTTTGGCCGCTGATTATTATAATTTTTTCATTGTCATTGTCGTTTATGTTTTTCGATTCCAAAATTGAGTTACGTGTCTCAAAATGGAGTGTTGATAGGGAGATTTCCTAGGCCGAGAGGGGGCAACCTCAAGCTGATTAGCAACAGATGATTTCAATTTCGGTAATCCGATTAGAGATCAACTAACTTTTTAGTAGAAATGACAAATTTTGGAAGTACCCAAATAATTTAATGAGAAATACAGAAGTGATGGCTCGTAATAGTAACCATTCCTGCCTAACACTTATAGGTAAACAAATTCATATAAGGACTTTTATTAAAGTACATTTAATTTCCATCAGAAAAGTTTATATGAGAGAAATGTCTAAAATTAATAGTTTACAAGTTATGTAAATGTAAATATTTTTCAATATAAAAATTCAACACAGGAATTATTTTGACGGATTATAGTGGTGTTTCACAAAGTGGAAATAAAATTAAAAAAATTAAAAAATTTTTAAATTATATTTTGGAGATTTTTTATTTATCTCTATACATATTTTGCGCTATGAACCCGTCATTAGGAGGTTTAACAAAAAATTTATATTCAGTCTTTTGTTAAACCTCCTGAGGAAGGGTTCAAAGCCCGAAATATGTATAGAGTTAAATAAAAAATCTCCAAAATATAATTTGAAATTTTTTTAATTTTATTTCCACTTTGTGAAACAGCACTATAATCCGTCAAATAATGCCTGTGTTTAATATGTTTCACTATAAACCAACACCGCTTTCCCTAAACGTTATAAAAATTCAAGGCCAATAAATTAGCCAGGTAATTTTTTGGATCAAAAAATATGAAATTTTGTTGATGAAACGGATTTCAATAAAAAATTTTACATTCAATCTAAGGGGCACCCTTTTATTTTATTAAAAAAATGTTTACTTTTCTCAGAAAATTTTATTTATATTTATTTTATTTTGAATGTTTAATCCTCTCTACTCTAGATATTTTAATAGTTATCTGAGCTAATACTATATATATTTGTCTAGATTAATTTGTAACAACGCTTAGAGAAATTCCTCTAAAAAACTTACCGTCTTGCCTAGAATCGAACCGACGAACTCTTGAACTAAAGGCATTAGCTCTAGCCATTACGCCATTGAAACATTAATAATTATATTTTGATTTCTGTTACTAAAACTATATATTTTTTATTTAGACTGTGTCGAGATAATATTGTATTCATTTGAACTCGAATGAAAATGAAAAAACACCAATAGATTTTAAATTAAGAAACATTAAATATATATTAATTAACGAGGCAAATTTGAAATATAATTGTCAGCTCGGATTTTAAACTGATGGCTCCAATCGATTTTCATTAACCAGGAAAACTTGAAATATAATTGAAATTTTGAAATGAAAGACTCCAATTCATTTTAAATTAAGAAACATTATATATATTTTTTGTAATTAATTAAATTAATTGAACCGCGTAAATTTGAATAATTTCCATGATTCAGCCTGCGAATTTTTTGCAGTTCATAAATCATTTCATTATTTTTGTTTTGAAAAGGAAAAATGAAATTTAATTTTAAATTTTAAATTTAAATATATTCATAATTATTCCTCCCTCCACCTCCACTCAAAAATTAAAGAGGCGGAACTTTTAAGAGACAATGTATTTACGGTAGTTTACGGGTATACATTTGGAGTGTGGTTTTTTAAGAGGAATACAATTTTTGGAACGAGACGCGCCCGCCAGGGCACTAACCCGGAGGGCCGAGCTTCGAGGGCGTGCCGAAGGCACGCACGAAAAGCTCGTTATACATAATGAACTTTCTTTTAGTAAATCAAATTATCAGCATGTTTCTTGATTAGAATTTTTTATATATAGAATACCTAGGGCGTTAGAGCAATATTTATCTAACTTTTTTCTTAAATCTCGTCATTAGTGCCTAACCCTTTGAGTTACACAAATTTATAAAATGACCTTTATTAAACAAAATTTAATTTATAACAGAAAAGGTTATATGAATAGGAAAATGTATAGGAAAATGTCTAAAATCAATAGTTTACGAGTTAAAAGAGAGATTCCAATATTGTAGAGTGAATGGACTTTATGAATCAATAACAAATTATGTGTCTCTGATCTCGACACAACCTCGCGAAAAGAATTATAAATGAGAAAGAAATCGATCTTATTTTATCGATTTAATCTACCTGGAGATTCACAGTATCTGTCTAATGTAAGAAAATAGCATTTTGGTTAAGAATTTCGTAGTTTAAAATTTTTTTATGAAAATATTAAATTTCTTTTCTCCGGGAACGAATCAACTAGAAATGGCAAAAAGTTTTATTTTTTTTCTCATTAGATATTTATTTAAATCTATTGAAATTTCATATCTGTGTGCCATGGTCATTTATCTTTTATAACAAATAATTATTATTAGGAAATTTGAATTTTAAAGGGTAGTTTATTTGAAGTCCAATTTGTAAAAACGCTAATAACTCCGTTAAAATGTTTTTAAAAATTATGTAATTAATAAATATTATAAAACAACTAATCATTAATCGTTTGCTTCAATTTTGAACGAAATCGCTTGAGTAGTTTTTGAGAAAATCGTCAAAAACCCAGAAAACCGTCTATGAAAGGCCGTTTTAGAAACATTTTAAAATTCAAGTCCATGTCACAAGTCAATGTTTCGTTTCATATAACTTTTTCAACTTTTTTCAAAGGCATCGTTTTTGAGACGGCTCAGATGGTTTTTGATCATTTTCTCAAAAAGTACTGAGAGATTTCGTTCCAAATTAAAGTAGATGATTAATAATTAATTGTTTTATAATATCTACTAATTTCATATTTTCAAAAAAAATTTCAACGGAGTTATTAGCGTTTTTTTCAAATTAGACTTCAAATAAACTACCCTTTGAAATTCAAATTTCCTAATAATAATTATTTAATATAAAAGAAAAATGAAAATAAAACAGAGGTATGATATTTCAAAAGATTTGAATAAATATCTAAGGAGAAAAAAAATAAAACATTTTCCCATTTCTAGTTGATTTGGTCCCGGAGTGAAGAAAATGAATCTTTTCATGCAATTTTTTTAAAACTACAAAACCCTTAATCGAAATTCTATTTTCTTATTTAGACAGATACGCATTGGATAAAGTAAAAAACATTATGAATTAACTTTTGGTTTGATTTATTTAATTCATTTGATAATTTATTATGTTTGAAAGAAGGAATCTATTTTTGTAAAATATTTTTCTAAAATTGTTAATTTATTATTATAGATTCGAATCATTTGACAATTATTGTAATTGGTTTTGATTAAATAAAGCTTGACTTTAATTTAAAAAAAAAAAATTACAAAATAAGCAAAGCAAATTTTATTATCCCCTTCGAAAAATTTAAATATAATTAATTCATTTATAAATTTTATGTATCAACTATTTTTTTAACATTACCTATAAAATCTTTTCGTTCTTCAATCAAAATCTAATCAGATACAAATCAGATAAAGTTAAGGCTGTAAATACATAAAAACCACATATTTTTCATTAAATTAAAAATTATCCTGAAATTACTTTTATTTTGTTTTTACTATATTTATTCCAATAAATTCACATTTTTATTCGATGCAAAAGATTTTTTACTTTTACATTTTTTTTTTTTAATTTTCAGGTTTTATAAGCAATTAAAATTTTAAATTTAAATATATAGCGTCAACACGGTATTAACTAGTATTATTGTGTATGGAATTATGATATGTATAATTATAACATTTTTATTTGTTTTGATCCACTAATCCAGTGGTTCTTAATTAGTCGCGGCCCTCTTAAAATGCGAAAGTATATTCGGGGCCCCCTTAAAATCCTAAAATATTTTCGTGACTAGTAGCCCCCCCCCCCCCACCATTAGGTAACATACTCGTAATTACTCCTACAAAAAAAAACTCTCAAATGTAACAATAATTCATGGATAAATCAAAAAGCAGAACTTAACCTAACATTTACGAGTATATATATATATACCTTAAGGCCACAACAAGCGCAAGTAAATAGCTAACTTCACCCATATTTATATAAAGATAAATACGATGAGATGAGGATACGATAAATAGTAAAAAAATAGCAAAAACATAAAATAAATAGTAATAAGCAACTCAAAACAAGCGAAAACAAAATTTATATCAATATTTAATACAATCGGTAATATAGGTACATACACTATTATAAACCAAATGCTCCAAATTAATGAGACTTGTTTTGTTGAATACACTCCACTAATTTGTCTATTCGCACTTTAATTGGGTTACTTAAAGCTATTCGCATGCAAGAGTCTATTTGGAGTCGATTACCTTGCTTCGTTTTAATATTAACCATTGTGGAAAATTCATTTTCGCATAGATATATGTGGAAGCAAAAGGCAATAAATGTTGTATGGGGATGGTGAACAGGTGTGGATATTCCTTCCGAATATGTATCCAAAATTTTACTAAACTTTTTTTCTTAAAAAGTGAATTCTTTATCAATTCAATCAGAATGACATCGTGGGTTGGTGATAAATTGGTATTATTCCAGTTATTATAGGGATCTCGAATACACAATTTTCTGCTAACAATTTCATTATTTGGAAAATATTTGTCAAATTTTTCAATTAATTTTTGGAGATGGCATTGAATTAAATAATTTGTATGTTTTTTATCAAATTCACAATTATCTGTAATCATTTGAGAATAATTTGAAAACATTTCGAAAATATTCGATTCTATTTTTCGAATTGTTTTATTTATTTAAATTTGTAATTTTCCTCATTCACTGATATTTTTTTCATTTTCTTCATTATTCGAAATTATTTTTTATTTAGTTTGTAGAAAGATCTTTTTTCTTTGGCTTGTTTTGTCTTTCCCTAAATTACATAATTTTTCTTCGATGGATGAAAATTGTTATTTTTTTTTATTTTAAGAATTTTTAAAATCAAAAATTGATAATACATTTTTACTTTATCCAATGCGAAGCATGGGAGAAAATATTGGAATCGCTCTCGCGGCAAGCGCGACTTCAAAGGGTCCTCAGGTAAAGACTACGGAACCCATGGACTCAATTAAGGTCACAAATTGAAGTATTCAATGAGATTGAATTTTAGCACGTGACGGTTTTGCCAAAAATTACCTGGGATCTCGCCGAGAGGCCAAAAAGTGCCATTTTTTTTGGAAGTGCGTGCGGATGGATGGATGTATGTATGTGTGTTATCGTTTTTTTCGTCCACGAATTTTTCCACACCGTTGCACCGAATGAATTGAAATTTAAAACCTACCAGTATTTTAACAAAATGAAGCGCTGATTAGTTTTTGGTACATATCGGTCCACAAACATTAGTACTTTATTTCAGTACTTTTTTAGTTTTTTCTAAATATCTTGAAAATGACTTAACCAATTTTGATGAAATTTAATATCCTAATTAAGTACCTTGGGCACCACAAAAAAGGTTAAATAAAGTTTTTAGTAAAATTATATTTTAAAGTACTTTACTCTAGAACATATTAATATTTCAAATGAATTTGGATAAAGTTTAGCAACGATCCGTTGCAGTTTATTTAAGGAAGGAAAGATATTTTTGGTGGTGGTAGTGAAATTTTTAAATATTGCATTTATAAAAAGATTAAAAACTGTAACTCTATTTAATAATGATCCCATTCTGGAATAGAAAAAATATCTTCTTGAACTCAAACATCCATACATTTATATAAACAGCTAAAATAAAAATATCTCGATCATTTAGTATTAATAATTTCCAATTGCAATTGGAATAAATACCCAATTCTTAGAAAGTGATCATCTGATCTCCTTAGATTTTAAAATATTTACTGTTCAGGCAAAAAAATTATTTGCAGTTGCAGAGGATATCCATTGTCCAATAGAATACTACCATTTTCTGGTGAATAATACTCTTTCTGACTGTGTTCCTCTCCTTGCCTGGCTGCTTCGAGTCTTTATCTGACCTCCGCCCTTCACTCTGTTTCCTGGAGACACCTGTGCTGCAGATCTTTCATCAACAGCTGAATCATATTGAAAGCGCAATTTCAAGTGATTCATAATATCTGAAAAAGTGACTCCCAACCAATTGACATCATCATCATACCTGAATCATCATCCTCTCTTTTTCTGTCCCATTCATATTTGTAATTATAATTTTTTGTTAAAGAAAATAATTGAATCGGTTATTTCAAAAACCACCTAAGTCAAGATTTTTACAAACACGCTTTTTTTGTCGCGAACACTTATTTTAAAGGTAAACATATAATCTGAGTAAAAACCATCCACGTCAGTACATTCCTTCCTCTTCAAACAGAACCTATCCCGAAGTCGTCGTTCATTGCTTAAACGACACAAGTCATAATATGATTGTTTTGTTCAAATTTAATACCACCTAACCCTAAAACAATATAACTCAAGAATAGTATTTCTGTTTTTTTTTTTTTTGTTTTTTTTTTTTTTTGTTTAAATTTATTATTTATTTATAAAGATTATTCGATATTCACAAACTTTTAAGTTCAAACACTATATTCAGCCCAAATATAATTTAACCTAATTTATCGCGCGGAGAATTTACCACTGCTCGAAGCCCCAAAAAACTTAGTAAATTGGACTATATCAACTTTCTGAGATTTGGCCCGTGATCCCGGCTTCTTTCCTTCTACTCTGTTCTTTTCACGATGGAGGGGCCAGCCCATAGAGGCCTTTAGAGGATGGACCTTCTGATGTATCTCCTTCCCACATCAATATCATTAAAAAAAAAAAAAATCCTTAAAAATTCGTTTACTTGTGAACTACAGTTTTTATTGATTCCTGAAAAGTTCTGATTGTGTGACTTAAGTAGTTTTTGAAATGACCGATTCAATTATATTTTCATTTTACGTAAATGAAGGAAGTACATTTAAATATTTAAAATTTAGTAACGTATGTACGTACTAACGAACTAACAGACATTTTAACAAAACAGTTAATATCTCGAAAAATATATTCGCAAAAACTATTTTGATAAAAAAAATTGAGCAAAACCATGGTGTTTACTGTTATTACGTTAAATATCACGTTACCAAATATTATGTACGCTCTAGCTCAAAAAGTAGTATGAATATCAAAACGAAATTTCAAATGTAGTTTTGGTGCAGTGAGATTTTAAGAGCTGATTAGATTTTGGTTGATTTCGGTTACAAAATTTCGTAATGAAAAATTTCTGTATATGAAAAAAACTAAAATTAACTTTCAACTATCATTGAAACGTGAGTAAAGTGATGATATCACTGGTGAGTTATTTCCTGCATCAGTGTAAATCATAACAGGAAATTGGTTCATATATTTTGTAATATACATTATTCACATTTAATATAAGAAATCTTAAACATATTTTAATTATCGACCATCTACAGAGAACCTACGTGAACTCGGATTACGACACTAGGCCCCATGATGGCTAAATTTAACATTTATGACAAGAGCTCTTTGTATATTGATAAATCTATGTACCAAATTTAAATGATAAAACTTAAAAACTCGAGGAGATAGATCACTTTAAAAATTTCAAAAATTTACCCCAAAATCACTATTTCTCCCTTTCGGGGACAAATAGAGCAAAATACTCAAATATATATTTTTTTTTAATTTCAAACCTTTCTAAACTAAACCCATAATATCGATGTCATTTCTGGTTTAAGAGATCTTGAAAAACTCTAAAAATACATTTTGGTTCTTTTCCCCCCTTTAGGGTTCGAATTTCAAAAAATCCCTTGTTAGCACACCTATAAATCGTTGAAAGAATATAACTTACACTCCAAATTTAATATTTCTAGGTCAAGCGGTTTAGGCTGTGCGTAGATAGATGATTATATATATATATATTAAGATTAATCCATAATATGAGGCGTTATTTTGAAAGTGGCCTAACTCCAATTTTGAAAAAAATGAGTTAATGACAGATTTAGTTAGACATAGATGTCTTCTTTTCAAATTTATAATATCATAGCCAAAGGAGTACAATATCATCATGAATTCGTCAAAATAAATACATCAAAATATATATAAATATATGTATTTATAAAAATATAAATACAAATACATATCTCAAAATAACAAATAATGGACTTAGGACACTTTCAAAATAAACGGCTCATATATATGACTTTAAATTATTGCATTAAAAAGCGGAAATTATTAAATTTTCATAACTATAGTTATATTTCCTTCTACTCATATAGTAAAACCTTAAAACTAAAATAATGTAAAATATTCTTCGCTATTCGGAGAGCCTCAAGTCAGAATGATAATTTTTGCTTCACCCAGTAGAAAATTGAATGAATAAATAATAATTTGTCTTATTTTTCTAAAACTATCAGGGTCAAGTGTCATTTATTTTAGTTGTGGTTTGATAAATGACAGCATCAGCATAGTGAAATTCTCGGACTAAAAACCATTTAGGTTCTGACGGATTAGAACCAGTGCCTGGGAGTTATCGTAATTAATCCCTAAGAATCTTAGTCTGTTTTATATTAATCCGTTCGGCCCTGGTGGTCTGTACATTGTCTGTATTTTCCTTATAATGTTTTGAATTTTTCAATTTTTTGCTTTTAGATTTTATTTGTCGCCTGGTTTCTGTCTTATTTATTACCTTTATATTATCTTCAACGAACTTGAACCATGAGTTTATATATATTTCTAATAACTTATAACAATAATAATCCAAAGGGTTTAGCATACTAGATTAGATTCTTGACACAAAGCGTTGATTGTGCGCCTTCTTTATTATTCCAGCTTTATCTCTTGCTCTCTCTCTTTCAGATGAGTCATCGTTTATGAACTTACACTCAGCACTTGACTTAATTCAATGATTGTTTGGCTATCTCACTACACATTTCCAGATTGATTTCTAACCAGCTATTTTGTTTTTACTTTACCATACAGGGTATGGTCAAGTATTGTAATCGTGCGTGAAAAAAGTGTTGTTTTTTAAAAATATTTCAAAAACTAACTAACAATTTACACAGAATCCCCACCTAGAATACCGAAAAGTTGACTCTGCGATCGCGAAAGATGTACTGAGGGTAGATAACGTTTACAGTTCACGACTATAGTGATAGAGCAATGCAAGTTTTAACTTGTCAAAGCATGAAAATTCCTGCTTTCTCTGGTGAATCACTCAGCTCGCGAGTTATTGAAAATGCCGCCGTCGTATACTGAATCTTTCAAATTTTTTTGTGAGGGATTCGGGACCTCCTCCCTTCACCCACTTTTAGCCAAAATTGTTGCTTTATGTTTTATATTTTGTGGTGTTTGGGGTGTTTGGGGGAGGAAAAGAGGGGACTGAAGGCTGGAATATGTAGTAAATAAACTGATGTGGCCTTTACCATACACCTGGTTCTTGTATTTAATATTTAATAAAATACCAAAAATCTAACCTGGAAGACGCGTGGGTGAGAGCGCTATCTCTGGAACGTCCTGACTGGACCGAATCCTTGCTGGAGAGTGTCGATTTTGGATTGCCGGGACTCTCAACTGCAGTGGCACGGGCCCAAGGAAGCATAGGGTGTGGACCTTGGACCCTGCAATAAATAATTGTAATAGATAGTTATTGTAGAAACACTTAATAGTTCAAAGGGAACTCTTATAAGTATCCGATAGAAAAATCTATTCCAATTTGATCACACAAGTTTGAGCTTATTTTCGATTCCTCTTGTTAATAAACTAAATCTTAATAAATGTAAGCTCGAACTTAAATACACATAGATTTAATAAGTATTTTATATACGATAACTTTCTCTGGTTATTGGAATAAAGATTTGTAAAATATACACGAGTAAATGAAATATTAATAAAAAAAACTGATGTGGCCATCCACATGACTTTACCATACACCCTGGCCCCTCTCTTATATTTAATATTTAATAAAATTATTTATAATCATGTGGGGGGCTTTTGCATTTTTAGTTTTCTGTGGGCCCAATGATTATGTATACAAAATTTGGTTGAGTTTGGAATAAGGGCCTAGATTATCATTTTTTGACCCTCCCCCACATCTTGAGCGTTAGTTTTTGAATTTTTACTGATTATCTATACAAAATTTGGTTGAGTTTTGCCCAGTATGGGGTTGATTCATTAAGATAAATCATTGAAGTATTCCTCTCCATTATGCAAATTAACATATACATATAGTATTATATAACGAATGTATATATATATATATATATGTAAGTTTCTTCTTAGGTAAATGAAAATCGAATTCTGAAATTGAATTTAGTTTTAATAGGTTATGATACATTGTACATTAATATATTACAAATTATATACAAATTATATACAAATTAAATACAGATCAAATATTTGAACAATACCTGAAATTGAATTTAGAATCGATTTTTCAGGTCCTTTATTATTTCTTATTAATAATTATAATTTTTGATTTATTAAGTTACACGTCAGCTGAGATTGATGTCAAGTCATTGGGACTGGTTGGCTGGCTGGCTGGCTTGAGTTTGACGCGCAGTTTTCAAACTTAAATATATATAATTTATTTTTTAGAGAAAGAATTGAACTTCATCTCAGTCTTTTTAATTTTAAATATTTTATTATTATTATTTTTATAATTAATAAAAAAATGTTAATTATTTAATTTATTATTTATTAAGGGTTCAAAAAGCCGATCGGCTACAGAAACAGTGAAATTAAGAACTACAATTAACTAGTTTGTTGATATACCAAATCAACCAAAAGATATGCCTTTTATTTTTTATTTATCTATTTTGGGTATAAAATGATGTCGTAATATTAATATGAATTATACTAATTAATGTATTAATAATGTATCAAAATTAATTAGAGTTTAGTCGATCTGCTCTTACCTTGGAAGAATCGCTGCTGCGTCTGCACTAGTCGATTTCCGACACTCAAATGAATAAAATACCGTTTTTAATTCCTATTATCATTAATGCATTTCTCTAGGTGGACTCGATTCTCTAAAACAGTAAATATAAAAGAATATTTTTATTAAAAAAAAGGAAAATTATCAGTTAAAGATAAATGAAAATAAAAATAACATAAACTTTTAGATATCAATTTTTTATCTTATTATTATTACATAGTATTGGATCAAAATAATTTTTTTTTAAATAAATCAATTTTAATTAATAGAATATTTAATCCACGCTTTAAGGGTCTTACAATTTATAATTTTCTTTGTCATTATTACTAATATATTTTAACATGTTTAATCTCAAGATGGACCATTCAAATTACTTCAACCCAGTGGTCCAGTGAACCTCTTGTAATAAATATGGGGAATTCTACGATAATTGATTGTTTAAGGGGTGATTAGATAATTTATTATAAAAGAAAATGTGATTTGATAATAAGTTCAAAAAAAAAATTAATTCAAAAATATAATAATTCCCCCCTCTCTTATATTTAACATTTAATAAAATAATTTATAATTATTTACGAAAGAACTCCCCCATCTGAATTTTAGGCCCATTAGCAATCTATGATAACTCCTTTTAATTATGTCACTATTCCATTAATAACATTAGATTTCTTTGATTTTTTGTTTGAAAATTTTATTTTATTTTATTTTAAATTATTTTTGAACCCAATCTTTTTGGTCACTATCAATTTTTTGCATAGTGAATCATTTTCATGAGGTCGTATAAGGTGTATATGCGATTTTCGTACAAATCAGGGTCTAGAACTTATAATACTAATTCTATTTTTTTCAGCCCTATTTGTATGTTTTTTGTAGAATGAAGTCTGAATTGGGAAAGAAACGGTAATTAGATGTAAAAGGAAAAAATTCAATAATTGTTCTTTATAGCCTGAAATCTAATTTAATATTTAAGAATATGGACCTGCATGAGTATCATTTATAATCAAAAAGTTTTCATTCAAAGTAGGAACATATTATTTTGATTAATGGTCGTTTTCTCAGTTACTATAAAGTTTAAGAAAACTCAAATAAATATAAATACATCACTTTCTAACGAGTATTGTATATTCTTACGGAATTTTCTTAGCTTCCTCAGCTAAACCCCTAAAAGATAGGCAACTAAACCTACGCGCAAATTTAATAGCCTTGTAATAATAGTACAGATACAGAACAAGTAGAAAATAATTCATTGACGCCATCCAAATAATATACGATAATAAATTATTATTTCAATTTACCGTAATTAATTAATTCTTGTTTATACCAAATCAAAATTGGTATAAACGGAACCCTTATGGTAAGAGTTCGTTGTCCTTCTGCCTGGTCGTCTGTCTGTCTGTATATCTACCCCTCAAAGACTTATAAACAATTAAAGCTAGAATCTTGAAACTAGGCCTATAGCTACGTTTGAAGATCCGCAGATACTCGAATCATCAAAGTAAAAAAAAAAGATATAGGGGTTCATAAGCAATGGTGACGAAAAAATATCGCGCTTCTCATCAAGTGGGATAACGTTGAATAGATCTTCTAAAATTCTATTAAAAATGTCATTAAGTATTAATTTGAATTTTTAACGCAGAGTGTCTCTTAAGCCCACAGATTTGTCTTGTGTGACGGAGACCCTTTGATTTTTATAAATGTCAACTGATCACCTTCATTTTTGGAAAATAAAAATTTCATTCACTCTATTCTAGAAGTTAAATTGGCATTCCAAATTCCAAAACAATTCGACAATAAACTTATCACTTATTATACCATATATTATTCCTTGAAAATGTATATTCATGATTTAAACTCTAAAAATATTAATCCGAATACCAATGATCCCCGAAAATTTATAGATATTTCTATAAATAATGAATATCAGAAGAGAGCATAGAAACTAATTTTATCATTTATGGTATACCTATAAATAAATATCAGGGAGCTGTGCCTTCGTCCCATGCTCATTGTTTTGAAAAAACAAATTATTTTTGATAAATTTCTGGATTTACCTAATATTTCTACCTATATAATGTATTTTAAAAGGTTACAGTGGTGTAAATAACGCCCCCGTAGCCACTTAGGTGAGGGGTGGGGTGGGGTGCAATGATAACAAACAAACAAATTAAATATAAGAATTTAAGGAGTTCCTCTGGTTTGGGGGGGGGGGGGGGGCTAGAAAACACTACAAAATTTTATCCTTTGACGAATGGTGAAAAAAACTTCATATATTTTAACGAAATTAGTTTTTTTCATCTGAATATAAAATACCCATTTAAATAAAAATATGATTTTCGTGGCAATCTAATTTTATTTTACTCTAGAAATCGAAAAAATTATTCGCAAGGTGGAGACCATTTCTAAAATCTTCTTTCTCAAGGAAGGGAGGGAAAATATATTTTTTTAAGAGATTTTAAGGTAATTAGATTTTTCCCTATATAAAATACTCATTTAAATACATGTTTAATATTTCAAAACAAAGTTTATTTTTAAGATTTTAGGGGAGCTGTCCCACACAAAGTTTTGTCGAAGGGCGTAGTTGACCTTAGCTACGCCACTGAAGATTATAGGTATATAATTTATATTTCTAAATAAAATTTAAATATAGGATACATTAATCCTTCCCCCGTTGACTTATTTTATGATAGAGTCACTTTAAAAGCAATAGATAAATGGTTACTTATATCTTGAAACAAGAAGTTGTGTCTATAGAGTTAGTACATATTTATTTTTTGTTTTAAAGTGATAAAAAACAGTCGTAATTTCATTGATACATATAAATATAATAATGTTCAAAACCAATATAGATTATTTGTATTTTATTTATGTATTTATTTTTAATTATTTACGATAGATATTAATGAATTGCTCTTTTATTATTTTTAAATTTTGCATGGTTTTTTTTATACTAGATAAATTGCACAAAAAATCTAGAGTATTTAAAACAAATAAATAGTATGGTCTTGTTTTTCTATAAATAATCTAAGGACTTGCCTACTTTCACGGGGAAGACTCTGCTATGCTGGTGCAACCACATAAATTAAACGGCTATTAAATGACTTATACACTACTTAATACACATTTAGATCCTAAAAAACATTAAATTTTTGAAAAATCAAAGCCAAAAAGCGATAAAAATCATAAAATTAAAAAAAAATATTGATAAGTAAAATTTTTTATCCTAAATAGAGTAAGCGACTTCTACATAACTAAGCGAATTAATTTAGAAAATAATATTTCCAAAAAGTAAAGTGTTATATGTATATATGCTAGCCAAATGCGGGAGGTAAAAAATTAAAATTAGAGGCCCTTTGAATCATCCTAAACATAACTCTTTATTGATGATAGCGTATGTGTAAAAACATAATCTTTAAGACCCTTAAATTTTAAATAGTTTCCCAAAAATACTGCTCGCAGAGCCAAGATTTCCCCTAGGCTGGTGAGGAGTTTGAATTTTATGAAATCAATTTTTTTTTTTTTTTTTAATTTATATACCGATTTTTTTATTTAAATGATTAGTTATACTTACTTTTAAACGTTAAAAATTCGCATTAATTTTCTTTGAAAAATAACTATGGCTATACTATATATATTATTGTTCACTAGAAATCTCACTGACATATTTACTATAAATGAAATGTTGAAATTCTATTTAAATAAGATAAGCATTAAATCATGCACGTCAATTTTGCCGCAAACAAAACATAAGTCACGATTGTATTTTAAATAATAAAAAAAAAATGTGAATAAAATAATGAAGTGAAATAACAACATACATGCATAGGCATACATACCTAAGCATTACGTCGAATAACAGAAAATCTGGGGAGATAAATTGCTTGGTTACGAATTTATCATTTCCCACCCAGCAATTGCTATTATAATTATTTAAGTAGAAAAAGATCAAAGAGGCGAATTATCGTTTCAAGGTAATGAGAGAGTTGGTTGGTTTAGTGATAAAGGAACCAACAATATGAGAAGTCCTTGGTTTTGGTAAGAGCTCTTCGTTTCCGCGGTCATTTTTTACTTGTAAATCGGAAATTACATCTGCTATTAATCAATTTTGATTATCAAAGCAATTATGCATATACTATTATTTTTTAAATAATAATATTATTAAGATCGAAGTAATTTTTGGAGACGGACTATTAAGTGAATTGAGTGGATATTGATGAGTCAGTCCAAAATTCAAAAAAAGAAGATAATTTAAACTATCTTTTTATTCATAAACCGACGTTTCGTATTCCCTCCTTCTTCAGGGTTTTGAAAGGTCATTGAAATCCTAATGGGACATTCTGCTCTGTTTCCTCTCTCAGTGGCAGTAACAATAATATATCGTATTTCATTTTCAGCACTATAAATCTACACTATAATTCTGCTTATAATGAAATACGATATATTATTGTTAGTGCCACTGAGAGAGGAGACAGAGGGGAAAGTCACATTGGATTTCCTTCACTGACCTTTCAAAACCCTGAAGAAGGAGGGAATAAGCCTCCGAAACATTGGTTTATGAATAAAAAGATAGTTTAAATTATTTTCTTTTTTTTTGAATTTTGGACTGCTTCATCAATATCCAGATAATTCATTATAGAAAGTTTTTTGTTGATTTTTCGGCCTTTCTAGCCATAAGCCAATTTACGATACTTACTAATTATTTTTATTAAATTTGTCTCTACCTCTCACCGGGGTCAGGTTTTAGCCGGATCCCTCGAGTCGGATTCGAACCCGGGTCCACTTGGTTAGCAGGATGACATGCTAACCCCTAGCCTACCCGACCCCCCCCCCCCCCCCATTGTAGAAAGTTGAAAAATATTTAGAAAATAAAATAATTATTTGATGTATTATTTTAATGAAAAAGTGAACTTTTAAAACAAAGTTAGTTGGAAAATTAGATACAACTTTTTCAAAGCTCTTTTTTGAGTTCGATTTTTTGGATTTTCTGTTTTTTTCATCTAGAAGGTCTGATTATAGAACGGCAAAAAAGTTATTCGTTTTGGAAAAATGGATTTTTCTTCGACCTCATAACTTAAGTATCGAAATCCAGCCACAGAGTTAGACTAAGAGAAAAGAAAACTTGCTAGAAAATGATTTCCCCCCCGTGTTTCAGATATTCCTAAACTTGAAGAAGCAAAAATTAAAAACTTGAGTGAATTCAATACCAATCACTTAAACGAAGTAAAATATCATTATATAATTTTAATATAATAAATTAGGTAAATTTATTTCTCATATTAAAAATTGATATTTATCTCCTTAATAATAAGTAATCATTGATTCACTAATTATCCGGTCATTTGAACTATGTGGTTCAATTTAAATTTATATGAATTCAATTATTCAACTAACTCTTCGAATTCACTTTCTTATCTGGAAGGCATAAATTTTCATCTTATGATTATTTTAAATACACCCATAACTTTCATTGGCTTGCCTCTACCTCTTATATCTATAATTTAAAACAAGAATAATTTAATCTTATGTAATAAAAATATCGGATTAGAATTAAATCTGGTTATTTATTTTAACATGATTTTCCAAGTTTTTTTTTTTTATTAAATTAAATCATACATTGTTTTATCTATTAGTATCTATTAATGTTATAAGTTATTTCTCAGATCTCCCACTCATTTTGATAAACATTTCCATCTTTTATTAGTAATGAAGCTGTTGAAGCTTTTATTTTTGTGATTAATTTGATTAAAATTTGAATTTTTAATGAAATAACACATAATAAATTATAATTATTTATTGAACAATACAATACAACTACGACGTTTCGGTCGACTTATTCTGCGATCGTTCTCAAGTATGAGCATTGAGCACCAAATCCGATTTTTTTTTAAGTCGATCGAAACGTCGTAATTGTATTGTATTATTTGTTCGTGTTCAATAAATAATTATAATTAATTATGTGTGATTTCACTAAAAATTCAAATTTTAAATTCCATCTTTTTCATTTACTTTTTTAATTACCGAAACTGATTTCACGGGCGTCTCAAATAATAGAAGAAAAAACAGCTTGAGGCCAGCAGACCGCCCACCTCACTAATCCCTGTTAGTATAGTAAACTCAAATACTTACAACTCTGATAGAAAATTTAAAAAATTATTTTATTTACAGCTTATCAGACAAAAATAAGCTGACCTGTTCTAATGTGACCATCCACTTGACTTTACCATACAACCAAAATTATTTATAATCATGTAGGGGGGGGGTTAGTTTTTGCATTTTTATACTTCTGGGGCTCCACTGATTATGTAAACAAAATTTGGTTGAGTTTGGCAAATGGGCAAGATTTTCATTTTTTGACCCTACACCCCCTCCCCCATTTTGGACCGTTAGTTTGTGCATTTTTAGACTTCTGGGAGTTCACTGATTATGCATAGAAAATTTGGTTGAGTTTGCTCAAAAGGCCTAGATTTTTAATTTTTAACCCCCTTCCACCCCACCCCCTTAATTTTGTGTCGATATGCACCAAAATCTAATCAGCTCTTAATCTGAATGGAGCAAAACTACATGTGAAATTTGGTTTTGATATTCACACTAGATTTTGAGCTAGCTTGTCCACAAAAATTTGGTAACGCACAGAATAACAACCAGACAACCGGCCAGACTAAAAGACATTTTGACAAAACAATTATTATCTCGAAAAATATAATTTTTTCGATATTCACTTATTAGAGCTTTTTTGTAGGACGAAATGCCATGGTTTCGCTCAATTTTTTTAATCAAAATAGTTTCAGCCGTTTTTGAGATATTTCGAAAAAAAAGAATGAAAAAACACTTTTTTCATGCACGATTATAATACTTGACCATACCCTGTATGGTAAAGTAAAAACTTTAAAATCATATCTGTATAGCCCTATGTACCTTAATAAAAAATTATCTATGTTTTTGATTCTTGGTATTTTATAAAATATTTTTCTTTACATGGCCATTCAAAACCAAAAAATTATTTGATGATGGCCATCTGTCATAGTCCGAAGCTGGGTGCGTGATGTCTGGCTACCGTTCGATCTTTGATGTACATTGTCCAAAAACTTGCATATGTGATTTTATGTTCCTACTTTGTTGGTGTTTGTTTTTCATTCATTGTAAAATATAAAAAGAGAAAATAAGGTTTCTGATTGACAGCTTTTGAGTTTACAAAAAGACTTGAGAACGTGACATACGTATAGCACTCGGGGATAAAGAATATAGGTATACAATAAATTTTTCTAAAAATTTTAATAAAATGCGCGTGAGAAAAAAAAACCAAAAGAAAAAAGTAATCACACCCTACACCAATGTAAAAATCAACTGGTGTGTTCACCACACGACTTTTACATTTTCATTTACTTATAATCATCGCAGCACTACTAATTTAAACCCCCTTCCTTTATTTCGTACATACGTACATATGTACCCACTGACAAATGGATTTTTGGTCCCTTTTTGGCATCTGGGGACCACAATATCCGATTTTATGTCCCAAATCAGGTTTCCAGCTATTAAGGGGATCGATTCCTTCTACCTAGAAGTAAGAAAATGAAATTAACTTTTTTCATCTCTGAGATACAAGCTCTCAAAGAGGCAGGACCCAGACAGGGCATAGAATATTCTATGAATATAAATGTGAAAGTAATAAATTTCCAATATTTTATTTAAAAACACTTTAATGTATAATAAGTAAGTACGTTAAGAAGTTTTCCTTCTAAGATCTTTCAATTTAATCCAAAATTTTATTATACTTCGATCTTTCTTTGTCAGACAATTCAGAATTATCTAAATTCAGGTAAAGTGGTGGCATATTAAATTGATGTATAATTTATTTGTTTATTTATAAATTATATAAGATGGTAGGTATGTCCAAACAAGTATTTTTTTATGTAAGATTTGAATAAAAAATATTTATGAAAAAACTAATAGAAAAGGTATTTTTATTGACTAGAATATATTTACTTACCTTTCAAGATAATCTTTTGAAAATTCTTTAGATTTTTGTTTATTTCGAGTATGGATTTTACAAAAAACATCTATAGATTTATATGATTGTCAACCAGAAAATCGATTCGAAATCTTAAAAATGAGCCAAGAATTTTAATTCGAGAAAAAACTAAATTAAGTATTACCTCATTTATTGGGGGTTCCATTCAAACGGGACCTTATTAGTCTCGCTACAATCTCTCTCTCTCTTTGTCCATTTGACAGAGTATTGTAGCTTGTAAACAAAATAAGAAAAAATATTGAAATTTACAAGTTAGATGTATTTATTTTCCCAGAAATCAAAAATAGTAATAAATTTGCAACGAAATTTTCTTTGGAGAGAGATGGACTGGTAGACTTTTAATTGAAAGTAATGGAAGCCAGCCCAGGGGTAGTGAGGAAAGAAAAAAATAACACATATCAAATAAGGTGTAATTTATTGGAATCCTTCCTTCTTTCCTTTCAAACCGACGTTTCGGAGGATTCTTCCCTCCTTCTTCAGGGTTTCAAGGGGTCAATGAAGAAAACAAATAAAATGCTTCCTTCCTCTCTCCACATCAGAGTTTAAATTTTTTTTCTTCCTTAGCAGAAGCATAGAAAAACATTTTTTTTCTTCTTTTTCTTAATTAATAGATAATAGACAATTTTTTTCTATATTAATAAATAATTAAGAAAAAAAAGAAAAAAACATTGTTTTTCTATTCTTCTGCTAAGGAAGAAGAAAATTTTAAACACTACTGTGGAGAGAGGAAGGAAGCATTTTATTTGTTTCCTTCATTGACCCCTTGAAACCCTGAAGGAGGAAAGAATCCTCCGAAACGTCGGTTTGAAAGAAAAGGAGGAAGGATTTCAATAAATTGTACCTTATTTGGATATGTATTAATTTTTTCTTTCCTCACAACCCCTGGGCTGCCTTCCATTACTTTCAATTTATAGTAATAAAATTTTAATCAAATAATTTTGATTCGAGTCGAATTTTTATAGGGAAGTCATTTTTTTAAGTATTCGGATTAATTTTTTAAAAATCTATTTCCTTTTAAAATGATTATGTGAGATGGTCTCAAAATGGCTATTTATATATAGATAATTTTTATTATATTCCACAATGTCCTCTCTCCTTATCAACGATAAATATCAACGTATTTGTTATCTCAAGTATTTTGGAAGATATAAGGTACGGAACTCTATAGGTATACGAGTATAGCCTGACTAGAACCAGACAAACTTATTATTATTATAAATGTTATAATGAAAAATTATTTATCAAATTTTTTTTTATTCATCAGAGTTCTCATCTTGAGTATTAGATTTAATAAAAAATGAATAATTAAAGATTAACTATATAATTGAAAAAAAATTTCATAAAATGAAAATCTTAAATTTATTATTTTATTATAATATAATTAATTATTCAATTAAAAATAATTATTCTATTCTTTTCGAAAAATTCCAAACACCCTTAAAATGAAGGGTAGCGAGACGAAAACAAAAACAACACATTCCATGCCTATTGAGAGAGCTTGAAATTGCCATGTAACCCCTTGCGTGGGACAAAAGCCAGCAAAATTGCCACTAAAGATTTTTCTTATCTTGAAAATATTAGTTGTTTGAAATTAAATGAATCCTTTATATTAGACTAATATTTGGTAATAAATAAGTAACAATAACTAAAGTAAAAAGTGAGTTAATTGATTTTATGATATTAGATACATGGAAAGAAGCTTATTAAATTTTTATTGAGGATTGGTTGACATAACCGCCGAGGACTTTGACTCTAAGGAGGTCGTGGAATAAATTTATTATTATTAAGAAAATAAGAAATTGGCTAGAAATTAAAAAATACATTTATCTATAATGGAAAACTTTTATTTTTGAGAATTTTAAATAAATATAATTTTAGCAATAATTTTTAATAATCTATCATTTTAATTATCTAAATTTGAAGCGAAAAGTGAAAACTTTTTTAAAACTCGGCTCCCTTTCTGCAAATTTTAGCGACTTTGCGATTTTTGTTAACGAATGGTAGGAGCTAGAAACTTGGGGTATAAGTGTAGTTTATTAAAATAAAGGCGCTTGTCAAATTTCACCTATATAGATTCTTAAATGATATTCGACTTTTTTTATTTTATCTGCATTTTTGGATCAAAGGGTTTGAATTTAGACAGCCCGAAATCTAATCACTTTTAGATATACAAAATCTTTTTACCTCGGAACGAACTTCTTTAGCCGTACTGGTATTATCAAGGATAACTTCATTCGGGCACACAAATGATTTTTCTTCGTGTTTCAGACATTTCTAAATATAATAAGCGAAAATAAAATAAAAATTTTCGAATTATTGACAAGTGTAATGTGTAAATCTATTTATTTTGTTCTCGGCTGTTTAGCTCAATGGCTTTTAAAAGAAATTTCTAATATTGACCTTAGGGGCAGACTTTTTTATCTCTATGTAAAATAATTTAAATCAAGTCAAAAAATCTCTGGCTAACATTCTCGCTTCTATCTATTAGTGGATCACACTCTTCAATGATCCTAATTGTACCATCAAAATGTTTAAGTGATTAAGTCATCTTTTTTTTTTTTTTTTGAAAACATATCAAAATAGGGCACTTTTCGATTTCATCTATTGTTTCCTTTCCCGTTTTGAGAAGTTTTTCATAAATGTTTTTATTAGCGAAAAAATGTAAAGTGAAAGCGTGTAAAACGAGGTATACTTACCTGTACTCGAAATCTTTGTCAAAATTAAAAACAACACGGAAACAAATCAAGTTACAAATATGTCAAAATGATGAATACGAGCAGCATAATTGATCTGCATAGACAGACGACTCGATTCGCAGACAGACACTTAACATAGGTATGTAGACATAATTATCTGTTAAAAAGATCTAAAAGAATTCGAAAAATCCTTTTTATTAAAAATATTCCTTTCTGCCTTTTCCAAAATGTTCATCTGATGAAATAAAGTTAATAATTACTTCAAAAATTGGAAAAGTCCCAAGCAAGTACATAATTCGTTTATCATTTATCTCCATGATTTCTTTGGACTGGATCTCTCTCCATGCCTTATTCTTCACCAATTTTTTCCAACTTTAATCCTTTAAAAATGCAGTTCAAAAATAATTTTTAAGAAAAAAATAAAACCGACTTCAAAAAATTAAATGCAACAAATAAAATACACTAAAAGGTATAAAATAACTATTATCTTATTTAGTTACAACTAAACGACGAAATATTAACATAAAATTACTTTTTGAAGTAGGTACCAAACAAACTATACCTATAAGCGAGCATAGCCTCCAAACGTACTAAGTAAGATCCGTCGAGTGCGATTCATAAAAGGTATATGTTTGGCACCGACTTCAAAAAGTAATTTCATGTTAATATTTCGTCGTTTAGTTGTAACTAAATAAGATAATAGTTATTTTAAACCTTTTAGTGTATTTTATTTGTTGCATTTAATTTTTTGAAGTCGGTTTTATTTTTTTCTTAAAAATTATTTTTATTTTCTTCTTTTTAGTGATGTTATTAATAGTGATCATATCATCAGAACTTCACCAAATTAATATGACACCATCCCTGAGATACCCCCTTTCCAATAAAAAAAGAATCATCGAAATCGGTTCATAAACAAAGAAGTTAGGCCTAAACAAACCTAACAAAAAAGGTCTAATACCTATGAAAAAAAATGGGACCAATCGGAAGGTAGACTGAACCCAATGCAATTTTTTTTTTTCAAAATCGGTTCACAATTGGCGGAGATATGAGGTAACATAGGCACAAAAAAAAATTCAGTCGAATAGAGAACCTCCTCCTCTTTTGAAGTCGGTTAAAAAGTAGAATAATTTCATTAATTTTTACTATTAAAACATTTAGCGATAAAGAAAATATATATTGTTTTTTTGTTTTTTATTATAAAATCTCGAAAAATGTTGATGAAAAACTGAGAGTATTGTTCTTTTTAACCGACTTCAAAAAAAGGAGGAGGTTCTCTATTCGACTGAATTTTTTTTTTTTTTTTTTTTTTTTTGTGCCTATGTTACCTCATAAATTTTTTTTTGCATTGGGTCCAGCCTACCTTCCGATTGGTCCCATTTTTTTCATAGGTATTAGACCTTTTTTATTAGGTTTTTTTAGACCTAACTTCTTTGTTTATGAACCGATTTCGATGTTTCTTTTTTTATCCGATAGGGGGTGTCTTAGGGATGGTGTCATATTAATTTGGTCAAGTTCTGATGATATCATCACTATTAATAACATCACTAAAAAGAAAAAGAAAAATAATTTTTAAGAAAAAAATAAAAACCAACTTCAAAAAATTAAATGCAACAAATAAAATACACGAAAAGGTATAAAATAATTATTATCTTATTTAGTTACAACTAAACGACGAAATATTAACATGAAATTACTTTTTGAAGTTGGTGCCAAACATATACCTTTTTAACCGACTTCAAAAAAGGAGGAGGTTCTCTATTCGACTGATTTTTTTTTTTTATGAATCGCACTCGACGGATCTTACTTAGTACGTTTGTAGGGTATGCTCGCTTATAGGTATAGTTTGTTTGGTACCAACTTCAAAAAGTAATTTCATGTTAATATTTCGTCGTTTAGTTGTAACTAAATAAGATAATAATTATTTTATACCTTTTAGTGTATTTTATTTGTTGCATTTAATTTTTTGAAGTCGGTTTTTATTTTTTTCTTAAAAATTATTTTTATTAGCTAAAAAATCAGCCCAAAAACGAATTATAAAAAATCAATTTATCTTCTCTATTTGTTTCAGCTGAAAATTCATCATAATGATATCACAGTATTTCAATAACGTTTTTATTTCTGAATTTTTTGTTGTGATGTATTGGATCGTCTATCAAGTTTCATTTAAAAAAAATATATATATTTTTTTGAAAATACTTAAAAAATTGCGATGCTCATTCTCATTTCTGTGTTTTCACCACAGTAATTTCCTTAAAAAATACTAATTGTTTGTCACTTTAACCGACTTCGCAACTCCAATATAATAACAAAATTAGCAAAAGTGTGTACCTAAAATTAACATCCGAATTAAGTATATAAAAGGGGAAAAAATTCAATTTGAAATAGGAAATAATTTAAAAAGCATTATGGCCTTTTAAATTATTTTTTAAAAATTATTTTGTTAGCTTGTAAAAACTAGAAGTGATTTTTTCTAGAGATGTTAAAACTTCGAAAATCAAAAAACTCGATTGTTTTTATTCATAATTTCGATATAAATATTATTAATATATTTCTACAAAGATATTTGTTGGTCGCGAATTTTGGATCCTGTTTCCTATTCATTACAAAAGAAGCCATCTGTTCCGCAATTCTTCACATTCAACTGGCATATCGTTCCCCTTACCTTTTACGTTCTTTTTGCCCCCCTATTTTCAATTCTTCACCCTTCTCATTCCTCTATCGAGAGTTGCAACGGTTTTCTCACCACATAAATATGACCCCCTGTACTTTTTGTGACAGCAGCTGCAGCCTTCCTTATTCATAGTTGAAGGGATCAGAATGCAGCCAGATCAGCCGGGATTTTATCAACTTATTAAGTAAAGAAAGATTTATGCTAAGATTCAAGAAAATTTTTGGAAAGATCTTTTTATTATTTATTCTCTTTTATTAAAGTACATTTTTTGATTACTCTCTTATTATAAACAGGTATGAAATATTTCTTGAAAAAATAAAATTTCCAAACTTTGGATGAATCATTTTTTGATAAGAATGTTGAATTAAACATTGATAAAAGAAATAAATTCATATGAAGCAAGAGATTACATTTTTTTTAATTATAAATTCGTCATTAGAATAAAAGATTCATTAGAACTTTGATTTTTTGAATATGATTTTCGATTCATAAATGATTTGATTGAAAATCTGGCTTTTGTGAATTTTTATTTATTTATTATTATTATTTATTTTTTAATGTGTTAAAAAGATTCAGTCCCTGTAGATCTTGTAAGTCCCTTGCAAAAGCCTAGAAAGTGAAGTAGAGATTACATTTGTCAGTTTTTTTTTCTCTTGAATGTACACAATAAGGGCCTACACTGACCTATGTATATTACACCATTAATAAAATAAATAAAAAAATGAAAATATTAATAGTGGAGACATAGGTGTCTGAGTACCATTGAAGGATTAAAGATTGCAAGTAGGTAACGAGAAAGCAAGAGGCAGTGAGAGTGTGGCAGTACATTCAAGTCATGGGGATAAATGCGTATTGGTGAATAAAGTGGTCCTGGCGCTGCTTTCGATTCTCTATCGAATCAAATACATGAAACAAACGAATAATTTGACAAGTGAGGTATCATTAGAAGCATCTTGATCGTATGTGACGTCACACTAAATTCAATATGAAGCCCTCTATAAGTCTAGAGGAGATAAAGTCATGAATTAAAAAAATGATCTGAAAGGGGTCGTGTTGGGTATCAAATGAAAGGACTAAAACCCGACTACGGAAAAATCGCGCTCTGAAAAGTATGAAACAAGAAAATATTCTTGTCTGATATTCTTATCTAAAAATTATTCAATATTTATTATTTAATAAGTAGACAACTAAAATATATATTTTAATTTAAATACATAGATATAGGGATGTTCAGAGGATAACCTTGGTCGTATGCCACCTTGCGCTAAGGAGCATTTACTATTGTTATAATGTATTGTAATACTATGAAATGTATTGTTGTGTAAACAAGCCTTAGGATAAGGTGACATACGACCACGGCTACACCTCTGAAAATCACTATGTCTATGTCTTAAATTAAAATATATATATATATATATATATATATATATATATATATATATATATATATATATATATATATATGTAAGTTGACGACTTATTAGATGATAAATTCAATAATAGTTTATAGTTAAGAATGATGTCAGAGAAGAATATTTTTTGTTTCATACTATTCAGAGCGCGATTTTCCGTAGTCGGATTTTAGTTTTTAAACTTATTTTTTATTTAAATTATTTTGGTCTTTTATTTTTTCAATTTTCATATATATTGAGGCATATATTTATGTCGTATGTATTTTTCCGAGTACAAGTATAATAATGCTAGTAGGATGCATGACATGTCTCTGCTATTAGGATGGCTACAATTCAAAAAGTGAAGTTGACTATTCTATTCTATCTATCTAGCTCCTGTAGAATCTATTGTCTCACATTTTCATGTGATTGGACCTTTTAAATTTAAAGAATTTTTAAGAAATGTTCATAGTAATGATGAAGGTGTTATCGAATTGTTTGAAAATAGCGAAAAAAAAGTTTGTCAAGAAATATGAAAGCCATTGAAAGGGTGATTTGGCGTCAGAGTATTGAAAGGGTGAGAGACTTGAAAAATGACATGACGTATATAGTATGCTAGAGTGTTTACTATGTGAATAAATATAGAAATATCAAATGATATTATTTGATGTAAATCAAAAATTTAAATGCTGGCGAATTCTAAATGTTTCTATTTCATTTAATTAATATTCTAATATTATTTATTTCTAATGATCTTTTTGAAGGATGAGAATATTATTTTGAATCTAATTGCGAAGGCTTATCTAAACATTTATTTTTTCATTATCGTTATATTCTCATTCTTCTTATTTATACAAGCAGATTAAAAACAGTTTGAAAATTTCATTGTGGCTTGTGTGGTTCTCACAATAAAATTAAATGGGCTTGTTATGATGTGTTCAGGAATTCCACGACCTTGTTAAATCTATATTTATTATACATGTTGCATGTTGTTATATATATATTGGTTTTCTATATAAAACACTGTTTTAAAGGATTCTAACAGAAACTATATTTTTTTTAAATTATTCATTAACTAAAAATTGTAACATTCCCTATATCAATGCAATTAATTCTTGCTTATTTCAATCCTGACTGTCATGAGTCCGAGATACAAGAGGCAATAATAAAACTATTAATTGCATCCAAACTATTTATATAAATTTTAAAATTTTAAATGTATATATAATTATAATTGTACATATGTATATATGTAACTTCTTAATAAAACAAAAGGAACTAGCCAAATGGATTCATTTCCGAAGTCATTAAATAAATAAAAAAAAAAATGTAAATATTAATCAATCTATCTTTTCGAAGTGGCGTTTTCGTTATATTTTCCGAAAAGAGAAAAGGAGTAAAAAACGAAGAAAGAATGTTTGTGTGTGAAACAGTTTATTGATTTTTATTAATTAATAATAAATGATTCGAATTGAATTCTTTAAGCAATTTGTTGATTTTTTAGTGACAAGACCTTAATGCACAATTGGCCTATCATCACAGTTTCGTTTATACGGGCCCGAGGGTGAACTGCGACCTAAAATCGTGTACACCTACTTCCACTTCCACTTTCATCTCCAAGTAGAAGACAATAGATGACAATAGATTATCTAATGAATTCCAAAGTAATTTCAAATAATTCCAAAGACGGTGTATACCTAATTCCAATCGCGGTTCACCCCTCGTACGGCCCTATACCCGCTGGCCTACAAGGCTAGGTACTAGGGAAAACAGAAGTGCATGCTAAGCTTACCATCGGTATGATCCCTCAGCACAGTGGTCGGCAAAGTACGACCGACTCCAGAGCCGCATGTGGCTCTTTGGCTCTAAGTGCGGCTCTGGCACAAATATCCACGGAAGTTGCAATAATATTTTCATTTAAAAAAAACTTGGTAAGAAAAAGATTACATCTTATTTTGATAAATTAAAATTCTTCTATAAATCGAGAACATGTATAATTTTTTCGATGTTAGAAGAAGTAATAACATTCGAAAACAAATTATCCATTTTTGCTCAGGATTTTGAAAGGGAAACATTGTTTCCCTTTCCGAGCCTACTGAAGCATCACCAAGAAAATAATTCCTCTATTGATAAACACCATTTTAAAACAATAATTTTAAAAATGAGGGAAACATTTCTCAGCAAGTTTCAGGAATTTAAAAACAGAAGAGCAACTTTAGCATTTGTCAAAAATCCTCTTAATGCTACGATAACCGAGTTGAAATTGTCTCCTTTTGAAATTGATATATGTAGATTTGAAATACAATTGCTGGATTTAAAAACAAGGAGATATGGCGCTCTAAATTCGAACGCCTTTGTGTTGAATTGGAAATATTGGAGAAGAAAAAATGTGATCTTAGTTCACAACACAAGTGGTCTGCTTTGAATGACCTGGAGAAGGAAGACATGATCATTTTCAACGCTTGGAATAGTATTCTTGACTCTTACGATCAGCTGAAAAAGCTCGCGTTTGCTGTTCTTTCCCTTTTCGATTCTACATATATATGCGAGCAATCTTTTTCAAGCATGAACATTATCAAGAGTAAACTGAGAAGTCGTCTTATTGATGAGAACTTGGAATCATGCCTAAAATTAAAAACAACAACATACAAACCTGACTTACTCAAACTTTCCAAGAAGATGCAAGCACATTGTTCGAATTAATAAATATTTATTAAGTATGAAATTTAGTTTAATTTAGTGTACTACTTATTTAGTGTAATAAAAGTTCACTAAACAAGCAGATTTGGCTCCCAATTTTTTTTTAAATTGTTGTAATGTTCATATTTGGCTCTTTGGCTAATAAGTTTGCCGACCACTGCCTCAGCAAGAGGACAAAAGCTAAAATCAAAAGTGCCATAAGAGAACCCTCTACATGCTCTCTTCCCTCCTGGGAGAAATCGTAGACATAAGAAATCACCAAAAGTAATACATCAATAAACGTATTAATTTAATATACTATAATTAATAGAAAAGAGAAAAATTTGTAACCCTAGAAACAAAGCTATATTCAATAAACTATACATATATTATATTATATAGTAGTATACCATATATCAGCGGTTCCCAAACTTTTCCAAGTCGAGGCGCCTTTTTTTCAAATAAAATTTTTCCATGGCGCCCGTAAAAGTAAGAAATAAATATCAATAATAAATAAATTTTTAGCTTCTATCTTTGTTTTTTGTCTAATTAGGCAATAAAAAAATAAAATTTGAATTTTTAGTTAAATCACACATTATTAATATGTGTGATTCAACTAAAAATTCAAATAGTAATAAAATTAATCACAAAAATAAAAGCTTCAACAGCTTCATTATTGGAAATAAATAATTTGAAATAAAAATAAATATGAGTAGGAGTTATATTATTATTTTTTTTAAAGTAGTAATTAATATTTTGCTTTCTTTAGTGTTTGTGTTTTGGTTTGAGAAATGATCTGAAACTGAGAAATGTTCATTTGTTCATGTATGTTAATTCGGATTTCTAAACCCATGATAGCGGAAAAACGAAAGGTCGTAGAAAGTTCATTCAGGTCCCATAATAATATCTAATGTCGATCTGTCTAGATTCCCATAATCCACGATAATTCAAAAACGTAAAGTCATAATATTTTTTTGTCGGTCCGGATTCCCCATTCTTATCACTAGTCAAGAACGCAGAATCGTTCAGTTCGTTCGAGTGCCAAAAAATTTGTATTTTATATGATCACACACACAGATATATAGATAGAGAGATTTTCAATTTTTTAGATTTAAGGTACTTGAAAAATTGATAAAAAAAATCGAATTCGAATTTTTTTACGAAAATAAAAATTAAATCATTTTGATTTGGAAATTTTATTATCAAATTAAACACGCCCAGCAGGCTTTAGCTTGCAAGCCTACCGAGGAAATTTATTAGAAAAAATAAATCTATTAATTTTATTAAAAACAAATTTCGTATGAATTGATTTTCTAAAATGAACACCCCATAATAAATATCTGTTAATTCTTATTTATTTGATTAAAAAAATCTACCTAATAAAAATCGAGGCACACACTAAAAAAAATCACTGTACTTATAGAATTATTTATTGAAAAAAGTCATATTCGATAAATTTTTTCTTTCCTTAAAAGCAAATGTAAAAGAATCTACCGAAATTTCGAAAAAATAATTCCCTTTTTTCATTAAAAATATTTTAAAAACAATTAAAAATAAAAATTAAAAAAATAATAAATTCTCTAAAATGCAATTAGGGTAGAATGTCTCATCTTGGTATAGAAATAAAAGGATGCGAAATATAAGCTTGGGCACTTTTATAATAATCCCGGATACAAGTCCATTTAATTCCATATCCATTGGAGAGATTGAAACAAGCTCAGACACGAAATAAAGAATTTTCTATTAATCAAGTATCGTACGAGTTTTCTCAATAGCGTCTATTTCTCCTCAACACAAGCTAACTATTGTAGGATTTTATTCTCCGCTCCTTTCAATGTAAAATGTTATTAAAAATAAAGATTTGTTTTCGCCTTCAGAAAGGCGTTTGCTTGCTGTTTGCCGGTCAGAATCCTGCGATAAAATGACAGGTGAGCAGCAGGGACACGCCCCTCTTATATTGAGAAGAAAGGGCGCGAAATTTATGCATACGTCACCTAAAAGGCGCGAATAATTAACCAATCAGCTTAATTGCTAATTAGAGCCAGGGTTATAAAAGCAGCCAGCTCCTCGAAGCGAATTCAGTTGTCATTTGTTAGTTGTGAGTTGTTATTCAGTTGATAAAGCTCATCGAAGGAGACAACTCATCTGGGAACGAAACGGCTTGTGTCTAAGAAGTAATTTGTATACACGTTCTGTAACGAAGAAGTAATTTGTATACACGTTCTGTAACGAAGAAGCAATAAATGCGGGCCTTGTGCCATTATTTTATTTAAAAGCATGTTTCCAATTGCCTCTGGCAAGTTCGTATTTTGAAAAGCATATTTTTAACTGCCTAGTGCAAATTCTTATTTAAAATAGCATTTTTCTGGCTTTACGCCGACAAGAGAGATTCTAATCTCTGAAGATTGTCTTCCATCCAAGCCCGGCAAATCTCCTTCTAACTAACCCTTCAAGCCAAACACAATAAAATTATCCATCATCCTAATCATTTCCTATACTATTTTAATACTAATAATAAAATTGCATGCTAAGTCTAAGCTATAATAATATAGAGTTGAAATATGTTAAAAAAATTCCAAAATAAAAACACATGAAAAAGAATTATACTCTCAATCTATCGTTATAGGTTAAACAAGTATGAAATAATTTTTTAATAAAAAGTAAAATATGAGCTTTCAAAGTGATGAAAAGACTCAACGACAAATTGAATAAAAATTTTATTAAATTCATAAATGAATAGATTCTATACAGTAAAATTCTTTCCTTATTTGCCCTTCATTTAAATGTATGCAAATTGCGCGGACAGAGATTGAATGGGAAGACGTAACATCATAATAAAGAAAGTCAATATTAGTAGGCATAAACATTAAGAATTTGCATCAATTAAATAAAATGTAATAATTTTTAATGTTTTATTATTATTATTTTTAATAGTTAGTTAAACATTAGAAGTTTCTCCTCTCATTTGAAATCATTTTCACTTCTTGATTTTAGTACAATTAATAATGTATAATGTATATTTATAATTCTGTAGCTCTTCCTGTTTTACGGTCAATTGTGTATAGCCGTTGGGTTTCTAAGATCGTAATTTCCAGTATCCTTTTGTTGGTTTCTCCAAAGATGCAATCAAACTCTCCTGTGATTGAGACGACTGGACTTAAAGAACTAACAGCGCATAAGGCCTTGAATGATCATCCATCTAAGAAGAGTGTTTTCTCTATATTATCGTATGGTTCTGGAGTTTTGATAACTAGAGGGGTTTCCTTATGACTTTTATTATACAAATTTCAAGTTTCTCATTTGTTTTAACGTGCAATGTATTTATATATATGAGAGAGAGTTAAAATTTTGTTTAAATCACACATAATAAATTATAATTATTTATAGAACAAATAAATAATAAAACAAATAATACAATATAACTACGAGGTTTCGATCGGCTTATTCTGCGATCGTTCGTAAGTTAATCTAAAATCAAAGGCTGCTCATATTTGAGAACGATCGCAGAATAAGACGATCGAAACGTCGTAGTTATATTGTATTATTTATTCTTGTGAATATATAATTATAATTCATTATGTGTGATTTAAACAAATTTTCAAATCTTAAGATATTTCATCATAAAAATACAATATTGTATTGTAATAAATCTTGCGCTTGCCGCGACTTCAAAGTGTTATCAAGTAAAGACCACGTATGGTCTCAAACAATGTCATAAATTGTACTATTCAATTAGATTTGAATTTTAAGACTAGACTGTTTCGCCAAAAATTATATGGGGTCTCGTCCAGAGTCTCAAAAGTGCGATTTTTTTTAATTTAGTCCGTGGACATGGTTATATTTTTGTAGGTATGTACGTATCTGTGGCTTTTCAACCATGGGATGCTGCCTTTATTTTTTGGAAATTTTTTTAATCTTCTTTTTTTTGCAAGTTTCATTGAATACGACATAATTTTCGTTATTTTTAAAATTTAACATTACATTTTTAAAAAATATATTTTGGAATCTTCGCCCCAAACGGATACTGCTTTATGTGAGTGAGTGTAGGAGTCAGAAATTAAATCTTGTGACTTAAACTCTTCAGTCCCTAAGATGGAAATCAATCATCTTCCACAATGAATCAGCCTGTCCTATAAGAAAATCTTAAATTTCTCCTAATACTATTGCTATAAGCAAGCTATGACTTGTCTAAAGCAATCTTAGTTATTTCCGATCTTATATAATGAGAGTTTTTAGAAATGGATTAGTCTAGAAATTCTCGAATTGTCTTTATTTATTCATTTTTTGTATTATTACTATTTTAATATTTCCTCAGCGAGAACAATTTTAATTCGACTAAAACTCGTCTGAACTTGTCTTTGACCTTCTTGAACTGGAAGATATAACAGGCAGGGACTTCAAACCTTCTATCAGCACCCTTTTCGGAAAAATCATTTTAAGCGCCCCTTGAAACTATGCAACAATTTTATTTCAATTCGAGAACGAATATACTTAAAAAAAATGTTTTTTATAGAAATATTTGGAATAAAGGATAATAATTTGAAATTTAAAAATCCTCCTGAAATTATGAAAATATTCTAAATGTTTGAAATTTTAGGGATGCGCCGCATCCACAGCATCCATGTACCGCACGCCGCTGGTAGTTATGTAATTTTTTTTCGTCGACGATTTTTTCCACACCGTTCAACCGATTGAAATGAAATTGAAAACATAGCGATAAATTAAAGAAATGACGCGCTGATTAGTTTTTGATACAAATTGGCTATCAAACATTAGTAATTAAATTGAAAGTTTTTGCCGAGAGTAGCAGAATTTTTATATATTGAAGGAGACAATAAAAGAGTGTGTCTTCTGCTGGAATTATAAATTTTATTTATTTATAACGAGACTATAGTTTCGAGGGCTTTGCCCTCTTCATCAGCCTATTACAATGCATTCACAGGAATTAATTTATGAATGAAAGTTTAAAATCTTTCATGTGGTTAGGTTAAGAAAAAGAGAAGAGAGCAAAGCCCTCGAAACTATAGTCTCGTTATAAATAAATAAAATTTATAATTCCAGCAGAAGACACACTCTTTTATTGTCTCCTTCAAACATTAGTACTTTTTAGGTTCTTGCTAAATATCTTGAAAATGGCTTAACCAATTTTATTCAAATTTAATATTCTATTTAAGTACTTTGAGGACCACAAAAAAGGTTATATAAAGTTTTTATGAAAATTACATTTTAAAACACTTTACTCTACATCAGTGTTTTTCAACCTTTTTCATGACGCGACCCCCTTAGTATGAAAAAAAATTATAGTAAAAAAACATAAAAACAGAAAGTATTGATTTATTGAGTGGATATCGATGAGGATGTCCAAAAAATAAGAAGAAGATAATTTACACTATCTTTTTATTCGTAAAACTGACTTTTCGGAGGCTATTCACTCCTTCTTGATCCAATTGATTTATTATTTATTTTTATAAACCCTGATATAAATTAATAAAAAAAATATATATAATTATGTATACGAATCCACGATGGGAGAAATTAGTTAACGAAAAACATTAATATGAATGTTACTTATATTTAGTCACAGAGGGATATGATTAGAAATATCTTAGGAATAAGAAGAAAAGATAAGCAAAAAATAGTTGATATCTATAAAAAAACAAAAATGGAAAATATAAACATCGCTATAAGGAAAATGAAATGGAGTTGGGCGGGACACATTGCGAGGATGGGAAATGAAAGATGGACAAAAATCACCACTGAATGGTGCCCGTTGAATAAAACCAGGGATCGAGGAAGACCGCCGAATAGATGGTCAAATGAACTGGACAGGACAGTCGGAAGAGACTGGATGAGGACTGCGAGGAATAGAAAAGTATGGAACATATTGGGAGAGGCCTATGCCCTAAGGGGCCTAGTTCCATCATAATTTGTACAATTGTAAATATAATATAAGTATAAATATATTGTAAATATGTTGTAATTTATTGTGTATTGCTTGATTAAATATAATTTAAATGTAAAATTGAACTAAATAAAGGCTATAATAATAATAATACGAATCCACGATGGGAGAAATTAGTTAACGAAAAACATTAATATGAATGTTACTTATATTTAGTTTGTTGATTTGTGTTAATCTATAAATGTCCTTTAATTAATATTTTCTTAATAAAAATATATTTTTCAACTTTTTTTTGATTTTTACTGAAGCTTCGCGACCACAGGTTGAAAACACTGCTCTGGTATGTATACTTTACAAAAAGTCCAATTTCTTTTTATCTGATTAATAATACTAAAGGTATAATAAACACATTAATATTTCGAATGGCTATGGATAAAGTCTAGCAGCGATCCGATGCAGTTTATTTTAATTGCATTTATTTCTTATGTATGTGTAAGGAATAGGTATTGTGGCCTTTTTTATATGCAGCTCTGAAAGTGATGTTTATTTTCGAAAGATTTGCACGTGGTCAAAAACCATGCTACCGTCAAGAATTAATAAAATAGTCCTTATATCCGGGGTGAGGGGGAGTTTGATGAGTTGACTAAGCACACTAATACTAATACACCCAGAGAGAGAGGGGCCCTCAAACACACCTTGGCTGCCCCCTGGTCCCAGCGCTCGAGGGGACCCCTACCTTCTATCCACAACCACATGCATTTCCACTCCGTCACTCCTCTTGCTTTCATTCCGATCCATGCCATGGATCCGTGCTGAGCCACGGCTTATGTGCACGTTTTGGGTGGGTTTATCGTGAGTCAAATGCCGGGAACTCGTCAATGGAACTTCAACAGTGACAGGAACAGTGCATTTACTTAGTGACAAATAAGTGTGTTTAGTGCATAAAAAAAATATTAATGTGATTTATTTGTGTGTGAATAAAAATTACATTTTTCTGAAATAAAACCCAAAAAAATTAAAAAATACTATAATATAATATAAACATATATATATATATATATATATACTTGCCGTTGAAATTATTAGCTCTCCAGGTAAGACACGTTTTATTTTTTAATCTTCCACTTATGGGTTTCTTTTTTTAATATTTCTCTTAAAAGTTCTCATAGAAAATTTTAAAATAATAATAATAAAGGTAGCATTGCATTCGTGTCTAAATAAAAGGAAAATATCTGAGAAGTGAAAAAGTGCTTTTTTTCGCAGAAAGTCCGGAAATATGAAGTTTAAATTAGTCATAGAAGGTCAAGAAATACTATATTAGGATTAAAAGATCTAAGAATTTTAAATCAAAGAAATTAAAGTATAATAATATTATACTAAAAAATATATTTATTTTAATTAAAATAGTAAACAATAATTATTTCTGCAATTTTAATAAATGTTCTGACGAGCCAAACGTTGGCGAAACTAGTGAAAATAAACATTTTAATAGAAAAATGTCTTGAATTTTATTTATCTATTTTTTTCTTGATATAGGAAGGAATTAAAAGAAAAAAATCTCATAAAATAATTATTTATTTACATAGATGAGAGAGAGAGAAAGATTTATATTGGACTAGTTGAATGACCCTGCTCTTCGCGTACCGTTCATAATCAAATAAAACTTTGATAAATAAATATATACCTATCATTAAAATATTTTGGCTAAATTTTTGAAAATTTTAGTCTTGTTTTCATGGACTTGGACAATCCCTTATTTTCAATATATAAAGAAGTCGTTTATTATTCATTGAAAAATATTACCTAAATATTTTCATTATCATGACTTAATGAAAAGTATTATTGGAATAATAGATAATTATTTATTTATTATTTATATTTAGAACTAGAAGATAATATTAATAATTATTTAAAAAAAGAAAAAAAATATATTTGTATTCTAGTTGATTTTATTCAGCAGAAATATGATAAAAATTGTTATTTATTAATTTAATTTTCTAGTAGATGACAGGATTTCAATGTCAGGTGTCAAATAGTTACGTACTAGGGGTTCAGAGAGGCGGAATCAATAGCAAAAGACGTATTATTAGAATTAATGTCCGTAACATACAGATGTATGCTCAGTTGACTATCTCTAAGGGGCTGATCGTCTGAGTTTACGCCAATGATTTTCAAGAGATCATGTTTATATTTTATATACATATATAAGTCTCTTACGACCAATTTCACAGTACAAACTCAAACTTGAACTTAGGTAGTACAAACAAATTTCAAGGTAAATTCTCTTTCACTAATGATACTCAGGGGAAAACATCGTTAGCCTTAATTAAATTTAAGTAAGGCTAAGCAATGCTTTTTCTCTATACGTATGATTGGCGAAATACAGTTTATCTTTCAAGTGCTACCTTAGTTCAATTTGGAGTTAGTGAAATCGGGCGTTTTAAAGATAATCCATTTTTGTCTTTAACACATACCCATTTAAATTCTACTTGGTGATTATACAGATAAAAAGATGCTATTTAAAAGCATAATAAAAAATGTGGTTCCTACTAAGAAAACTTATTAATTCGAGAATATTTTGTTACTAAAGATGCTCGAATTTTTAAAACTTAATGTAATGAAATTCTGTCTCATCCATTTGAACATATTGCTTTTTTCAAACAATTTTTACTTTTCTTGATAATAGGTCAAAACTGAGGTGATGAAATGAAATGTGACGCATGTTTGATAACTTGATCACTGATTACAAAATAAAAATATAATTTGTGGCACTAGAAGTGATTTTTAATTTATTGGATTCCAAAATAATATTTCATCAGTGAAAATATAGGTAAACTAGCTCTTAACCTTCTTACATTACCATAAGTGACATGGAGAAGTATTGAAATCGTTTAGGAAAAATTTCAGATTTATGCAGATGATCTTCAAGTTTCGAGGTCTTTTTTTAGTGCAAAAAAGTCTTTTTTTAAAAATTGGCAGTTTTCTGTTTGCGTTTGATAGAATTTTGTGTTCGCTCTTCTTCAAAAACCAATTAGAATTTCAAAAGAATATTTCCTAATTAGTTGTTTCATATTTTGATCAAAAACCAATTAGATTTTGGTTGAAATCGGATCTCGCGAAGTTGACTTTTACTCCAGACAAAAATCAATATCAAATATTATTTTTACAATATTTACTTTTGTAGCCCTTTTTACGATTATTGCTGTTTTTTGGCATTTTTAAAAATTTTTGAAAAAACTAAAAATTTAGTATTATTTAAAATTTCAAAATCTGTCAACTACAAAAACATTCAAAATAATCTGGATTCTGAGAATATGATAAAATCTAAGGAAATCTCGTCATGAAATTTTATTCAGGAATACAATACTATATATTTTTTGATGTCTAATAATGAAAATAGAATTTAAAAAGGCACATATTGAATAAAGCCAAGTGATGTGTACAAGTAATTTTTTTTTAATAAATAGTATAAAGACTTAATAGAATAATACTTAATAATTAATAAGTCAAAATTGTCCTTTGAACCCTTAAATAATTCTAAAAGTTGAAGCAACTAAATAAATATTATAAAATCCATGTCCAGGAGTGTAAGGCAACGGGAAGCCACCCCTGAGTAAACATTGTTCCCTTGACATATTCTCGAAAGTAACTAGACACATTTGAAAACGAGTATGGCATACGAAGAAGAAGAAATCATACCAGCCAATGAGATCTTGATTTGTTTTTATAACTAGTTCACTAAACTATGTTCATTAATTCTTACTGACTAAAGAAATTTTAAGTAGAATAGAAAAATATACATTGGCCTTTTGCATGTCCCGGAAAAATATCGAAGATTGGTGGGAAATACAATTCTTAATTTTTTTTAAATTTGTTAAAATAAATACATCCATTCAAAAAAAAAAAAAAATGATTTAGAAAGTATTATAAAATCCAATCAGACATAATATTACAACGTGATATAAATGTTTATATCATATACCGTCCAACATATATAAGAGTAACTTATGTATGTATGTTTGTACCATATGTGTATAAATATAGAAAAGCCAATAAGAAACTTCTTTTAAGGAAGGTCTCTTTAATATCTATGTAGTTTCTTGTATAAATGTTAAGAATGCAAGTGACTAAAGATTATAATACTCGTAGATTTAGATAAATCCGAGAAAATTTATTCATCATCAGAATTAATAGTCACATATCTCTTTTCCTTTTAAAGTGTAAAATCATTTAATAAGCATTTACAAGTTCTTTTCATATATTTAACATGTAAATTTTATGTAATTCAAGGACATATCGCAGAATTTATTTGATTTATTAAAGGAAAGAAAAAGAAAGAAAATTATACATCCTTAATTAAAATCGTAACAACTAAAATTTTATAATGTGAAATATTCGAAATTTAAGCTTTATTATAATAAATTAATAAATAGATAAATAATTTGTATTATCTACTTTTACAATGAAGAATTGCATTTCAATTGTCTCTCTGTGTGTCTTCAAATTTTATAAGCTCTCTATTTCAAAAACTAATAAGAATTTCCAAACTGAATTCATATTTATTATTGCTCTTACTCGAAGAGTGAAAAAAAAATTTGAACTGGAAATGTTTTTGTCAAAATACTAAGATATTTTTTCGAAATCGAGGATACATATCATAAGCTACATTTATAATCACTTGAAGAAGGCTTGAGAATGGAAAGTCGAATCTAGGTATGTGAGAACACCTTAGAAAATTGAAATTAATTTTTTTAGATTCACCATGAGTGGTCTAACCCACAAACATCTTCCAGGTTATATTTTATTTATTTATAATCTCTCTGAATGTTCCACATGCTGTTTAACAGGATTCGTAATTTTGTTTTTGTTGAGGAATTTATTGAATATATATTTGGTACTACACCGTTTTTGTTTTTTATTTTGTTCTTTTTAATAGTTTAAATTTAAGTATTGGGAATTAATTAAACCAAAGAATTTCTAAGATGAAATGCATGGGCTAAGAGCAAAATAAATTCTATTCAATTCACTTTAACTTCTGATATAATTAATATCAATGTCACCGCTTTATATATATTATCACATTTTTTTCAAATGTGCATCAAACCATGAAAAATTAAAAAATTCCTGATTTTAATGGATGAACAGAGAACTCGAGGTTTCAGCTTCCAGTCCCTGCATTCCTTTAATTGGCAGTAAATAAATTAATTAACCTTTTGATGCCTAAATTATAAAACAAGTGGGATGGAAAAAATTATCTTTAAATCCTTAAACATAGAAAAGGTGGTTTGATTGATTGATGATAAATTTTCCTCATAGCAATTTCTTAATGCCAGATCCATTAGCCATAACGTTTCATTTTCTGACCATTAAATCTCAATTTTTTTTCAAATGTAAATAATTTTGACTGTAAATAATCATATAAGGTCATCTGCAAAGAGTAATACTCTTTAATCATCATTATGAAGGTTGGTTTGATGCAACTGTCCTTTATCTTTTTCTATTCCATTATTTTGGAAATTTATTTTAACCAATTTTTCCCTCATCCTTTCCAACTTCCTCATTCAGAATATTATTTTCACCTATTGGTCTCTCCTTCTAGATGTTTAGAACAGGTATCTCAAAATAAATCAACAAATACTTAATTTAGTAAAGTTTGAAATCAAAATCGAGCTTCCGTAATAACCCTTTACTCAAGGTGTTTGGGGAAATTTATCTTTTTATCGAAAAAAGCTTAAATAGAAAACGATACTGATCACTTAAGATAATAAATTGAAAATGAAAAACCTTCAGTGATATAAGAAAAAAATTGAAGCAATTAGATAATATGGGAAACTCATATTTCCGGTGCTTGATTTTTATGATTTTGTTTAATAATCATCAAATTATGAACATTAATTAAATTATGATAATTTAATTGATGAAATTATTTTTTTCTTTTTTCTTCTTTCTCCTAAATTGTTTTTAATATATTTACCACGTAGGTACTTAAAAAATATTAAAATAAGACCTCAAACTTTATATGTTTCTATTCTTTGACTGGTCCTAAATTTTTTATTTTATTTAAAAAAAGACCAAATTTCACTAAAAAATATACCAAAAACTAATATAAAGGTACTTATATAGGAATTGTTTATCGCTAATAATCTTATTCATGTATCTATTTCCAATAATAGTTACTAATTATTGTGAATAAAGAAAGGATAATGAAGACGTTTGTAGGAAATTATATTTCTCGTTTTAAAGGTCACTCTTTTATGTATCAATTTATTCTATATATATACTATTTATAATTATATATTATATAATATCTATTTCAATAGCAGATATTATAAACTGACATACTCTTAGCTAGTTATTCATTAAATGAATTTTTATCAGTAATTCACTATTATGATACATTATAATGATTTTGAAGTTTAAAATTTCGTGATGGAAATTTTGATGCTTTTAGATTTTATAGGAAATGATGAGTGCGATCACGTTCAAACATCAACCATTAAAGCGATCTTGTTCGATATTTTATATTGCATCAAAGTGGTTAAAATAATTAAGTCACGAAAGATTCACAATTTTTTCCGAATATTAGTCAAAATAGTACCTTGTATTATACGAGCAATAAATATAAATATTTTAAACATTATCTTAATCGATAATATATATACTTGAAGGAGAGAGATTCATAATTAAATGAAATTATACAATAAATTAATATAAGAAAAATCTTAAGAATTTTGATTAAGTCTTTAAAAGTTGTAAAATGTAATATAACTCTCATCAATTCTCTCTTATTTCCAGTTCATTAAGATGCATCACTTGAAACTCTTTTCATAAAAGATTTAATTGAAATGTCATGTTTTATTTGTCTTTGATAAAAGATATTTTATAAATTTCATTTTACCGTATTCACTCACATGTCCAAATATTTCTGCAAGAGAATAGCTATGAATTAAATCGTATCATTATTAAACGGAAATATTAAGCTTTTATTTGCAAAACAGGAACGCGCCAAGTCTCTTTCGCGCCGTCGTGCGAAATACTGATTGGCGCATTTATATCCACTGAGCCTAAATTACTGCGGCCATAACATTTTTCGTTTTAAGGTTTTTTTTAAAAAAAACTAATAGAGCGAATATTAAATTGTTTCAGCCCTTTTGAGATATTTCGAAAATACAAAGCAAAAAAAAACTTTATGCTCGATTACCAGACACAATTATGTCTAAACCTTTCGCAGCACACTCACTGTTTGCAGGTAATTGGATAGCCACACCTCCTATCATGGGATCCCCACAGACAACTGAATTGGCATATCAGTCAAGAGTATGCCTACCCTACAAAAAATGCGTATGCCATTTCTCCTTTTTTTATTTTATCCAATTCGAAGCAGATAAAGTATTGGATCGGTCTCGCGACAAGCGTGACTTCAAAGGATCCTCAGGTAAAGACTACGGAAAGCATGGGCTCAATCAAAGTCATAGATTGAATTTTAGCACCTGATAGTTTGCCAAAAATTACATGGGGTCTTGTCCAGAGGCCAAAAAGTGCAATTTTCGTTTAGTGTGTGCAGTGGATGGATGGATGGACATATGTATGTTATCCTATTTTCATCGAGGATCGAATCGAGGGGGTTATTCCTGTTGTATAGGGTTTCACTTTCCGGAATTATATTTAAAAAAACTAGGAAAGAGTCGACCTGGTTACCTCGAACAACTTATTTATGAGCAACCCTCATCCCAATATTTTTTTTGCTGTCTTTCTAATTAATATCAGTTTCATGGTATAAGATAAACTAACCTACGCGACGTTAGAAGTTCGTTATAACAAATAAGCCCATATAGAGAACAACTTTTAATTAAGGACTTCAAATTCATTCATTCTTGGGCAATCGTTATTTGAAAGTGAATTTCTATCAAAGTATACGGGTGGAAATAGAATCTATAGAATATGTATATTCTTTATTATTATTATTTTAACAAGCCCTTGAGGCTTTCATGAAATTATACCTCCATACTTATATAAATAACGGTCAGTGACGTGAAATTCCTAATCATATTATGTTTATTTTTTCCAAACTATACTAAATACAAGCTCTAATCCGATGTTCATTCAAGAGTGCTGTTTGTTTAATAATGATGAATGATTGATTTAAATGTTGAATTATTTATTTAGAATTTAAAACAAGTGATAGTTATTTTAAAAAAGAAAAATTGTTTGTCCAATTGCAAGAAATTTCAACCTTGTTAGTAGTAAATTCAAATGTGTGGATGTGTGGATGTCTATCTGTGCAATCAGCTTCGTGAAAGGGTACTTGGAGACCCAGCTGCAGAGGAAGTGACCGACACCGATTACGTGTTTCGCTCAGGGGTAAATCAGACAGACATCCACCCGTGTCAAAACAGAAAAATCATTATTCAATGACCAATCATTATATATTCAATTAGAATACACTATACTACTTTTTAATGATATACCGATGAGTTTTAAAAGAAAATCTCGCTTAAATGAAGAGATATGAATTCAAATTACATATTATATAATTCAATGTTATTTCATGCATTTGAGTGACCAGTGATCAAGTCAATTTATTTTTTTCTAATAATTCGTTAAGACCACCCACTATAAATTGAAGATAAAAAAACATCCTCTGCCAGATCTACGTATTTTTCCTCAAAAACTCTTATATATTGTATATTAATTTTTAATTGAATTAAAAAAATCAAGTTTTACTCACTTTTTCCATAATTAAAAATTTAATGACCCTATCATCAAGCTTATTAGTGATGTCTCCTTTAAATTTTTCTTTCTATCAAAATACTTTCAGCATAACTTGAATTAAATCTTTTATTTTATACTTTTTCTATCACACTGTAAAAATCTATTCGCGCGTGTTTAATCTGACTTCATTCATTCTTTCGTGGCGATTTTAGTTACTTGATTTTATATGTATTTTACTTAAAAGATCTATAAATAAAACAATAGATTAATTTATATATATATATATATATATATATATATATATATATATATATATATATATATATATGTGTGTTGCAATAAAAACCCGTTTTTTAGTAAGAATAGGTTGAAGGAGACAATAAAGAGTGTGTCTTCTGCTGGAATTATAAATTTTATTTATTTATAACGAGACTATAGTTTCGAGGGCTTTGCCCTCTTTCATCAGTCTATTACTTAAATTAATTCCTGTGAATACATTGTAATAGACTGATGAAGAGGGCAAAGCCCTCGAAACTATAGTCTCGTTATAAATAAATAAAATTTGTAATTCCAGCAGAAGACACACTCTTTTATTGTCTCCTTCAATATATAAAAATTCTGCTACTCTCGGCAAAAACTTTCAATTTAAGAATAGGTTCTTACTAGTTAAAACTAGTTTCACTGAATACCTTTGTGGCAACTAGAGTTTACTGATGTTGGTTGAGTTTGGTTCAAAGGTCTAGAATTTTCATTTTTGACCTTCCGCCTCATTTTGGGTGTTTATTTTAAAAAATTTTTAAACGAAAATGTCAAAAATTACATCCTCTACAAATTTGCTTCTAATTTTTGACATTTAAAATAAACATTTTTCAAAATTTTTTAAACGAAAATGTCAAAAATTAGAAGCAAAGTTGTAGAGGATGTAAGTTTTGACATTTTCGTTTAAAAATTTTGAAAATAAACACCCAATATAAGCCTGAAGGTTAAAAATGAAGATTCTAAACCATTCTTACTAAAAACGGATTTTTACTGAAACATATATATATCTTTTTTTTTTAAGTTAAACTTCTTACAGCAGCCTTCGGGTTTAAGCTAGATTGGGAATGATTGCCTGAAACTTACAGAAAAATTTTCTATTTTGTTCAAAATATTAAAGTAGAAATGAAAAAAAATTGTTTATGCCAGACTCAACCAAATTTCGTATACATATTCTACGAGCTCTTAGAGAACTAGAAATACAAAAACGAAATGAGGGGAGGGTCAAAAAATGAAAATTCCAGGCCTTTGTACTCAACTCAAATATTAATGCAAAAGATGGACAATTTGTAAAAAAAAAACTTATATGTATAATAATTTGCTCAAAATATTTATTTTCAAAGGAGAAGCTTAAAAAAATATGACCCTTTTTCTTACAAGATAAAAACACGTTCACGAAATAAGGTTAATATATTATTAGAAAGATAATTCAATCTAATATCAATATGAAGATAGTACAAAGATAACAAATATAAAGGGAAGAGGGGAACTGAATTTGTCTCCTTTTATCATAAAAACAAATAAGTATTTATTCAATGAATACTCTTAAAATTGGATTATTTTCAAGTAAAAAAGAGTTGAATCTGCAAAAAATAACAAAGGGTTTTAATTTAATTAGTTTTTGTTATATATGTGGTAGATATATATTTTTATACATATAAATAGAATCTGAATGAAAGAGAAAAATGCCAAAAGAATAAGGCTTCTTAAATGGATTACCTCATAATCTTTGTCTAATCCTTCTCGGTTTGTTTATTGTTATTAAAGTCGCGTTCTTTCCGCTAGTTTTTATTCTTTTTTTTTGTTGTTGTTATTCTTAAATCTCTTTTTTTACATGGCTTTTTATCATGTCCATTTATTCATACTTGAGCCCTCCCGTTTGAATCAATCTGGGTTTAATATAATGAGTTTTCTTGGAAATCTCCTTGCGGAAGATGATGATGATGAGGATGATGATCGTTCTCGATAATGATGGATACGATGACTATGATAAGAAAAACGATTTGAAAAAAGACCCATTACAAATTGCCAATAAAGAAAAAGTGATAAATTTTATATAGGAAAAATTTTAAAAAGTCCTGTTAACATTTAAAGTTCCTAAGCTTGATGTTGTTTATTTTAATTAGCTACTTAATAAAATTTTCTGAAGAAAAAAATACATATTACCTTTGTTCTAGTTTGAAAAAGACCTCAAGGGGCTACTGTGTTTCACGATAACAGGAAATTACTAGCTTTCTTTCATTGAAAAGTTTTTATTTTGCCGAGAGTACCTAACAGAAGTGTTGAATCATAAAGAGAAACAAAGAAGTTTTATTATTAAATTAAAATGTTTCACCTAGAACCAACACCGAACTCCTTAAAAGTTAAAGAAGTTGTCCTCTGCTTGATGAAAATAAACATACACACATAATTATATATCAAATATATAGTTTGCATCAAGCAGAGGACAACCTCTTTTTCTCTTTATAGCTTTCTTTCATTTACGCTACAAAAAAATGGATACTGTTTCTGAAGGATAAAGCCGAAACATGTTGTATTCATAAGTAATTTAAGGTACTTGTATCGCGACAATAGTAGCAAAAGGTTAATGCTAGAGTATATAGTACATACAATAAGGATTCATTATTCATAAGTCCAAAACTTTTTGCTGTTTATGTACCACTACTAGCCACTCCCGTGCTCGTTTGACAAATCTGGCAACACTGTCCGAGCTTGTATATATTTTATAATAGAAATGTCAGATAAAGTACATTATAAAGGAAGATTTATAAAATAAAAAGTTCTTAATAAGCGATTGAAAGCTGTTGCGACATTGTTTGAAGCGAAAAAACGTCAAAAAATTACTAAAGGTAACCACTTTTTAGATTAAATAAATGCGTTGCTGCCAGCTTGTTTTTAGTGTAAATTTTTCATTATAAATATTTCATTATTTATTCATTATTATCTCAGAAACTGTGTTGTAACGATGAATTAAAATTTTCTTAAAAAATGTATTAGTTCTTGTTTAATGTTGGCTTAGTTTTTTATAATAATCATAAGAAGAGTTTCTTAATTATAATTATATATATGTATGTAAATTTTCCGGTATTCCGTATAGTGCAATGTTTAAGAGTCTGAAAAACTCTATCTTTGGAATTAAATATCTCTGGAACTATATTATTCATAAATTTCGTTTTGCCACTAATCGTTGCAAAATTATTTAAATAATAATCTGTCTAAATTTCAAAAAAATTCTAAGAAAATGCATTTGGTGATACAACTACCTTAATAATCTTTTAATTTAACTAATATTTTTGTATATTCGAGGCGTGGAAATACCAAGGCATGCACTACTAAAGGGCTCAAGTCACCGACACTAAAGCTAATTTGATTTTAATGGCAATTTTTCAAAGTATCTCAAGCTAATGTAGACGTTAACAAATCTTCTAAAATTTTGAAAAATGTCTAGTAATCACCCAAGAAGAAATGTTACTTACTCCAAGATATAATGAGTTCAGGTCCCTTAAAGACCATTGGCATAAATGTTTAAATCTATAAGAATTGTATTTTGTTTAAATAATAGGAAGAAATTTTTATTCCAATTAATCTTGACTACTAATATTATTGCTTAGGTTTCTATCTATCCTTAAGATGGCTCCAGAAATTTTTTTGATGATTAGCTAGTCTATAATGATCTCATTTTCTTTTGTTATAATTTGATTGGGTTCTCCTTCCCTGTCTCTCGAAAGCTTTGTTATAGATCAAATATCCCGTTAGGATCAAGTTCACTATATATCGGGAATAGAATAGGTATTTTTTTGGCGAATAATAATAATAATAATGATGAGAATGACTGACCAACTCTCTTTTGTGTATATCAATATTGACTCGTTTTTTTCAATTATGTGATTTTCTACTTGATTTCTTTCAATTAAAGTGGTTGAAGACCTATTAAATAAAATGATTTAAATTAAATAATACATAACTTTTAGTATATAATCAGAAAAAAAGAAAAAGATAAAATATATTTCCTTCCAATAAATTTATTATTACCTGCCTCATCAACATGTTTCCATAAGGTTCCATAAGATCGAAACGTTGACAATAACAGAAAATGTTAAATATAATAATATTATTTTAATGTGATACATTTATAGGGAAATCTTATCTATGGGTGGTCTTATTCGAAAACTAACTATTTTTAGAAGTGGCTTTTAAAAAATAAACAGAGGATTTGTCTTGTATACATAACACTTTTTATTTATTTTGAAAGGTAGAAGTTTAGTACAAGCGATGAATTTAGGAGTAGGTTTTAATTCTGGTAGTAAGCTATGATATTTCTGTGTGGAATAATGAAAGAACAATGAACGTTAGTACAGAGCCTCTGGCTGGCTACCGTATTTCTTCAAAACTGGAAGCTTGGGCTTCTATCACTCTTTTATAATAAATGAGATAAGCTTAGTCGAATGTTTGGATAACGACATCGAAACACTCGATTCGGCTGTTTTTATGCATTTATATGGTATTCTTTGCGTTAACTCCACTAGAACCCCTGGATGTTAGTCAACCATAAAGCCTCGACATAGGTGACTGTTAATCTCTCTGCCTCGTAAGATTGCCAAAATATAAAATTAATAACACTGCTATGCAAAAATTAAACAAAAATTTCTCCACGTAAACCTAACAATGGATTCTAGTAGAGTTTTATACGCTGATTATCATGCAATTTCCCGAGTTTTTACAACACGTCAGAGTTTTGAGATATTATCGGTCAAAATGACGAAAAAAGGCCATTTTGACCTATTTTCGAGTGCTATTAGATATCAAACAGCAATATTTGAAATCAAAATATTTTGTTGCCGTAATAGCTTCCTCTTTGATTTTCAAATTACCACTTGTTTGTAGCTCAATTAGAACTCGAGTTATAGCTAAAAGACTAAAAACTTATGTTTTTTTAATATCTATGTTTATTATCCTTTAAAATCACGTAGTTTTAGTTTTTTAGATATAACTCGAGTTCTAATTGAGCTAAAAACAAATGGTAATTTGAAAATTAAAGAGGAAACTGTTTTCTATTACGGCAACAAAATATTTTGATTTCAAATATTGCTGTTTAATATATAATGGGACTCGAAAATAGGTCAAAATGGCCTTTTTCGTGATTTTGACCGATAATATCTCAAAACTCTGACGTGTAGTAAAAAATTGGGAAATTGCATGATAATCAGCTTATAAAACTCTACCGGAATCCATTGTTAGATTTACGGGGAGAAATTTTTGTCGATCAGTGTTATCAGAATCACAATTTTATTTTCCCACAAATAATAATTCAATTTGATTTATTCTAAATTCAATTTCAAAGATATTTTATAATTGTGAAACACCACCAACTCCAACCTAATATAATTTGTATAAAATAATTATATTTTGAATATCACTAAATATTATTAGATAGTTAAATCATAGCTGCTAAATTATGAAATATAATTAGAAAAAATGAGACTTGAGAGAGAGCTGTTTGATAGTCCTATAATTTTATAAATAGATTTAAACCGTTATATCCAATAACTATAAGGAATTTCAAGTAGCTATAGGAGAGTGATTCAAGTGTCAAGTGAAGTCAAAGCTTATTATGAATATTTTATTTTGCCCCATCAAACATAAATAAAAATAATATTATATATCCATATGCCAAGTGTCTGATTTTAAACAGAAAAATGTTCAGAATTTAAAATTGTATCAAACTTAATGATACGTAATTATGTGACGATCAAAAAGAGCTAAGAACTCACAAATTCGATATTTACGTTTTATAAATTATTCTAATCAAGATAATGTTTTCCCACATCAAAAAGATTGATGTTCAGGACATTGTGGTGAGGATAGTGAATTGTACTTAGACCAATGTTTTACAAGTTCTTGAATTGTTAGAAGAGGTTTAATTTAATTAACAAGCTGGATCGCTAGATTTAGGGCGCCGTACCTGAAAGAGAAAATTTATTAACAATATTAGTGATTTAAAAATTGCGATTACTAACCAAAGTTAAGTCATCTGATGTAGCTATTTGTTGGAATGATGATCGTGAATATTTTCCCAGGCTCAGTCGTGTTAGTTCTGTTGGAATTGTTTGGTAAGATTTGTATCTAAAGAGGGATGAGTAGACTTGCAGCTTAATTTCCCATTAGAATGGAACGATTTTACCCTTTAAAGATAAATGGGTATTATAGTAGGACCTCTCTAGTCCGACCCTTCTGTTGATCCGACCCTAGGACTTGTTCATGACTGGTCGGCAATTGACGCGCAGTAATTACTTATGGTGTATGATTGTGTTTTGTACACATTGTTTTTACAGTATTACTTGATTAGAGAGGTTCTACTGTATCTAAAATGCAATTAATTGTTTTCTACATATTCTATTGGTATATATTTAGCGAATTTGTATCATTTAAGTTTATTGTAAATATACATTACATTACTCATCTCATTGTATATAATTTGCTGGTAAAATTTACTTTAATCTATTCATCTAGAATGTAATTTAAATCAAATACCTGATTGTATAACGCGATTATATAATATTTTAAATATGTAGCTATTTTCTCTTGATTTTTAATTTGATAACATTTAGATTTATTCAAGTTTTACGAATCGTTAAGAGTAAGATTTTGTTACTGTTGCTCTCTGTGCGGTGGAGGAGCAGCTGTGCCGTTTAGTCATTCGCTCACGGATACGAAATCCCACGTGTTCGCAAGTGCTGACTATTTAATAGTCAACGAACGTTCGAATTAAAGGATGACTATCAAATTGGCAAATTCCCCATCTCTTAAATCCCTTCAACCGAAAACATCAAACGTCATTAAACAAGAAAAAAAACGCTTTTGGTTTTCAATCCATTAGCATTCCTAACACTCACTCGGCTGGCGATTAAACTATTATTAATATTTTATATGTACATTTTTCACTTTTAAATATTCTTTCCTTTTTTATTTTCTATTCATTATCATATTTATTATTATTATTACAATTGAAATTTTATTCTGCATGTATAGTATCTTATCATATTCCAATTTCCTTTTATTTTAATTCATGAAAACTTTCTTTAATGCAATGTAGTATTGGAATGAAATATTGTTAAGTATAAAATTAATCTAATGATATCAAATTCAATTTTTTGAATATTTCTAAATTTATTATCTTTCTTCTTAAATGATTAGGTACAGATATAAACAACAGTAATGATTGAGTTAAAAATTTAATCCATAATAATAAAAAATTTACAGAATAAATCACCTTTTCAAATTATTATAAAAATATATAATAATAGTAAACGTAGCTAAAAATGTATTCTCAAGCTATATTGAAATCATTCATAGAATGTGTGTTCAAAATGTCACTTTAATCGTAAATTGTAGTTTATAGAGCTACAATTCATAATAAAAAATATTTTAAAAATCACTGGAGAGGTCCCTAATTTTTTCCATAATTAAAAATAAGAACCTCACCTGCAGGGCCTAGATGGGCTGAGAGCAACCCTTTTACACTCTCTAAACCTAAACATATATTAGGTACTCAAACCATATATGGTAATTTTTATAACATTTAGGGAGTCATTCTTTTGGTAATTTTTGAAAATCAAAGTTCAATGAAATGATTATAAAAGTTCAAATTACCGAGTTAACAAAGTTAAGATTTATAAAATAAATTACGTGAGATTGTCAACTACTAAATCAGAGTTGTTATTGATGATTTTTATTATATGTCAGAAGGGTTTAGTAGCTGACCACTTTCTGGTGATTTTCGTTATACAACTATATTTACTTAATTATTCAATACGCCTATGGGCAACTGGAGTATTGGATTCACTAAAATACTTTCAAATTTGTGATTTATTTGTTCTTAGGATTGTCTAAAACGTGGAGAAAATTAATTTTCTGGCAAGATTTTTTTGTCTATCTGTCTTTGTGTTCATCTTTATATCTCCACTTTAAACAACTATTTAGAATTTCAACTTACTAAATTCAGAAATTTCCGTTGAATCATTTAGAAAATCCAGAAAAGTCATGAATACCTAGCTCTTACCATATAATTTTTTTTATTTATTGTTTTTATTATTTTGTCCCTATTTTACTTAGGTAGGTATATGAATTGTTCTTCTCTCATGAATGCTTTAGTTATTTGAATATGATCAAAGAAAATTGATCATTTATTTCCTCAAAAGTAATGTCAGACATTTTCAATCATTCATGCTAATAATATTATTCTAGCTAAATATGAATAAAAATAATAAACATTCACTAGACAACCCTCATTATCATCCGTTAAATATTTAACAATTGGCCTCTCAAACTCGCATAAGAAATTGCGTTTCTATTTAAATTTCAAAAAGAAAAGATTATTTTTGACTTTAAATTTTAATAGAACTAAAAAAGACCAAATTTATTCTGTATAACTCACCCCCGGACTAGAATTCTCCGAGATGGCTCCAATCAAAGACGCCACAGGAGCGCAAATAAGACGCCAATAGAGGCGTTAAAAGACGCCATAAAGGCGCAACCAAATAAGCTGACGTGTTCTGCCATCCACTTGACTTTACCATACAACCTGGCCCCCTCACTTATATTTAATAAAATTATTTATAATCATGTAGGGGAGGGTTAGTTTTTGCATTTTTAGACTCCTGGGGGCCCACTGATTATGTATACAAAATTTGGTTGAGTTTGGTACAAGAGCTTAGATTTTCATTTTTTGACCCTACACCCCCCCCCCCATTTTGGGCGGATAGTTTTTGCAATTTTAGACTCCTGGGGGCCCACTGATTATGTATACAAAATTTGGTTGAGTTTGGTAAATGGCCAAGATTTTCCATTTTTTGACCCCCCTCCCCATTTTGGGCTGTTAGTTTTTGGATTTTTAGACTTCTGGGGCCCCACTGATTATGTATACAAAATTTGGTTGAGTTTGCTCAAATGGCAAAGATTTTTAATTTTTTAACCCCCCCCCCTCCACCCCCTTAATTTTGGGTCGATATGCACCAAAATCTAATCAGCTCTTAATCTCAATGGACCAAAACTAGGTGTCAAATTTGGTTTCGATATTCACACTAGTTTTTGAGCTAGCTCGTCCACAAAAATTTGATAACGCACAGACTAACGGACAACCAGACAACCGGACAGACTAAAAGACATTTTGACAAAACAATCATTATCTCGAAAAATATAATTTTTTCGATGTTCGCTTATTAGAGCTTTTTTGTAGGGCGAAATGCCATGGTTTCGCTCAATTTTTTTAATCAAAATAGTTTCAGCCGTTTTTGAGATATTTCGAAAAAAAAGAAGGAAAAACCACTTTTTTCATGACGATTACAATACTTGACCATACCCTGTATGAGCTATATGAATATAAGATGGCTAAAATATCTTTTATCTATCATTCTACATAGTTTGACCATCAATATTTGACAGCTCATTACTACTCAATGAAGTTAGACGCTGGCCACGTTAATTTATTACACCCATTCAATTGATTTTCACTACATTCATCAACATGTGAAAATAAAGATGAACACTTCACTTAATACATTTTCTTTTTACACCATAGGCGGTCTAACGAGAAAAAACCTTTTATATTAAATGAGAACTGTTAAATCACGTCTTCAATTTTCAACTCACTTTTCTTTACAGTCCTCATTCACTTGATGAAATCAGTTTCTAGTTGATAATTACAAGTTGCATGTTTAGATTCATCGCTACATCTTTTTATCTATTTGCAAATTTAATTCTTGGAAATTCTATTTACCATCTCTTTCTTTTTCCAAATGAATAAAATCTAAACAAGTGGTAAAATGAGAAACCAAGCAGATTGCTGTTACTTCTCATCCTTTCGTTTTTTTTGTAATTGTATAATTACCTTTAAATGCTCTTTCGTGAACATGCAAACGATACCAGTCAATATCTTCAAGAATATCCTCCAAGGTTACATTGAGATACGTTTACATTCAATTAATTTCTTTCCCATTCGATTTTATTGAATTCTAATAGAACTTCATTTTAAGATGCTTTCTACGTTAGTTCAACTTTAATTAGTTCACATTTACATTCCCTCTCCATATAAGTGATTTACATCTGATGAAAATTTACCATATAAGAGATGTAAAGTTCAAAGAAATGTGGAAATCATTGGCTGTTGGCGACTTTTCAACCAGGGGATGCTGTTCATATAAGTACCCTTAATTTTTTGAAATTTTATTTTAATCTTCGCTGTTTTTTTGCAAATTTATTCGATTCATCATTAGATTTTTAAAAAATATATTTTGGGACCTTCCCCTCAAATGGATATTGCTTTGTGTGAGTGACGGTAGGAGTCAGAAATTAAATCTTGTGACTTAAACTCCACAGTCCCCTGAAATGGAAATCGACCTCTTCCACAATGAATCAGCCTGTCCTATAAGAAAATCTTAAATTTCTCCTAATTCTATTGCTATAAGCAAGCTATGACTTGTCTATAGCACTCTTAGTTAATTCCGATCTTATTAGTATATTGAGAGTTCTTCGAAATGGATTAGTCCAAAGATTCTCGAATCATCTTTATTTATTCTTTTTTTTTTATTTTTTTTTTTTTTTTTTTATTTTTTTTTTTATTAGTTCCTCAGCGAGAACAATTTTCATTCGACTAAAAATCGTCTGGACTTGTTTTTGACATTCTTGAACTGGATATACCAGGCAAGGACTTCAAACCTTCTATCCGCACGATTTTCGGAAAAAGCATTCATGAAACTATGCAACAATTTTATTTCATTTCGAGAACGAATATACTCGTACTTTTCAAAACAAAAAAATGTTTTTTTATAGAAGTATTTGAAATAACGGATAATAATTTGAAAATTTAAAGATCCTCCTGAATTCATAGAAATACTCTAAATGTTTGAAATTTTAGGGATGCGCCGCATCCACAGCATCCATGGACCACACGCCACTGGTGGTGGAAATATTCTTTTTTTTTCTATAGACGTTTACAATAGTAATATTAAAATCTAAACAAACTAGTTTGTACTTGATATAACATTTAAAATTTAAATATTACATGAAATAATAAAAATTAAAAAAGAAATCTCTGTTTCAAAGTTATTTTAAATTAATTAAAATTTTCTTTTAATCATGACCTTTTGGGCTCTATTTCCAGAACCCTTTTCAGGCGTTGATAAAGGTAACAGTGATCAATTAAACCGTTCACTCAGTGCATGTTTCAAGACTTTCTTGCCAATTGATGCATTTGATTGTTGATAGATTCGGGGTTCTTGAAAAAGATTCTGAAAGAAACGTCATGATTAAAAGAAAATAAATTTGTATACAATCCCACCTCGTGTGAACTAGTCAACAACTTTTCTTATGAGAATTTTGTCTCTGACTAGTAGTCAGAGACTTGCGAGGACATTAATGATTAAATTAAACATCTTCAACTAACAAACACTTTTTAATACCTTACAGTATCCTTGATTATACCAAATGAATGAGATTTTTCTCTTTGGCAAATTTCTAACGATCTTATAGAGAATAATTTATAGGCATTTTAGAAAAAAAAATCTCCAGCCTATTACCCATAAAAGTTGAAAGGTATAAATATTTTATAAAAAATTTTATATTAAATTCTTAAATAGAAACTTGCATTATGAGAAATCATTTATTGTCGTTAGCCAATCAACCAGCACTTTATAACTTATCAACCCATTTTCATATTATCATATAATTCTAGTTATTGAATCATTGTTTATCTATTACAAGGGTATGAAGCAACAAACATTTACCTATACCCTTTGTTGTTTTTCAAATCCTGTTACTACTCAAGGCTCAAAATCAGAATTTTTAGGCTTTTTTCAAGAAATTTATTTTATTGTCATACAATAACAAATATAACATAAAAATATGCTCCCATCACCTCTAAAGATGTCGAAAGGTCTTTTTTGAGATATAATAAGAACTTAAGCGTTAAACGCTATAGTTTACAGAAACTAACTTTGAAATGTATTTAGTCGTTAATTTTAATTCTGATGAAAGTGTCTAAATTAATTAATTTGGGTGTATTTTATCATATTTTGTGTATCTACTCTTAATTTGTGCAAAGCGCAAGTTAATTTTAATAATTTTGTATTTTTCAATTGTATTTTATATTTTGGTTTATTTACATCTAATTTGTAAAATGCACTAAGTAGATCATTTTAATAATTCTTTTTTTCATAACTATATTTTTTTGTTTCTAAGATCTTTTTCTATTCTATTTCCTTACAACAGTAAAACAATATAATTTTTATTTATGTAGTATTCAAGATTCACATTAAATTGTAAATTATTTGTGCGATGTCTTTGAAACTTATGATGCATTTTATTTTATTTTTTGGCGCAATATTATACGGCATATTTGAGGGTTTTTTCTTGTATATAAATCCAAACTTAAGATATAAGTATTAAACATGACTATAAACTATTAATAAAATTAATCTAATTATATAATAATATAATATTTATCTAATATTTGTGATTATTAAAGTGTTTTTTGAGTTCTTTTGATTTTAATTTGATTTCCCTGTTTTTTTTCCTCTGTACTTCAGTTCCCCCATCCACCCATCAAAAGGACAATAGATATTAGGGTGCGGGGCTGGTACGTGATTTGTGCCCTTTTGCACATGCTTACTCTAACGGATTTTTGTCCATAGTGCAAGAGAAAAACTAGCAGAGGTCGTGTGAACGAAAAGGGCACCCCTCCTTCAATGAAATAAAATACATTCAACCCTAATTGATCAAAAGGGAAAATAATAGGGAAAGCATTACAGGGAAACAAGGACATGTCTGGTTGGAAGATTATAGTTAATGAAAAAATCGGCATAGAACATTATGATGGGAAAAAAATTGGGAACGAAATCCCAGGGGAATTAAGTAAGGATCAATGGGTTTCTATATAGAGAACACAATAAATTAAATAAATTTTAAAAAAGCTCACAGAGATTCAAAATTTATATTTAAGAAAATATCAATAATGTTTATTTTGTTCCCAAAAGATATCCAGAATTATTATTTTTTATTATTATTATTATTAATATTATAATAATTTTCATTATCTGAGCTCTATGCATGGGTGAACGGTGCCTTGTAAAATTTATATTTTGACACCCCCCCCTCTCTCCCCCCACAAAAAAATAAATAATAATAGTCGAGTGTGTGATAGGGTGAATTCTCTCTCCATGTCGACTGAGCCTAATCCCAGCCCAACAAAGGGATAGCTCAAAGTTTTCCAGTAGTAGATAATGCTGAGAAAGTACAACAAAATCAAATAATAATAATAATAACTAAATAAAATAAAATTCTAGATAAAAATAAATTTATTTCAGGTAACTACATTATAATATAAATAAATAACTTCCTCAGTTTCGCAGACCAGTAAGTACAGAACCACGCCGTGATATGCATAATATGTAGTATGTGCTAAGCGGGCATCGCACACAGGTAGACTATTTGAGAGGACGCCAATATGAAAGGCGCATAAACATAAAATAATATAATGTAAAAGTGAATAAAATTAATTTGAATTAAAAACGAATAAAACAAAATAGGATGAAAAAGTGGACGCAGTTAAATTAACGTTTATTAGAAACCGAAAGATACATTGGTAGACTGTATGGTAATTCAATTAATTATATCCATAATTTAGTATTCATCATCTCAGTTTTTAGCAGATAGAAGTTCATCTAATACTTTGTAAGAACACAGTAATGGGAATTTTTTGAAAGCTGTGGAAGGGTTTGCAACTTTTGATTCCTTTAATCTCTAATGAGAGAATGAAAAGTTTAAAATTTTTAATCAACAAATGCCTCACTTTTAGGAAACATTATTTAAAGGTGTACAATTAGACTATTGATTTTCTAACTTTTGTTTCATTGTTTATTAGGGGCGTCCAACTTATAGTTGCACTCCAATTTCTCGGCATCCCCTTAATAGATGCTTGTGTTGTTAGGTAAGGGAGTCGCATTCATATTATTTAATAATAAATAATAAATTAAGCAGGTATATTAGCAGGTATTTGGGCAATAATAATAATAAAATAATAATATACTTGATTTATTAATAAATTTATTTCCTTTCAGTCTTTCTCTTTTTAATCCTAGATAATATCTAATAGGTATCAATAGACTTAACATAAAAATCTACCTTATTAAAATGTAGTCCTAATTTAAGAGAGTGACAGAATATATAATAGTCCATGGATCAAAATAGATATAGGTTTCTTATGTAAATCGTTTCCTATAAAATGTAATTCAAAATGAAAAAAACTTCCTAGTTTGTTTGTAAATAATGATTGGAAGCTGATATTCTGATGAGGATAAATGAGCTATCCAAATGATTTGAATAGATATATTAAATAAGATTGGATTTTGTATTAGAAAGAAAAATAAATATCTACACTATTACATTTTTATATATTTAATTGTAAACTTCTGTTGTTGCCATTTATCTAATTACATCATGGGTAGTTTAGCGTATTTTTTTTCTAATCTTTAATCTGACCAGGTAAAGATAAAATAGAGAATTTTGACTAAAGAAAAAAATGTAAAATTTGATTATTACTCAATATGTATGATAAGGAGGTATGGTTCGCCTGGGTTACTTTTCCCCAAAACGGGGGGGGGGGGGAGTCATGAAGCTAGGGGGGATAGGCTCCTCTCTATTTTGTAATTAAATTTCAATGAGTTCGAATCATAGGAAATTCTCAGGTCGGTCTTTATTAACGCGCCTAGAAATTAGGCAACATTGTGTTTTTCATTCTATAAGTTTACCAAGTTGAGAAGTTCCAAATTTTTACGTTTGCTTAAATCTAAATTAATCGAAGAAGTAATGTTTTCGCAATTCTTTTCAAGGATTGAGTATTAATAAGATAATAATAATATAATAGGGATAAAAATGTATTAAATTGGGTGCCAAATTTAAACGATCTAATGACTCTTACTTAGGGAAAGTGGTGTGGGAAAGTGGTGTAAGTTTTAGGTGAATGTTTTTAATCTGTAAACTCCTGATGATGGACTAATAATCCGAAATATAATGAGTTTGTATAAACCTCTTTGAGTTTTATTTCATTCACTGTGAAACTACACTCCCTTTACTTTATTAATGGTCATTAATATATATTAGATAAGAAAGATCGTGGAAGAAATGACAGAACCCTGAGGAAATAGAAGGAAGAGATGCATCCTCTCTTCTCCTAAAATTTGCTACGTAAGGGACTACCATATGAATAGGTCTTTTATAAATTCTTTTAATATTATCTTGTAAATTTTATTTCGATATTCCATTTGCGCGCAATAAATCTATAATGTCGATATCAGTATGTTTGTTCCCTCTTTAACTTGGGAAATATTTTATTTAAAATTCTGTAATAATTTACAGAAGTAGCTCACTGTAAGTATTTGTGACAAAACTTATTAGATTGTTATAAAATGATTAGTTTTGATGCCAGATTAATTAATAACTTTTTCGCGCTCTCCATTGAGTATATGGTACCATTAAAGAGCGCTTTAAATTCCTATTAAACAGACATTCTTGTAATTATTATTTTGACGCCATAGTCGCACGCTATATATGTGCGAGACTGGCTCCTATTTGTTCTCTTTTCATTAAGATTTCGTTTAAAAAGTAAAAAGACATCATATAATAGTGTCGATTTGACTGTATGTCCATCCGTCTGTCAGAGCGTTGCAAATAGTTCGTAAACTAAACAAGATAGAAATTTGACATTTATATAGTTATTTTTCCTGTTATCGGTCCCGAATTTTTTGTTTTTTGGGGGGCCAAGGCCCGCTGTAGGTGCCCCTGCAGTTGCTCTCTCCTATTCTCTTTGATTATTTTATTTGAAACACTGACTTAACATATCTCATAAGATGGGCAGAACATTATTAATTTTATAATAATATAATATAATTTTAATAATATAATTAACTTAAACAAATTTGTTTACATTTTCGTTATAAATAACTGAATACTAGAATATTTATTGTATTTATATATGTATTAGTATTTCTTAATTAACGTAATAGATATTTATAAGATATTCTTCCAAAACTTATGTGACTTATGTAGAATTTAATTTTATAAATTTTAGGGTTTAAAAAAAAAACAAATTGGATTTCCAACATCTTTTTCTCAAAGAAACATGGAACATATGATGAGTACTACTGAAGATGGTCTACCAATGGGGACCGAAACTGTCTAGTAAATCTATGAAATAAATAGTGTAAATTAACTGAAATTACCTTAATTGTTTAATTTGTGTCACTAAATAAATCCTAAAATTTATAAAATTAGATATATATATAGTTTTGATTTTTTAATAAAAATATGGATAATATTTAAAAAAAATCGACTTAGGTTGGTTCAACTTTCACTAGCACTTAACTTGAGAGGGGTCATTTTGCAAAATTCTCGAAAAACTTCATTACGACATAACTCTTTAGCAATTTAATATTCATTGAGGAAAGCTTGAATATTTATACTTACTTATCAGAAATATTTATTTCTTGGCCTAATTAGATTAGAAAAGTATTTAAACTGTTAGTTCTAATTTAGTCAATACTTAAATAGATAAATAATAGTGAAGTTAAGAAAATAATTCTTATTTATTTTTAATAATTCACTTACAATATTACCTTTAGGAAATAGATGGTCACAAGTCCCAATAAACTAGTGATATTTTTATTATTACCAAACCAATTGAGGAAAAAAATTACAAAATTTAATCATATTCTGTTTTTAGTTCAAATATGTTTATTTTTATTTTGTGTAGAAGTCTAGTAGTTGATCTACTCATTGAAATCAAATATTATGTTTAGCTCAGACAAAAGATAGAGGCTGATTTGATGAATTTTCATCAACCATATTTTTGGCGTATGTGACGTTCTTATAATAACCCCACATCGGAACAACATAAGACAAATTACTTTTTGATTCAATCAATGACTTTTAAATTAGAAAATTATTTCGAAAGAAAATTCAATAAAACCTAAATTTAATTCATTTTCTTGAGTATAAAGTTTAATTTTAATAGAAAAAAACGCTTATTCTGAATATTTAACTATCTAGCTATAACAGGAAAATATAAATTTAATTAAATATTGGGTGTTTCGAAGTGAATCTTAGATTAAGTGATTTTTTAGGATCCTGAGGTGTAAACCTATTGATAAGTTAAGGCGAGAGAGGGAACCAATGAAAGATTAGGGAAGCTATTTAATTTGAAGAATGATATGAATTTACAAGTTCTTGATAAGCATTTGTGTAGGTGAAGAAGAATTTAAATCTTAACATTAGGTAGATACTTAAGTTAATTACATTGCTCGACAAAAATCAAACAAGAATGTGGAACCCTAAACCTAACAATGGATTCTAATAGTATTTTATACTAAATTGAAAGTTTTTTGCCGAGAGTAGCAGAATTTTTATAAATTTAAGGAGACAATAAAATATTGTATCTTCTGCTGGAATTATAAATTTTTAATTTATTTATAATGAGACTATAGTTTCAGAGCTTTATCCTCTTCATCAGACTATTACAAAAAATTTATTCCAGTGAATCAATTTTAATAGACTGATGAAGAGGGCAAAGCTCTCGAAACTATAATCTCGTTATAAATAAATTAAAAATGTATAATTCCAGCAGAGTTTTATGCGCTGATTACCATGCAATTTCGCGATTTTTTACAACAGGTCAGAGTTTTGAGATATTATTGGTCAAAAAGACGAAAAGGGCCATTTTGACCTATTTTCATTTTCCATTAGATATTAAACAGCAATATTTGAAACCAAAATATTTTGTTGATGTAATAGAAAACAGCTTCCTCTTTGATTTTCAAATTACCACTTGTTTTTAGCTCAATTAGAACTCGAGTTATATACTAAAAAACTAAAACTAAGTGATTATAAAGGATAATAAACATAAACAAAAACATATATGGTTTTAGTTTTTTATTTATAACTCGAGTTCTAATTGAGCTAAAAAAGTGTTAATTTGAAAATCAAAGAGGAAGCTGTTTTCTATTAAGTCAACAAAATATTTTCATTTCAAATATTGTTGTTTAATATCTAATGGGACTCGAAAATGGTTTAAAATGGCCTTTTTCGTCTTTTTGACCGATAATATCTCAAAACTCTGACCTGTTGTAAAAAATCGTGAAATTGCATGATAATCATCGTATAAAACTAAAATGGAATCCATTGTTAGGTTTACGGTTACAAATTTTTGTCGACCAGTGTTATTGAATATATTTTATTTAATCACTGAAGAAGTTGCTATTATTAAAATGTTACATTGAGACAAAGCATTACTTAACTTTTTTCGAGTACCTTGATTATGTCACCTTCCTCAAAAAAGCGAAGCCATTTGATTTTTTGAGGCCTCAAATGACAATATTTAACATCCATTAATAACAAATAAACGATTTATAGATATCATTTAAGTAGCTTAATTTAATTTTTTAATATTCTATACTAATATCATTCATATTTCATGAGATATTTATCTGTAATTAGATTATCGGCTACCTGCCCACGTTTGCGAAGAGGCAGAAAGAGTGAGAAGGAAAGGAAAAGTAATCTGGGTCCTCGACCCCTCACACAAACATTTATATATTGATATTTACACGAATACACACATCTTCACAAAAAAGAAAACCCAACTAATATTATTAATATGGTAAATTGAAAAATAAAAATTCACCTACACAAATTTTGCCGACAAACAAGTTGAACTATTGGGAAGCCGCTTCTCCATTTTTCTGTTTGTTTGTTTTGACACTAAATAAAATAAAATTCCAAACCGGTTTAGATTTTCTCAATCTTTTAATATTACTAATAAATGCACAGAAACATATACAAAATATTCTTGCCTCTACCTAAAATGCTGTATATTATATTGAAATAGAAAATGCTGCTGCATGTTAGTTTGACCAGACGCTTTTTCACGTCCACTCAACTTACTTAGCTCATACAAGGCTCAAATTCGCCTCTATCTCTAGGACTTGCATCGATGGAGAAGAGCATCCAAGCCTTTTTGCTACCTTGGATGGAATTCAAAGGCGAGCTATCAGCCAAAGAGGAGACCCAATATTAACTAACACTTTCGATCCCAAGGCTTATCATAGAACTGCCTCCTTTCTTTTCCATTTTTATAGATACTTTTGGTGGGGGGGGGGGGGGCAGCCGGCCAGCTGATTAGTCACTACAAGGTTTCAATTTCGGTATTCCGATTAGTGATCAACTAACTTTTTAGTAGAATTGATAAATTTTAGAAGTAACTAAATAATTTAATGAGAAATACATAAGTGATGCCTCGTAATAATGGAGTTTGTATTTTTTAATGTCAAGGGGATGCAATGAGTTTTATAGGGAGTATTTATCTAACGTTCCACTTAAATTTAACCATTACTGCCTAACCCTCTGAGGAACACAAATTTATATAAGTACCTTTATTAAAAGTACATTTAATTTTCATCATAAAAGTTAATAAGAGAATAATGTCTAAAATCAATAGTTTAGGAGTTTTGGAAATGTAAATATTTTTCAATATATAAATTCAAGCCCAATGAATTGGCCAGGTAATTTTTTGAATCAAAAAATATGAAATTTGGTTGATGACACGGATTTCAATAAAAAAATTTCGAATTCAATCTAAGGGCCTCCCTTTATCTAAAACATTTTTATTTTTGTAAAATAATGTTTACTTTTCTCAGAAAAAGATATTTAATTTTGAATGTTTAATCTTCTCTACTCTAGATATTTAAATAGTCATCTGAGCTAATTATACATAATGAACATTCTTTTAGTAAATTAAATTCTCAACATGTTTCTTCATTAGAATTTGTATATGTAGTATTTCTAGGGCGTTAGAGAAATATTTATCCAACTTTCCCTTTAAATTTCACCATTAATGCCTAACCCTTTGAGATGCACAAATTTATATATTAACTTTATTAAAGAAGATTTAATTTCCAACAAAAAAGTTCATATAAGTGAAATGTCTAAAATCAATAGTTTACTAGTTAAAAGAGATTCCAATATTGTAGAGTGAATGGACTTGGTGAATCAATTACAAATAATTTGTCTCTGATCTCGACACAACCTCTCGATATAACAAACCAAAAGAATTATAAATGAGAAAGAAATCGATCTTATTTTATCGATGTCATCTATCTGGATGTTCACAGTATCTGTCTAATATAAGAAAATAGCATTTTGATTAAGAATTTTGTAGTTGAAAAGAAATTGTATGAAAAGATTCAATTTCTTCTCTCCGGGAGCGAATCAACTAAAAATGATAAAAAGTTTTATTTTTTTCATTAGATATTTATTCAATTGAAATATCATATCTGTGTGTTATTGTCATTTATCTTTTATATTAAACTAGCTGACGACCGGGCCTTCGGCCCGGCGTCACCTAGCCCCTGGCGGGGAGCGTCTCGTTCATACCAATTTAATAATTGAAATTTAAAATCTTACTGTAAGTATCGAAAGAATGTGCTGAATGAAATTGATTCAAAAATAAGGAAGAATAAGGAAAGATTTATTTAACACATTGCCTAAGCACGATCACTATCTGACCAATCAGAATCGTTCTAATAATTTAACGCTTTGGCATTGGCTATGCACTGGCCAATCAGATCGTTTCCACATACATATATATCCACATACTTTTCTATTTTATATATATAGATAATTATTATTAGAAAATTTGCATTTTAAAGGATAGTTTATTTGAAGTCCAATTTGAAAGAACGCTAATAACACCGTTGAATTTTTTTTTTAAATATGAAATTAATAGATACCTATTAAAAAAGAATTAATTATTAATAATTTTATTTAATTTTGTACGAAATCGATTCAATACTTTTTGAGAAAATCGTCAAAAACACCGAGAAACCGTCTATGGAAGGCCGTTTTAGAAACATTTTAAAATTCACCTCCATGTCACAAGTCATCTCGTGCTTTCAAAAAGCATCGTTTTTGAGAGGGCTCAGATGGCTTTTGATCATTTTCTTAAAAGGTACTGTAGCAATTTCGTTCAAAATTAAATGATTAATAATTAATTGTTCTATAATATCTATTAATTTCATATTTTTTAAAAAAATTTTACGGAGTTATTAGCGTTTTTTCATATTGGACTTCAAATAAACTATCCTATAAAATCCAAATTTCCTAATAATAATTATTTGATATAAAAGAGAAATAAAAATAACAAACAGATATTAAATTTTTAATAGATTTGATTAAATATCTAATGAGAAAAAAAATAAAACTTTTGCCCATTTCTAGTTGATTTGTTCCCGGTGAGAAGAAATTGAATCTTTTCATACAATTTCTTTAAAACTACAAAATTCTTGATCAATATACTATTTTCTTATATTATACAGATACTGTGAACATTCAGATAGATGAAATTGTTAAAATAAGATCGTTTCTTTCTCATTTATAATTCTTATAATTCACACTATGTCTATTATATAAGAAAAATAGCATTTTTGTTAAGTATTTTTTAGTTTAATAGATATTATAAAACAATTAATTATTAATAATTCAATTCAATTTTGAACGAAATCGATTAAGTACTTTTTGAGAAAATCGTCAAAAACGGCGAGACTGCGATTCACTGCCGCAGAGGCCATCTTTCCGGCTACATATTATAACCTTAGGTCTATGAAGACCTGCATCTACAGATACCTTCAACATCGACCCACTCCCTGAAATTCCTTCTTCTTTACACAATACAAGGGCCCACTCAGGACTATAGGGGTTGTACTTTTTGGGTGTAATTTCTTTTTGTATCAATATCATTACAAAAAAATGTTATTATTAATTAGAAAATATATATATAAATAGATTAGGAAGCTTTCTTTGGATTAATACATTTGTAATATATGTAGTATATATCAACAAACATATTTAATTTAACACTTATTAGCTAGCTTTTGCATGGTCTCTGGTAATGCCTTTAAGAGACAAAAGTTTTTCCCCAGTAGCTCTCCTACTTGAATATATAAATGTAAATGAATGAAAATTTTTTGAAATTTTATTTTTCGAAATTTTTATATTAATAAGTTCTGACACAATTAAAAAAAAATTAAGAATTTATAGATACATGCTTGGTAACTCTTAGTTTATTCTTTTGGCATATAGAGCGGGCTGCAAGAAATACGACTATAGAATTGACAAGAATGCAAATATGCTAATAGCACTGATTTAAACTTATACGGTCACCCAACTATGAACTAATCATGGTACCTTTGCTTGCCTTACGCTTACGCGATCTAATGAGTTCGGATTCATTCGAAATGCCACGACGGTTGGCAATTAAACAGTATATTATAATGTAAAGTATGTCAAGGGTGGATAATATATGTAGATAAATGATCAAAAAAAGAAAAGTATCGAAGGAAATGTGGAAGGCATTAATGAGAAGTAGAAAATATATATTGACGCCTTTTACTCTGTACATGCTTTCTCATTATCTCTTTTCTAAACAAAAGAGAGCTCAATTAAAGAATGTAACATCTCGTATATATATATATATATATATTAGTGGCGTGCGGTCCATGGATGCTGTGGATGCGGGCCATCCCTAAAATTTAAAACATTTAGGGTATTTTCATAAATATCGACTTCAAAATTTCAGGAGTGTCTTTAAATTTTCAAATCATTATCCGTTGTTTCAAATATTTCTATAAAAAACATTTATGTATATTGGATCTCGAAATGAAAAAAATTGTTTCATAGTTTCAAGGGAAAATTAAAATTAATGATTTTTCCGAAAGGGGTCCGAAGAGAAGGTTTGTAGTTCCAGCATGTTATATCTTCCAGTTCAAGCATGTCAAACACAAGTCCAGACAAGTTTTAGTCGAATAAATACAATTGTTCTCGTTGAGGAACTATTAAAATAAAAATAATACAAAAAAGTAATAAAGATGATTCTAGAATTTTGGACTAATCAATTTCTAAGGAAATCTTAATATATAAAATCGGAAATAAATAAGACAACAAGTCATAGCTTGCTTATTGCAATAGAATTAGGATAAATTCAAGATTTTCTTATAGGACATATATATAGGCTGATTCATTGTGAAAGATGGTCGATTTCTATCTCAGGAACTTCGGAGTTTAAGTCACAAGAATTAATTTTTGACTCCCAACCACAAAGACACAAATCAGTATTCGTTTGGGGCGAATATCCCAAAATATATTTTTAAAAAATCTAATATTAAATTTGAAAAATAACGAAAATGATGGCGTATTAGATGAATTTTTTCAAAAAAAAAAGCGAAGATTAAAATAAAATTTCAAAAAATGAAGGGAACTTTTTTGGACAGCATCCCCTGGTTGAAAAGTCACCAACCGCCCGCCACTGATATATACTATATATATTATTCTTACACAATTTTAATGAAATCATTATTTTTGAATCTGCAAAATAAAAAACTAATCCTCACTACCTTTAAATATTATTTTTTCAACCTTTTAATGATTTATTTGATGTTTATCGACACAATAGGGATAGCAATCCATATTTGATATAGTAGAAAATATATTTATATGTATACGTTTCTGAATATTCTAGTGATTGATTTAGTTTATCATATTATTATTTTTTACCTACTTATATTCAAAAGAAAATTCAAAAATTAATTAAAACTCTGAAAATTGTCTAAACTCAAAATAGATTCTAAGCTCTAAAAGTTATCTATCAATACCTTTATAGTTACTTTTCAAAAGAAGAAATAAGAGTTTAATAATATTTAAATTAAATTCTTAATTGGATAATAAATAAATATAATATTTTATTGAAAAATATAATATTAAAATTTCGTGTGTGAAGCCGGTCAGTATGAGGCTAACCACTCAATCTTAATACCAGGTGTTGTTGATTTCAAAAGATCAGAACTCTTTAGCCTCAGCTTTATAATATATAATTAAATCTTTATATGTATCTGATCATCTCATCTCCAAAATGAATAATCTTCTAAAAAAATAAATAAATGAAAATGAATCTAGCAAATGATGATTAGCTTCATGTTAAAATATATATTAGATATTAAATTCATATAATATATAAGTAAAATAAATTGATTACAAAAAATATACATACATTGTCCATTTGCCCACTCAATTCTTGAAAATCATTCACACTGTTAGAAATCGGTGTCAGTTAAAAAACAAGAACACGACTGGCCTTTAAGGTGTCTTTTTAAATTAGAAATTCCAATAAATTACAAAATGAATAACAAGAATGTTAAAGAAATACTTTCATTTCTAAAATATACTAGCAAGATAAAAAATTAAATTTATTTTCATTTACAAAATATGATAATATTATATGTAATACTAAAATATTATACAAAAATTGATTAATTTAAATACTTTATTCTCCTTACATGGCATTCCAATAACAAGTCTATTTGCTTATGTTTCTTTAATTAATGAAAAATTATTATTTATTTGTTTTCTCAATCGTAAGCTATTTATTCTCTTAGTCGGAAAATACTTGATAATAACTTGTAATCAGGACAACTTCTTGAATCCTAAAGTACCTATTTTCTAATTGAAATGATTTTGTTTTGCCGAGAGTATCAAGAGTTGTTGATTCATTAAGAGAAATTAATGAGGTTGTCCTCCGTTTGGCGCAAATAAACATATATATAAATATAACGAGTATAAATATGTATATTTATAATTGATTTGTTCGAGACTATAGTTTCGAAGGTTTGACCTTCATCATCAGTCTTTTTAGCTAGAAATATTTTATTTGTTATTTCTCATGGGTTCAAATAACCGATTATATGTAGCGCCGCGATACACCTACTTTACACCCCCTTCCTTTATTTCAATCGGATTATAAATTTGACACAACTAATAACTCATGACACTTGATAAATACACTAATTTTTAAAAAAATCGTTGGAGTCGTTTTTGAGAAAGAAAAAAAAAATCTTTCATGTAAATGTCCACTTCCGGCTTTCCGATTTTAACCAAAACCTATATCGAGCTTAAGTTTCGAATTTCGTAGCTCTGAGACTTATGGTTGCGAAACGCAGGGGGATACATTCTTACGTACGTAAACATCAACTTCTGGTTTTTCAATTTTAGCCAAAATCTTGTGATACTTATTGTAGCCTCTAGATAGCATAAGTTTCAAATTTCAATGCTCTGCGACTTTCCGAAGACGAGATACGATTGATATGATTAAAAATTTGGCACAACTAATAACTTATGAAACTTGATAAATACACTAATTTTTAAAAAAATTGTTGAGTCTTTTTTGAGAAAATAAAAAAAAGACGAAATAAAGGAAGGGGTTGTAAATTAGTAGTGTCTCGATGACTTCAAATAAATGAAAATGTGAAAGTTGTGTGGTGACCACACCAGTTGATTATGTTTTCTTTTACAAGAAAAATATTGTTAATATGATATGTATGATTAGTTGACTAACTCTAAGGCGAACCGCTCTGTTATTTATGCAAGGGCAGCATGGATAATACTTCACCGTCAACACATTACAAAATCAAAATGTCTACACCTGAGAATAAAAAATATCTTTAAAGATTAAATAAATAGACTGTGATAAACGTCAAATAAATTAGTAAATTTCATCTTAAGATTTATATTTCTAAAAAAAAAATAATAAATCAATTTTTTTTCAACTTATTTTTTGAACTTAAGAAAAATAAAATAAAATAAACCAGCAATGTCGATACAATTAATCAAACCTAATGATACAACAGGTGAAGAAAGGATAAGAAGAGACGTAAGAAGATAGATTGAATGAATGTTGAATGTTAAGTTGAAGAGCGAGAGAAAGAGAGTGTTTAAGCTTTTTTAATGGCAACCAGTTGGTTAGGGTATTGTGAGAAAATTGTATTTTTTTCTGAAATAACACTTTTTTCTGCTAAATCGGCTTCTTTACGTGTTAGCTCCCCCCTTCTGCTATGGTTTATGTTAATGTAATGAGTAAGCATTAAAAGGATATCACTGTGGTGGTTTTGTTCTTATTCTCAATGTAGATGTTGATTTCTGTTCGCTTCGTCTCAAAAAGACAAAATAAATTTATTTATTTTATTTTTTACCTTAGATTTACCTTAGATTTATTTTTAATGAAAATCGCATGGAAAAAATAATTATTTATATCAGTGTTGTGCGGTCCATGGATGCGGCTCATCCCACAAATTGCAAAATGTCAAGAGTATTTTCATCAATGTTATATTAAAAAATTTGTAAAATTGTAAAAACACTTTCAATAAATACTATTCAACTAATTCATTTAAAGTTATAATATATAAAATTTTAAATTTATGGAGCTTTTTAACGTTAGCAAATTTAAAGAATATGAAAAAAAATATTCCGGATTTCCTATTTTAATCACTTCAACTATCTTGTGGAAAATACATTGATTTTATGAGGTTAAAAAGTGAATTAATTTACAAGACTTTCATTTAAAATCTATAAATTGCATTAAAAAAATTAATCTTGAAAGATGAACTAAAAGATGTTTGGCCAAAAGTATATGCTTTAATAAAGTCCAATTGAATATTCTCTCACTCTATAACGAGTAAAGTTTTGGTCCGAGTGCAAAAGGCCATTCCTAGAATAATAGAAATTAAGAAATTAATCTCAAATAGTCTGAAACACGTTTGAACTTGTCTTTGTCGTCTTTACAATATACCTTAGCTTTAAAGAAAAAGTGATCATTCTACCCGGACCCTTTGTAGCTATTTTCATTCATCAGATTCTAATTAAAGAATCGCTCCCCCGCACATCAAATAATAAAAAAGTCAAGACTCAGTACACTAAAGCTCCCCTGGTAATTATTAATTAACTTAAATATAAATTGTTCATTTTGTAGCTATACTATAATATTCTTTTAAAATCTCAATAGAATAATTCAAAAAATATTTTCTGCATTTTGAACCAGATATTGCAAAATCAAATCAGTAGATACTCCGTATTGATACAAAATAACTTTTTGACTTTCCGTTCTTAGGTTATCGTGGGATCGTGGGTATCGGAATTCAGAAACACAAAGAGAAAAAAATCCTAGTTGAAAAATATTATTCTCCGCGTTTCAGAAATTTTAATGCACAATGGGAAAATATTTATTTTTATGCGTGATTTAATACATTTAATTTGCATTATGGCTTCTACTAGCGAGTCAGTTAGTTTTCAACTATGACAAGAATTGAAACATCACCAGAAGAAGCTGAAGAGAATATAGATTATCCGCTCTGTTTAAATATCAATTGATAAAAAATCTAATGTTAAATTTGAAAAAAAAAAAAAAAAAAAAATTCTTTGATTTATTTATCGATAAATTTTGCAAAAAGAAACGAAGAATAAAATAAAATTTAAAAAAATGAAGGTCTATTTTTTGGACAGCATCCCCTGGTTGAAAAGTCACCGCCCGCCACAGATTCATATATATAAAATCTTAATTATAAGTCTATATTTATCTACTGTTTTAAGTGGCATAGGGAATTTTGAAAATTATTCTAAATTATACTTGATTATTTTTTACTAACTGCTGACCTGTAGTTTATACCCAAGCAACACTTAGATCTTGCAGTCGGTTTTTCATGATTCTATAAGAGTTTATAGAGTTAAAATGCCTGTTCTTAAGATCTTATAAATGGCTAATATTAACTTTTCTATTAATTTGAATGTTTAACCTTCTTCTATTAATCAATAGTGTTTTATATGATTTTAAAATATTAGTTTTCTAAATTTGAATTTATTGAAATTTTTTCTTTAGAATTGTTCCTATTCTTCTTCGTATGTCTCTAAAGAATATACTGGAAGGCCGAATTCCTAGCTGATAGGAAGGGTATTTCCTTATGAGATGTTTCTCGTAGCTAACTATATATGGCCACTGGTGTTTTATCCATCATATAAATACTTTGAAGATATAAAATATTAAATTTATGTTTTTGATCTTGAGAGAATAATATAATAATATAAATAAATATACTAATAATAAGTTTTTTCCTTGGTCCAAAGAAATTTCATGGTCCTTTATAATTAGATTTTAAATTAAAAAATATTATTAAAAGTAAATAATTTTTTCCTGTATATAGATAAATCAGTCTAAATTCAGCTTCCTTCTCATTACACAATAACTCTTTCAAAAATTTGCTAATCCTTGGTAAGGTTTTATAAGCTAAACTAATAATATCGTTAAAATTATTAACGATGTTAAATTAAAGTTTAGAGTAAGATATGAATAATACATTTCATTTATATTTATTGGCGTAGATACGGGGGATCCAGAGAGTCCGAACCTCATTCCTAGAGTCCAGTTTTTTTAAGGAAAACTTCTTTAACGGAATACACTAGTTAAAAATCCCGATCTACATTTTCTTTATAATATCAGAAAGAAAAACATGTTAAATAAGATTTTTTCTAATCAAGCTCAATATAATTTTGATATCATGCTATTAAGACCCCCGCCATTAAAATTTGCAAGATGCCGAAATTCGAGTTTCTCCACTGAGAGTGGAGGGGCTGAAAGCACAATCTCGAACTAACATTAGCCATTGTAAATTGATTAGAAAAATACTTTTCTCTTTAATTATTGCAGAAAATGTCTAATATCAAATTCAATCACCATTTGATCAATAGTTTTATTTCCATTATCCAACAAATAGAATCACTGAATCAGTGATTCTATTAGTGAGAATCAAAATATTTTAAAGTTATAATTGATTGTACAATTAAAATGTAGCTGTCATTTACAAGAAGAAATTTCAACTTGTAGCATAGTTAAAAAAGTGAAATGTAGTTTTAATAAATATTATGAAAATTAACAACATCAATATCGAGTAATCATTCCTGAGACTTGTATGAATCAACTAATATCTTTTAATCTATCTTACTCTATATTATGCCAATAAAAAAATTTTATTAAAGTTAATTTTTAATTCTGGATTTAAAACACGTTTACAATTTCAAACTCAGAAAAATATTTGCTTGAATAATACAAACATCTTACATTAATTTAGGTATAAACTATTGTTTGTTCTAAAATAAACGAAAAAAGAGATATGCTAGAAAGAAAGAAAAAAAGGATAAGGAAGTGAGAACGATTTTAAAAAATTCATAATAAAATTATATTAAAAAAAAAAAAAATCATAAAATATTGCCCCGAAAAGTCAGATCCAATTGATCTTCTCTCCTGTTCTGCATATCTACGAAATAAATTCAATTAAATTCCTTAACCGGTCCAGCTTTCGGTCGCCATTGAAATGGTCAAAAACAACAACACCAAAAGACCGATAGATCTTTTGCAATCAAAAACATTCCTTCCACACTAAAAAAGGACAGGAGTCAGAAATCCTTTGAATTAGAAATTAACATATTTAAATTATACATATTATCAACTACAGACTACAGCACTATATATCTAAAAATCTTATATAAACTACATTACATTATCTAAGTGTTTTGAAGAAGTAATATTTACTCAAGCAAATATAGGAGGTTGGTTTATGATCTGATTAATAAGCTAATTTTGTTTTTTAATATAATGAATTAAGACTTATTTGGCAAGAAGAAAATAAAGATATATTTCAAATTTTTTGAACCTTTATATAAAAGGTTTATATCCGATTTGAGTGCAAATATAAAGACAACTAATTCACTCTTCTAGTATATAAATATTTACCAACAAAACTTTTATGTGAATTTAGGTATGCATCAGTACAAAATAAACTAACACTAAACGATCAATATTGTTGTATATTTTCTAATATAACGGGTACAGCTTTTGGCAAATTTCTTAAAGGATTCGGAAGTCCTAAAATTGGTCTCTAAATAGGACCATTCACTTTCAATTTATTTCAACACAACTTGAGTGTTGCTTTGTTTAAAAGCTTTGATCTGTTGTGATTTCTTTAAGTTCATTCTTGACTTTTCTGCTCACCAAGTTTGGCCATTCTTAATTATCTGGTAATATGAAGTAAGAGTGAAAACCGACCTCCAACCAATTTGGTCCTTTAAATATTTGGCACGCTATATTTAAGTTTCTTTGTTGTAGAAATAAATTGTCATAGAATCAGGATTTTATTGAGATTTGGGGAGGGGGTTTGAAATTTTTTCGAGAGGGAATGAGCAGTAGTGTACCTATATTATTATTGCTATTTTGAAAATTATCATTAAAATAAAAAATAAGAGCGTATAAAATGATTATTAACTGCAACTATAAAATATATCGAATAAAAATATGGTATGATTGAGAAACTTATACCTTCACCCTCTAATGGTGAAATCCAGATTTACATCCTTTCATAGCCAATAAGAACAGTTAACTAACACTCAAGTTTATAATGTTGTTTTTCACTTATTTTGAATAAGATTTTTTTTTTCCGAAAAGGGAATAAATATGTACGAAATTAAAAAGGCGATAGTATAAAATTTAATATAAAATCTACATTTAGAGACAATATCATTAATTAAATATTTATACAAATAAGGGCTTAATCAATATTTTAATAAGAATCAAAATGATTTCGAAGATACAAAATGCGGAAATTTCGCCCTAGTACCTATTAGAAAAGAACCTTGAAGATTTTTAATAAAAAAAGAGTCATTTTATTTGATCCAAAATATTTTATCAAAGCTAATTTTAAAATTTGGATCAAGGGAGCCAAAATGGTAATGAAAAGTTTGCTTAATTTGATTCAAATGATGTAAAAAAGCTAGTTTTAAAATTTGTTGAAATTTGAACCAAGCTGGCTAAAATATTATATTATTAATTTTAATAACATTTATTATAAGCAGTTTTTATTTTATTAGGATCTTCGACCCGAGGGGATACTGATTTGTGTGAGTCAGAAATTAATTCTTGTGACTTAATCTCCACAGTCCCTGAGATGGAAATCGACCATCTTCCACAATGAATCAGACTGTCCTATAAGAAAATCTAACATTTCTCCTAATTCTATTGCTTTAAGCAAGCTATGACTTACTCTTAGTTATTTCCAATCTTATATATTAAGAGTTCGTAGAAATGGATTATTCCAAAGTTTCCCGAATCGTCTTTATTTATTCCTTTTTTGTATTATTTCTATTTTAATAGTTCCTCAGCGGGAGCAATTTTTATTCGACTAAAACTCGTCTGAACTGTCTTGACTGTTTGACCTTATATCAGCGCCCTTTTCGAAAAAAAAGAATTCATTTTAATTGCCCTTGAAACTATGCAATAAGTTTATTTCATTTCGAGAACCAATATACTTTTCAAAACAAAAAAATGTTTTTTATAGAAATATTTTTAAATAACGGATAATAATTAAATGGGAAATTGAATAAAGACAATTTTATCGGAAACCCGAGCGCTAAGACGGATAATAATTTGAAAATTTTAGATCCTCCTGAAATTTGAAGACGACCTTATATATTTATTAAAATACTCTAGAAATGTTTGAAATTTTAGGAATGCTCCGCATCCACAACATCCATGGACCGCACGCCACTGCTTTTAACACTCTTGATCTAGATATGCATTTTTGAACAATTTTTAAAATATTGGCATGTCTCCTTCCATATAATTTTTCTCATTATCCAAAGTATCTTATATAAATAATAAGATGATAATCAATTTCTCGGATGGAACTTTATTATAGCGATATGTAAATCTGTCATAATCTAATCTAAAATATTTTATATAATTTATTTAATTGCTTTATTTTAATAAATATAACTACAATACCAAATTTTTTATAAAATTCTGGATTTACGCGTCTGGCTCATGATGTATAACCAAGATCTATAGGATCGCGGATGCTTTCAAAGTTTCAAGGACTTTGGCTAATATATATATAATATCAAAGATATTTGTACCGATTAATATGTATATAAGTTAATTTAATTGATTTGACGTGTTTTATAGGATTAACGGCAAATCGTCTTTGATTTCTAAAGGAAAGAGGGAATTGTCGAGTTTCTGAAAAGAATACTATTCCTTCACCTTGGCTTGAGTCATTGCTTGGTTGGCTCACTTGTCAATTGATTGATTCATCATTCAACATACCTTTGCTTATTTATCATCCTTTTACATACAAACAATCCTGTCAAAACACTCATTCTACTCTCTCCCTCTATATATCTGTATATTTGAAGAATATTTTAAAATTATTATAAATAAAAATATGTAAATAATTTTTCCAGGAGTATCAGTGTATTTCCATCAGGCATTGTACCCGAATTTTTTGAGGACGCCAAAATCATATATATTTGGAAAAATAATAAAGCCGAGCAGAAGCCTACTCCAGAATATCTCGTAATTTGTTTTCGATATTATTTCTCAATTGAAATAAATTAGAAACATGTCAAGTACTAGAGAGGGACTCCTTATAGCGAAATTCCGTATTTTTTCACGTCACTAATCCATAGATTAGTTGATGCATAGAAACGAGAAATATTTTTCTTTGAATATTTGTCACATTTTTACAAATTTTCAATTTGTCATCAAAAGAAAATATTTTATATAGAGTGGATATTGATGAGGCAGTCTAAAAAAGAAGATAATTTATGCTATATCTTATTCATAAACCGGCGTTTCGGAGGCTGTTCTACTCCTTTTTCAGGGTTTGAAAAGTCAGTGAAGGAAATCAATTCGACTCTGTCTCCTCTTTCAGTGGCAGTAACAATAATATATTGTATTTCATTCTCAACACAATTATAATGTAGTAATCAATATCCACTCAATTTCACTTATCAGTCAGTCTCAAAAATTACTCCAATTTTTTAATAGAAATTAAAATAATTTTAATCGAAAGTGACCGCACTAGCTCTACTACTAAGTTTACTTTGATGAGTTTTTGTAGATTTTTAAAATCAAAAAGTTAGAAAATTAGAGGATAAAATCTTAGCAAATATAGCTATAATTAATATATATGAGGGTAACAAAATAAAAATAACAAGAAAATATTTTTAATGAAATATTTAAGTCCTAGTCAACTCTATGAGGTGAACAAAATTTATTTGTTTTAGACTTTATCTTATTTAAATTTAGGTGTGTCTAAATTTATTTTTACTATTTTCTTTGTATGTATCATCAAGAATATTAAAGCTTACACCTGTATCATTACATCATTATAGGTGGTAAATTGTCGGAACTATGAGACTGTGACGGGGGAAAGACAGATAGACAGGACACAAGCCAGAGATATTGAAACTGTGAGGCTTCTAATTACGTAATTATTGAGGAATGCTAAAATAAGTCGACATAAGCACCCTTCCCAAAATAAAATAACACTAAAATAACTTCCTCAAAATATAGTCAACTTTTTATCAATATTATATGTAAATTCATATGGTTTCTAGAGAGATAGAATTTCTTCATCCTAACTCCTATTTTCTTATTTTACTTTATCCAATGCAAAGCATGGGTAAAGTATTGTAATCACTCTCGAGGCAAGCGTGGCTTCAAGAAGGATCCTCAGGTAAAAACTACGGAACCCATGGACTCAATTAAAGTCACAAGAATTGTAGTATTCAATTAGGTTGAATTTTAGCACGTGATGGTTTTGCCAAGAATTACAGGGGTCTCGTCGAAACCCAAAGGAGTCGATTTTTCATTTAGTGCGTGCGTATGGATGGATGTATGGATGTATGGATGTATGTATGTTATCGTTTTTATTTTGATTTTTTCCACACCGTTGCACCGATTGAAATGAAATTGAAAACCTAGCATTCTTTTAACAAAATGAAGCGCTGATTAGTTTTGGTACATATCGGTCCACAAACATTAGTACTTTATTTCAATTACTTTTTTAGTTTTTTCTAAATATCTTAGAAAATGACTTAACCAATTTTGATGAAATTTAATATCCTAATTAAGTACCTTGGGGACCACAAAAAGGTTAAATAAAGTTTTAGTAAAATTATATTTTAAAGTACTTTACTCTAGAACATATTAATATTTCAAATGAATTTGGATAAGTTTAGCAACGATCGTTGCAGTTTATTTAGAATGAAAGGCCATTTTCATGACTGAGAAGTTTTGCATCTTATTATTAAAAAATATATTTTTTAAAACATGCTTTTATTTCAAAAACTTCAAAACTTAAAAGCAGGAAATAAATTTTCTTGCCTCAAAAAACACTCACATGACTTAAAATTTTGTTTTCATCTTGAAATTTAATTAAAACAATGGACAATGCTTTTTTAACTCATAAGATTATGTAAATTTTTCGAAAACTAAAGAACTCATACCATAGTAAAAATGTACCACTAGTAGTAAATTATTTTGTTTCTTATTTATAATAAATATAATATTAAATTATAATTTTGGTTCAATGTTTTTTAAACTTGTACTTATTTAAATATTATCTAAGAATATTTTATTTAATAAATACACTGAGTCTCAATTCATGATCCATTAACTTGATAAGAATAATTATTTTAACATTAAATATATTGAATTTAATAAATTTCTTGTTGCATTTCAGGAATGGGCGATTTTCGAAGAACACATAGTAAAGTGGTGGGGAAATGACATTGATGAACCTTCACTTGGACCAGCGGCAGGTCCTTCTGCAAACGCGCCGGATTCGCCATGGGGGCGGAGTCGATCTCTCCAACAGAGGTCTTTCTGTGAGTCCTAGTAGTGGAAGTCATCGAAGCCAGGATTCAGGATTCAGTGACAGTGAAGAACGAAAAGAAACTTCTCCTGAAACATCAGCAAAACGATCTCCAGAGTTGACTACAAGAAACAATCTTGGAACAAAAAATATCAATGGCACAACAAATAAAGTATCCAATCTAGAACGAGAAACAAAACAGAGGTCAGTTAATGCATTTTTCTTGTCTTCTCTATTGAAAGAATGCCCTCAGACTTAACGATACACAAACCCTAGGAGTAAAATAATTTTATTTAGCAATATAATATATATGTATATGTTACAGGTTACAGTTAATGTAAAAATTCAGTTTATTATCGATAATAACAGGATAATATTAAAAATAAGCGCATCTTTTGGTCTAAGTGATTAATAACACATAATAGCAATTAAATTTATTGGTAAATTTTAATAATTTATAAAGAAGTCGTTTTTTCACAGAAGTTACAGTAAAATTACAATATTATAATCTTGATCACTTCACTAATAATTATTGTAGGAACATTCGGTAAAAACTTAGTAGGTTCTAGTAGAGACTGGTAACTTTTCAGGCAGAGGATGCTGTCCAAAAAAGGTTTTTTCAATTTTGAAAAAAAATTTATTCTTTGTAAAATTCATCGATAACCGCTTAATATAATTTTTCAAATTTCACATTATATTTTTTTCATTTGAAATTAAAATGCAAGGCGGACAGTCCTTCAGTTTGATTACTTCCGAGGGCAAGTAAAATAATCCCTTTCTATCTTAGTTGCTCTGTTTGAGTACTTTTCAATAGGTATTTTTGGTTGGTATAAAATAATTAGTTTGGATGTAATATAGAAAAAATTACGATATCTATTTTTTGCCGTGTGCACTGATACTCTTTGTTTTTATTAATATTTTGTCTACTTAATTATAAAATAGTTTTTTTTTATAATAATAATGTAAGTATTCAAAAAAAAAAAAATGACTATTCATTTTGTTTTTAAATTTCGAAATTATCAGTTTTTTACTTTATCCAATGCGAAGCATGGGAAAATATTGGAATCGCTCTCGCGGCAAAGCCTGTCTTCAAAGGTCCTCAGGTAAAGACTACGGAGCCCATGGACTCAATTAAGGTCACAAATTGAAGTATTCAATGAGAATGAATTTTAGCACGTGACGGTTTTGCCAAGAATTACCTGGAATCTCGTCGAAGGCCAAAAAGTGCCATTTTTTGGAAGTGCGTGGGGATGGATGGATGTGTGTGTGTTATCGTTTTTTTCGTCGATTTTTTCCACACCTTTGCGCTGATTGAAATGAAATTGAAAACCTACCATTAGTTTAACAAAATGAATGCTGATTAGTTTTGAACATATCGGTCACAAACATTAGTACTATTTCAAGTACTTTTTTAGTTTTTTCTAAATATCATGAAAATGACTTAACCAATTTTGATGAAATTTAATAATAATCTAATTAAGTACCTTGGGGACCACAAAAAAGGTTAAATAAAAGTTTTTAGTAAAATCGCTATTTTTAAAGTACTTTACTCTATAGTAAAATAGTACTTTTTTTAATTTAAATTCTTTAAAATTTATTCGTCGTTTAATATAGCTCATTTAACCTAGCAAGTAAGAATGGTTAGGCTTCTCGCTACGAAGCCAATTGCAAAATTTAGGAGGAAATTTTATAAGTAGCCATAGCAAGCCGCGTTGTTTTCTTATCCGTTACCATTGCTGACGACATGGAGGAATCGACTTAAAATCAAAAATAGCTATTGATTCTCATCTAGTACTTGAGGAATAACCATTCTATATTGGATTTTTGACGTTTCGGTTTATTGGTAACTATTGCTGAAAGCTTATAGAGGAATCAAGCTAAAATCAAAAATAGCAATTGATTCTCATCTAGTACTTGAGGAATAACCATTCTATATTGGATTTTTGAGGTTTCGGTTTTTATTGGTAACCATTGCTGAAGACATGGAGGAATCGACTTAAAATCAAAAATAGCGATTGATTCTCATCTATTACTTGAGGAATAATAATTCTACATTATATTTTTGACCCTTCGATTATTATTGGTAACCATTGCTGAAGACATGGAGGAATCGACTTAAAATCAAAAATAACGATCGATTCTTATCTAATACTAGAGGAATAACCTTATTGCATTCCATTTTTGATGTTTTGACTATTAATGGCAACTGAAAACGTGGAAGAATCGACTTAAAATCAAAAAGACTAAATTCTTTTTTGGTAAACAACTCAAGCTTGCCATTAATAGACAAAACATCAAAAATGGAATGCAATAGGATTATTCCTCTAGTATTAGATAAGAATCGATCGTTATTTTTGATTTTAAGTCGATTTCTCCATGTCTTCAGCAATGGTTACCAATAATAATCGAAGGGTCAAAAATCTAAGGTAGAATTATTATTCCTCAAGTATTAGATGAGAATCAATCGCTATTTTTGATTTTAAGTCGATTCCTCCATGTCTTAAGCAATGATTACCAATAATAACCGAAATGTCAAAAATCCAATGTAGAATTGTTATTCCTCGGCTGTTAAATGAGAATCGATCATTATTTTTGAATTTAAGTCAACATGAACTGCAAATTGCAAGTGATATCTGATTTATATAAAGGAATAAACATATTAATATTTCAAATGAATTTGGATAAAGTTTAGCAACGATCCGTTGCAGTTTATTTGATTTTGAGTGTACAAATAGATGCTACGCGCCGCGCCGTCCAGTCCTGCAGTAGTAATACCCGTAACTGATCTGGCGATTTAGTTGTCTAAATACCAGGGGCTCCCAGGATCGAGGTATAGCTTTTAAAACATTGGCAAACAGCGAGCGTGCCGCCACAGGTTTGAACATGATTGTGTCCCACCCTCTGCTCGCTTGACTAGCCTTAGCGTTAGTTTGTCTGTAAAACAATTTTATAATAATGTAAACAAAATATTAATTAAAAAAAGGGGCTGAGTGCAATCAAAGACTTCTTCCAAAACATATTTTAGTTCATAATTTTTTTATTCAATTTATAGTTTTTCAATGAAAGTCAGACGTCGAGAACATGTGAACTAATTTACTCTCAACCTCATAAAATCAAAGTATTCCATAAGATAGCGAAAATGATTCAAATATGAAATCTGGAAAATTCTATTCATATTCTGACTTTAAAAATTCGATAAATTTTAAATTAAATCCAAGCGAAATAAAGCTAAAAGAAATTAATATATGACACGCTATAAAGATACTCTTGGTGTTCTAAGATTTTAGGGATGGGCCGCACTCCACTAGTTCAAAGATATTTTTTAATGCACGAAGTGTGAATATAAAAAAATAAATATAAAATTAAAACAAAAAATTAATTTAAATAAATTAAATTTTATCTAAGTGAACTGAAATTGACAAACAACCGATCTCACCGGCGGTCGACTTACAAATATTTGAACATGATGATATAGTCCTAAAGTCTTTATAAAATGGAAAGCGAAATACAGCGAAAATATAATGGTATGCTTAGTATTTTTCCACTCCTTTCCTTACATTTCCCTAAGATAGTTGTGAATTATTAATAATCTTATTTGATAAATTCTTGCAAACTAATCACTTTGACCTTTTTATTTAGTTAGTATTAATTATGATCGGTTATTATTAATATAAACCGATTAATTACTTGAACGGTAACAAATAATATATAAATGAAATAATTTATTATGATTTAGGGTCTGAATTTTCATTTATATGTATAATGGACAATTTTCCTATAATTATTTTTCTAATAAAATTTTTTTAAAACGACACCGTTATCATATCTTATAATATTGCTATAAATAATATCTAATGAGGTTTTAAAAAATTTAAATTTTCCCTGAAAATATTTATCTTAAGTATTTTTAAAAAGTATTATTACTTTATATTAATGATCTATCTATATTTTAGATTACTAATTTGGAAATTGCTGCTACTACAAATAACAGTAACGATAAATTAAAAGTATCGAATCTTGAAAGATGTTTTCCAACATGTTCCACTGAAACTACATCAAAAACAGCAAGCTGTTACAATTTCGCTGATGTTCGCAAGATATTCGAAAGTCGGGCCGTAGCTGGTCCACAGACAGCTTCAAAGCAATGTAACATTTCAGTGCCATTAAATAAGCCTTTAGTTCAAAATCAAAGAAGATTTTTTGAAGAAAAGTCGAAACCTGAAACAGATTATAATCAGACATCACCACCTTCTCTCGGTCAATATTATGAAAATAAAGAACAAGATGTAACATCAAGGACGCGTTTAAGTGACGTTGGTCCAGAAACTAATGTCGACGGTAGTACCATTGAAAAAAATTATACTTCGGATGACGACAACGAAATTTTAACAGTGTGTCGATCTAGAGCAAATAGTTGTAGTGGAAGTGATGTCAGTGAAGAATTAAGAAGATTGACTGAAGCCAATGGACATGATGATGAGGAAGATGAAATAGCTGAGAATGATCCACTATATTCATGCCATTCACTACAAAAGCGTCAAAGCTCTTCTTCTAGTGGATGTTCGATTGTAGGCTGCATACCAAAGGTGAGAATAAAAAAATTATGTTATTAAAAAAAAATACAATAAATAATGAGAATGTATTCTGTTTTTTAATTAGATATCCTCACAATCAAGTATAAGTGAACAAAGGACTGAATTAGAATTAGTAACTGATCAATTTCCGGTTGTATTTTTGGATTTATCTGAATCATTTGATCCACCCGTCCATCAAAGCACACCAAAAGGTCAACATCATTCTGCACCACAACGAGTGGGTCGACCCGTGAAATTAATCCATGATTTTGAGAGGTTTGTACTTTATTATTGTAACATATTATATGACATACTAGAATAATTGCATTAAAAAAAAAAAACTCTAAAACAGTTTCAATATAAAATTATTAACTAGCACATTAAGAATTTTAGTCTAGATCCTTAGATAGATAGGAGGAAAACTGCCATCTTTCATACAATTATTTTAGAATTATGATAAATTTACTACGAAATGCAGGCCTATCAGACTCCATAGATAAGTGCCTTGCCCTGTCTTCATAAGATCAATAAATGATTATATTGAATTTTAAATTATTTTTCATGGATTCTTATGAAAATAAAACAGGACTTTATGGTATTAGAGTTGCTACAAAGTCGGTCTGTCCGTTCTTCTGTAAGAGCATTGTAGTTCCTAGATTAAGGGTCTACATTGACCTATGTACATAACATCATTAATAAATAAAAAATAAATAAAAAATATACTTTAAATAAGAGACAACTTGATTGTTTGATAGGTTAATTATATGTATCTATCATTTTACCTAGAATCAAAAATCGTTCAACTTTTTCATGGGTGCAAGATACCATAGCAATTTTTAGACTTCTATCTTCTAAGAGTATCTCTCTTTCTTGAGTCTCCAGTATTCAGAGATAAAAGTGATTGTAAAAAAATAATTAGCAAATATATTTTTGCAGCCACTATTTAAAGAAGCTCTGTTATAAATTATATAAAAAAAAAACTTAAATAAATAAAATTAAAAAAAGGTAACGGGGTCCTTTGATTAAAAGAAAAATTTTAAAACATGAGGAATAAAAAACAAATGTGTTTGTAGCTAATTTTTGTTTTTTATCTAAAATATGGTGTTAATTGAAAAGGTGTGAAAGATTTTATGATTCAGCGAAAGATGTGCGTTTTTTATTTCTTGTCTTGTGATTTTTACGCCTAACAGCTTCTACAGAAGACAATCGATTTTTTTTTTTTTTTTTATTGAATTTTATTTTTATTTTAACTATGTTAATTCCACTTTTATAAACATGCATGTTAAATATGTATTTTAAAATATCAACAACTGTTTCCTTATGGATGAAAGGAAGAAAGGTGCGATTTGCAACTGCATAAAAAATCGGCATTCTTTTAACTTTTGAATAGTAATTCATTTCTCTATATATTTATAATATAATGTTCTTGATTGTAATTTTGTAAAAAATAAATTGAATCATAAATGAGTTTAATATAATTTCAAACTTTTCAGAAATGATGTTCCTTAATTAAAGGCCTTAAAATTGTGATTTAATTTTTTTTATCAAAATTTCGAAAAACTAAATAAAAACCCAATAGTTTTCTGTAGATTACAATACTTTACAATAGTCTAAAATCTAAATAAAAAGAGACAAATATTTATTCCAAAAAGGCGAGAATTACCCCGGGCGCAAATTGAGCGCAGGAAGCGCCTAGTAGAGGCCAGCAGAGGCTAAAGAACGATTAAAATTTAAAAATAGATATGGCTTAGTTTAGCTGAGAATGTATGAACAAATTTCAGTCTAGTATTTTTAATAATTGTTAAAGTGTTAAACAAAAATAAGCCTTTGATGGCTTTCAACTACGCGCGCCCAATTTGCGCCCGGGTTTAAAACTTATTTTTGTTTTGCTGAATGTAAATGTAAATTTATAAGTTAGGAAATGGCATTCGTTTTATTTAAAGTTATTTGTAATATTTAGAGAGTCTGGTGTTTGTGCCAGGTGAAATACATTTTATTTTAATAAAAGAAAAGTAAAAATATTTTTTGGGAAAATTATTATTTTTTATGAGTTATTCACTAGGTACTAGGTCTCTTGTTGAAATAAAAGAGAGAGAGTTTTTCCAATATATATATTTCGGGCTGTCAACCCATCACCAGGAGAAAAATTTATTAATTATAATTTTATTTTTTTTATTTTTTTTATCTCCTGATGATGGGTTGACAGCCCGAAATATATATATATTGAAAAAACTCTCTCTCCTTTATTTCTTAAACGTGAAACAAGTGAACTAGTGAATAACTCATAGTAAATAATAATTTTCCCAAAAAATATTTTTACTTTTCTTTTATTAAAAATTAAAGTTATTTATTTACTTCTCATATTGATAAAAATGAAAATGATTTCATTTCGCATCACTATCTTTAAATCTTAATAAATTTGCTCTCATAACTCTGGCAATGCTTTTATGTTTCAGAATATCTGAAGAATCGAAGTCCCAAGAAGATACGAAAGCTCTCTTGGCAGCAGGAAGAGATTTAGGCAAAACTCCGGGATGTCCAGCAGTGAACAGGTGGCTGAATGAATTACGAACCCTTTACGAGCCTGAATGTACCGTCACTCTTCAGAGCAAGGCATTGGCAGTGACTGATTTGGCGCCCAATGCTGACCTGACACGGGTCACCAGGGATCAAGTTCTTGCCTTGCAGGCAGAAACACGCATTATTGGAGAGCAATTTGATCAACTCTGTCGGTAGGATTTCCTTCATCATCATCATCATCTTACACACGCGATAAAAACATTTCAAACCAATACTTTTCTTATACTTTTCAATAAAAAAAGTTCATTAAGTTCAAACTAATAAATAATTTTACTATTTATTACATTTCTTTTTTATTTTATGCACATAAACTCAAATTATATCATAAAATACGATGACATGCTAAACAGAATCAACATTTAATCAATCAAATTAGGTAATAAATATTCTCACTTTTTTCTTATTCAGGCTTTGGTGTTTAGAATGATGATCTGAGAACTTTTTGGGATGGTTAGAATACCTTTGGTTAAAGACGGGGTAGGGATAAAGGAGGAGGCATAGTAGTTTTGTTCTAGTTTTGCAATTTTATTAAATTTATGTCACTTTTATTAATATATATGGATTATTTACGATATTCCCTTTAATTTGTAAGAATCAAATTAGGCAATAAACTATTTTTTTCTGGTTGAAGCTTTGGTGGTCAGTTTGAGGGGCTGGAAAAAATGTTAGATGAAATTAAGAAAGTGATCGGTTTAATTATTAATTATCTTTAGTTTCCGAGGCCAAGGGGGTAGAAAAAAAATATATATATATATATTATCTATAAATTATATGTTCGTTAATTGTAAATAAAAAAATCTTAATTTTTATTTTTAATAAAATTTATTTTCAAGTGTAACGGTCTATGTCTGTACGATAAAATATTCCAATTTCCAATCTATTTGTAAATAGAGAATTATTTCTCTCCCTCTATCTATCTATCTATCCCAATATAAATGATAATGTATTTGTTAGATTACTTTAGTGGAAAGTAGAAAATAAATTTAAAATTTTTAGTATTCTCATCTTGTTTCGTCACCTCTTTCTTACTCCTCTCACCGTCTAATGACATCGACTCTAATCATCCGTGTATCCAGAATCCCTCAAGTCATCGAACGATCTTTGGTTCTTTATATGATGAACAATTTTTTCAATTTTTAAAAATTTTAATAAATTGTTATTTTGCAAAATAAAAATAATAGGTAAGAAGAAAATAATGCTAGAAATTTTCTATACCTCACTAAAGATTTTTAAATCAAGTAATTTTTTTTTTTTAAATCAAACCTATAAAGAAAACTTAATTGTGTTGTCTTTCTTATCACATTAAGTTTCCGGTGTTGTCCGTTAAGAGTCCAGTTAATTTAATGTTGACATGATATCTAAACAACTTTTAACCATTTAATTAGAGGGTTAATTTTTACTTTCACTTAATAATAAGCGGAAGTATTTTAACTATATTTTGTAAGCCTTTTTCTACATATTCTCTTTATTATTATTTTATACTAAGAATTGGTAGTATACAGGGCTGCATTATCCAATAGGCAATGTAGGCAACTAGCTATGACCCCCGCGCTGCTTATGGGCCTCAACCCATAATTTGGTGTTGTTATATGGTTTAAATGCTACTTACCTACCTAGAGACCTAGCTATATAAGGGAAGAGGGGCCCCGAGATTTTCTACAATTTAACATTAAGTATATGCTGTTGTAGGTACATAGATAGAAAATAAAATAAAAAATTTTATTATGTTGAATACGAAATCCAAAAAAATATCTCCCGATTTAGCAACCTATATATTTATCACCTCCTCTCTCTTTGAGGCAGGAAATTTCTATCTTCATTAACTTACAAGTTTACACCTTCTCAAATCCTTACCGTTATAATTAAAATATTATTAAATAAATTTACAAGAAATACTGGTGGAAATTTCTAATTGTGTTTTTTTTTCTAAGATAGAATAGGTACTATAAGTACCGTGTATTTCCGCAGATAAGACGAGGTATACATTTTTGTCAAAGTTTTATAGGTTTAGCATTTATCAATCTATTTTTTTTTGTATCTGTCGTATAAGACGACTTGATTTTGGGGGCCTTTTTTTAATGATTCAACTATCTAGTTTTATCTACGGAAATATAGGTATATATTCTATTTTTATGATAAATATGCACTTAGATACTGCGGAATCTAAGTCATTATACTCCATTGCATTTCTGAAAAAAAGATAATGTTCATGGTCTGTGCACCCTATTCTTAAAAATTAAGAGAGGCGGATAGGGAATTCCAGTAAGGTTATAGGAATAGGCAACTCAGTTGGTCCGACACCTTCCCAATTTGACCGCGAAGACGTTTTGGAAATCTGCGATTTGCAATTACATGAAAGATTCTTTTAGAGTGATTTTTTACTTTATTTCATCAGACCACATTCATGATAATATCTATTAAATAAACTGATGTGACCATCCACATAACTTTACCATACGCCTGCCCCTTCTCTTATATTTAATTTTAAATAAAATATTTTATAATCTTTACAAAAGAACCACCATCTTAATTTTGATCCCAGTAGCAATTAAATTATATCTCCTTTTAAATATGCGACTCCTCTTGGGTAAAAAGCTTTCTAGTAATTTTGTTTAAATTTTTTTTTTTTTTTTTATTTAAATAGAACCGTGTTTGGTGGTCTTATTTTATTTTAATGAATTGGCTAAGGGGCCAGTTATGGGAAAAAGTTGAAATAAAAGTTATCTCTTATTTAATACTTTATTTTAAGCAGACGTAATCGATATTTTACACGTTTCGAGCTCTACACCACTGCTCTTATTCAGTGCACGTAAGCTCGAAAAGATCAGTGCATGTCTTAAATTTTTGTGGAGATCAACTGTGCGTGTTTTTGTGACTTGGATGAGTACTATATAAACCTCAATTCCACCGTTGAAAAATTTATTATAAAAGTTTAAAACAAAAATTTAAGACATGCACTGATCTTTTCGAGCTTACGTGCACTGAATAAGAGCAGTGGTGTAGAGCTCGAAACGTGTAAAATATCGATTACGTCTGCTTAAAATAAAGTATTAAATAAAAGATAAATTTTATTTCAACTTTTTCCTATAACTGGCCCCTTAGCCAATTCATTAAAATATTTATTTTTTTTTTATAATTTTAATTAGTTATCTTTCTATTTTTCCTGTTTCTATTTGTTGTAATTGCAAAGTGTTTTCTTTATTGTCGAAATAACAGTTGTGTTTTGTTGTTTTTTTTTATAGACAACTTGATGATGGTGTCGTGCAGCATGTAGGTCCATTGGTACAATCTTTGGTGAGTCGTGTGAATGAATTTTGCCGTTTACATCAACCACCGCCGGCGACGGATTCTTTGGCACGGGTTACTCGGCGATGTGATGCGCTTCGACGGGCAGCTATCGCCGCCAATAGCAGTCGTCCATCAGCAAGTCCTGATCGCCTCGCCCGAATGCTTGCAGATCTTGGCCGTGCATTCGCCGTCGTTGTCGATCAACTACTCGCCGAAAACATTCAGGTAAACTTCATTTCCTTTAAATAAATGAATTTATTAAAGATTTTGATTACTTTCTAGATCAAAATTGTTTAAGATAAATTGGAGGAAAAGGGGAATTTTTTTAAGTCTCTCTGATTAGGCAAGTTCTAGTAATAAAAAAATAATAAACTATTAAAAATTTATTTTCCAATTTAAGTAACCTGAAATAAATTAAATTTTTTAATTAATTTGTAACAGACTTCAAAAAAGAGGAAGTTCTCAATTCGACTGATTTTTTTTTTTGTGTGTCTATGTTACCTCATATCTTCGCCAATTGAGAACCGATTTTGATGATTTTTTTTGCATTGGGTTCAGTCTAGCTTCAGATTGGTCCCGTTTTTTTTCATTGGTATTGGACCTTTTTTGATATGTTTGTTCAGACTTCTTTGTTTATTAACCGATTTTAATAATTCTTTTTTTATTGGAAAGAGGGTACCTTAGGGGTGGTTTCATATTAATTTGGTCAAGTTCTGATGATATGATCAATGACGAAATAACGTAAATCTCCATGATCAAATAATCGAAATTATAATAAAAAAATCTTAAAACATTCATTTAAAACCCGCAAACGTTTCGAGAGAATTTCTATATTTATGAATTGAATTTTATTATCATTTTCTGATTCATTCGCCCGACGCTTTCTCTTGTTTGGCACCGACTTCATGTTAATATTTCGTCGTTTAGTTGTAACTAAATTATATAATTATGTTATGCCTTTTAGTGTATTTTTTTTAAGTTATTATTATTTTATTTCTTGCATTTAATTTTTTTGAAGTCGGTTTTATTTTTTTTTTTATAAAAATTATAATATATAAATTATTAGTAATAAACTAGAATAATGGGTTTTAATACAAATAATTTTATTATTAAATTAATTAAAATTGAAAAAATATGTTTTGTTTATTTATGAGGGTACAATATCTGTCCAAAAATATAAATGTGAAAAAAGGGCCAAGTTAGGTACAAACGGCTTTGCCGACGAAAGAGTTGAGATGTAAAAGGTTACCAAGTTCCATAGCAGTTGCTTAAATCATAGCTATAGGAATGTACAACGTTCTTCAATTGATTTAAAAGAAAATTTGTTACGTTCTTTGATATTAAATTTATAACGTGACAAGTTTTATATCCAATTAAATTGTTTGTAGTATAAAATAGAACAACTAGTAAAGTTAATTTTTAAGCTTGTATTAAATATCAACATGTTAAACGTAAGTTATTGACTATTGCCAAGCTATAAATTTAATATCAAAGAACCTAACAAATTTTCTTTTAAATCAATTGAAGAACGTTGTACATTCCTATAGCTATGATTTAAGCAACTGCTATGGAACTTGGTACCCGTTTAGATCTCAACTCTATTGTCGGCAAAGCCGTTTGTACCGAACTTGGCCCCTTTTTCACATTTATGTTTTTGGACAGATATCATTAATTTTTAAAAAGTTTTATCCTTTACTTTATCTGAATAATTACATTTTAACATTTATATTAATGTTTATTAAATATTTCTCATAAAATATCTATTATATTAAAAACCCAGTCGGTTTTTCATAAATTTCACCCCTTCATTTCGCGGGCCTCGAAGAAGGGAACGTTTCGGTTTTTCAATTTTCTCCTTTATTTATGCCAAGCTTTACCAGTATTCCAAATTTCAGCATTCTAGCTTGATTGCATTTTTACTATATGTTAATTAAGCCTATAATAAATTTCACCCCTTCATTATTAGGTCCTGAAAAATGGGAAATTTCGCTTTTTCTATTTTTTCCTTTAATTTTAGCCCAAACTCTACCAGTATGCCAAATTTCAACATTCTAGGATCAGCGGAAGTACTTTAGGTTTTTGATATGTCTGTCAGTGAGTGAGTCAGTGTTAAAAATGGCGCTTTTCAGAGCTTAATAACTCAAGAACTATAATAGATTTATTCATGAAATTTGGGATTCTAAGTGTCCTTGTGAACCTTATTAGTAGAGACCGGATTTTTATGCAGTAAAAATTGCCAAAATATGCAGTTAAAAGGGCTGAAATATGCAAGTAATATGCAATTTTATGCAGTACAAATTGGCATAATAAATTTTTTTATGCACTAAAAAATTAAAATTGAAGACAAAAAGACTATAATATATTTGAAGGAGTTCTAAGAAAAAAATAAAATTATAAAGTAAGCTATAGACACCAAGTGTCAAATATGTACTTTTATTGAGTAAAAAATTTCACAAAATTCTCATTACATTTAATATTTAATTAATAAAGTAAAGGGAGTGTAGTTTCACAGTGAATGAAATAAAACTCAAAGAGGTTTATACAAACTCAATATATTTCAGATGATTAGTCCATCATCAGGAGTTTACAGATTACAAACAAGTTTGTATAAGCAAGTTTGTAATCTGTAAACTCCTGGTGATGGACTAATAATCCGAAATATAATGAGTTTGATGTATAAGCCTCTTTGAGTTTTATTTCATTCACTGTGAAACTAATCTCCTTTACTTTATTAATTAATATCATGTTTCACCTAAAACCTACACGACTTTCCCTAAGTAAAATATATTTAATATATTAAAAAATCTTTAAACTCAAAGAAATAATAGGTTGTCTTGAATAAAATCAACATAATAAATATAATAATAATGTTTCAAAAAATGTGAACAAAGAAATACGGTGGGGGGGGGGGGTAGTTTTATTTCACAGACACGATTGTATTGTATTGCTTTTATTTTTTTATATTAACCAGCTTTTCTTATTGTCGTGTATATAATAAACTAATAAAATAATGCAAATATTTGTCCGGCTATAATCTGATCACTACACTAATTTACACACACACACGAACACTCAATGGCCAAAATGGGCTATAGTTACCTAAGGACAAAAAAAAATAATAATAATAAAGAAATAATTAACAAAGGATCTCAAAAATAATTAAAATTTGATTGTAATTGTGAATAATTTATGTTTACAAATATTTTTCTAAATTATCTTCAGGTTATTATGTCTACGCTATTATCTACGATATTATCTACGTTATTAGTATGTCTCGCTTCACTTCCTCAGGTGTAATGGGTTCAAATTTAAAGGGACTTTATATATACTTCTTCATTTTTTTTTCATTCTTTTTCCGAAAATTGACTTTTAAAAAATCTGTATTTGACGCAAAATAGGCAATATTTGACAAATATGCAATTTTATGCAATATTACTCAAATATGCAAAAATATGCAGTATAAAATTTACCCCACAGTATCCTAGATGCATGATTCGGATAAATAATTGATCCCCTGGGTCGTATGTGGCGGCAAACAAAATATGCAATTGCATAGAAATCCGGTCTCTACTTATTAGGCATGCAAAATTTCAAGTGTGTAGGTCTAATACTTTTTGAGTTATGGGGGGGGGGGGGGGGGGTTGAAAGTAGCTCGAAATGGTTCGTGTAAATATATACATGGCCGGTGCGTCGCCCGTTTTTCCGAACTTGGCTGACACACTGCCGTGTGTGTCTAGATACATATAAACACAAGATTTAATTTTCAATAAAATCATTGAAAAAATAATATTTTATGCATTTTTGAACCGGAAATCATGAAGCTAACCAAAATCTAATGATTTCTCCTCATTGAAAATTAAATCAAAATGTTTTTTTTTTCATTCATTACATTTAAATCAATTGTTTGTTTGTTTATTTTTTAAGTACTTAATATATATATTTTCTTTTAACAGGGTATGGTTTATACACTGGAACAACCGAATAATGAAATGTGCATGCGTTCAGCGCTGACGGCCCTTTCTAGCTTGAGCCTTCAAGGGCCAGTATTGGCAAGGGGAATCGGAAGAGCTGGAGGTGTGCGGGCTCTCTTGGGAGTTTGTTTTGATTCACGACATCCCACATTGAGAGCGACAGCCCTCAGAGCATTAGCAGGTGTCTGTTGTGTTGCCTCTAATATACGACATTTAGAACAAGTAAGAAAAACTTATACTTAATATCACATTGAAATAATCTTATGAAAAATCAATTTATTTTTAGAATGATTCCATTAATTTATTAAATATTTTAAATTTTAATTTTTAATTTAATAAAAGGAAATTAATTTTTTAAAATCAAACTATACCTACAGTCGACGCTCGATAGTTCGAAATTCAAGGGACAAGCTTTTTTCTTCGAATTAAAGCAATTTCAATTTATTTTCTAATAAGATATAGGGCAAATAAAAAATTTAAATTCTCTTCTTCTTCAAGCACCATTCTCGATTCCGAGTATCGGTTATTAATATGGAAAGTATCCTCTCCTTTGTAATTTTCCTGGGGTGGGTTCTCGTTGCCTTCCCTTGTCTATTAAAATGTTAAAGAAATAAAATTCAATTTATAAAGGTTTGAATTATTTGTTTTATTTCTACTAATGTATTCAAATATAAATGTTAATGTACATAAAATAAATAAATTAATTAAATGTGGTTGTTGCAACATTTAAAGCTCAAATAATTGAAAATAATTGAGTGGATATTGATGAGGCATTCCAAAAAAAGAAGATATTTGATACTATCTTTTTATTCATAAACCGACGTTTCGGAGGTTTATTCCCTGCTTCTTCAGGGTTTTAAAAAGTCAGTGAAGAAAATCTAATGCGACATTCCCCTGTCTCCTTTTTCAGTGGCAGTAACAATAATATATTGTATTTCATTCTCAGCAGAATTATAATGTACTCCAATCTTAGTGAAAATAAATTTGAGAAAAAAAATGAAAACTTTTCCAAGACTGAGTAAGCTTTCCTCAAATTCTAATAAATTGCAAGTTTTTTTTGTCAGTGAGCTTTTTGGTGGTTTGAATCTTGAGTGGTGTAGTTAATTATAATTTGTATTTATTTGCTAAATTTCAGCTTTTAGCTTCAACCATTCCATAGCTTCCTATATAACAATTTGATACTTTTGTTTTATGCATTTTCCAACCTGAAATTTTGAAGCTATCTTATGTTGATATCATCTCAGTCATTTTCATAAGGTCGTATAGAGGGAATATGCGAAATTTCGTACAAATCGATCAAAGGGTCTAGGAGTTATATTGATAGTTCTAGTTTTTTAAACCTCCTCCCCCACAAAATATAATGACTCTATAAAAATATTTTTTTATTATAGATCCTTTTATAGTGAATTCCATTTTTCTTGTTTTTTTTTTTTTAGTTTGAAAATTTTATAATTTTTTAAGAGCCGCCCCACCCCCACCCCTTAATTTTTGGTTAGATTTCAACCAAAATCTACACAGCTCTTAACTTCAATATAAAGAATTTACATCTGAAATTTCATTTTGATATTACCATTAGTTTTTGAGCTAGGGCGTATACAAAATTTGGAACGTACTAATGTACAAACAGACATGTTGACAAAATTAATATCTCGAAAAATATCATTTTTCCGATGTTCACTCATCAGGGCTTTTTTGTAGACTAAAACGCCATGGTTTCGTCAATTTTTTAATACAAAGGTTATTATTATTATACAAAGATACATATATTAAAAACTCGTAGTGTTCATGTTATACCTACTTGTTTTTCTCACCTACTTGTTTTTCCTGAGAAAAACACCCTAATGATTATTTTACATTATTTAGTTTGTCATTTAATTTATTATTTTTTTGTTTTTGTTTTTAGTGTGACGGCGTGGAGCTTATCTCAGAGATCTTATGTGACACCGAGCGCGGAGAAATAGAACGAGCAGAGGCCGCAGCTGTCCTTGCTCAAATCACCGCACCTTGGGTCGAGGAAAACCCAGGGGTTGCAGGTCTTTCCGTTCGAGTTCCATCAGTTATTACTGCCCTTACAGGTAAATAATTCTTTATTCTTTAATCATCATATTTGATATTTCTCTAAAAAATAAATTGTTCCCTTCCTTTGTAATAAAGTTATTATTATTTTTTTTTTAATGACTCTGATGCCAAAAACATCTCTCACTTTTAGACTTGTCTCGTACAACTCATTCCGACGAAACATTGCTTCTGTGTACGGCTGCGTTAGCCAATTTGACCTCTTTGGAATCCTCCACGGCTGTTTGGTCTCTTCTTGAACACCGAACAGCCGCAACTGTCCTATCAGCAGTGCGTCGTCGAGGGACTTCTGCCTCTGTTTTTCTACAGGAACAGGCTGCTACCCTAATAGCCAATATGGCAGCTGTCCCAGAAACAAGACCTCGACTAGCCGATGAACGCGCAGTGGCTGCTTTACTATGTTTTCTTCAACCATCCGTAAACATTTCCGCTAAAGCTTTCTCTACAAGATCAGCTGAAGCAGCTGCTGCAGCGCGGGTACAACAAAAAGCCGCTATTGCTTTATCAAGGTATATATTCTCATTTATTTTTCGTAGTATTTTAATTTTAATTTTCAATATAGGGTAAACATAGAAAATAATGAAAAACGGATTTTGGTACAAAGTTTAAGTAAAAGATTTTCTTTAGTACACAGTGAAAGCCGTGTCTATTTGCTGTATGATTATGAAAATAAAAACTATCATCATCACAACACACTATTCAAATGCTTATTAAAATTTTTCATATTTTTATTATTTAAAAGTATAATATTAAAACTTATACTTATAACTACTAAAACTTATACTTATAATATACTTCAGTAATTAATAAGTTTTTAAATTTTTCAGATTATGCAGTGAACCTACCGTGGCTGAACAAGTGGTGGCATTGGAAGGTGTAAAACGACTTGTTCGACTTTGTAGAGAAGATCGAGAGCGACATCATAGTGATGGCGTACTTGTTGCGTGTTTGGTAAATAACAAAATCATTTTTCGAAATATTCGAGTATTTTTTCAAATATAAAATTATTATATAAGTATAGTCGAGGGGTGAACAGCGACTTAATATCGTGTACACCTACTTCCACTTTCATTTCCAAGTAGAAGACAATAGATGAAGGTGCATTATCTAATGAATTCCAAAATAATTCCAAAGACATGTACACCTAATTCCAATCGCGGTTCCCCCCTCGAGTATAGTTAAGCTTATATTTTCAACAGAGGAATTGATGATTTTTACTTTTGGCGATCAAACATCATGAGGGGTCGGGTTGAGTATTTTCAAATATATTAGTATCTAAACTGGTTTTTATAGGCATAAAAATATTTATAAACTCTATATTGATATTTATAACATAAGTCGAGTACGATTAGTTTTAATTTGCTAAAAAATCTTTGAAAAGTTATTTTATAAAAACCGTATTGACTGTGAGTGAATGCTTTATCGCTTTCGAAGGCGGTAAATTAACTCCTACACTTATTTTCACATACACAAAAGTAAATTGGTATAGTGGCTAAAATGGAAAAGAATTCGAAGATAATTTATGATGAAAAAATTTATATCACGCCAGCCAGCTTGAGACCAAAAAATAAAAAGATATCATGTTGTCATATATTTCACAAAATTTAATTTAACTCTTTAAATAGGTATTTTTTAGTGTTATTAGGATGTTCAGAAAATGTGCGCACTTTTTATAAAATTGTATTTTATATAACTAGAAGAAGTCTTAGTCGTCAGATTCACTCATTTTATAAAATTTCTTTCAAATTAATATAACCTATCTATCTCTTATCAATATAAATATTTTGCCGAGAAAAATTGATTCTACTTTTTTCGAAAAAATCACGAGATTACCTTTTACTGTATCCCAGGTGTTTTGGATGATTTTTTTTATATTTGTCAGTAGGGTTGTATTCACACCCTTGGGAATCGAGCCCGAGTGCCAAAAAGTAATCCAGACCAATAGCCTTATCCTCCGAGGCGAACCAATCTAACATATATAACACTCGTACAAATTTCTTACTCAAAGATTTAATCTTCGTCATTAATAAGCCATTAGGGAGAAAAAATATAAATTTTCCAATAAGCAATTACTAAATTTCAAACAAATCCATTAACTTTGTCTTATAAAGAAATATTTTTCTAACATAAATTTAAATAAATCTCTATATTTTTTCAGGCAACATTACGGAAAATTGCTGCAAATTGTGGAACATCGGCCATGGAAGAATTAGGTGCAATGAGTCTCGTCGAGCCACGGCTTTTAGATTCATACCTAATTTATTCTTCGCGACAAGAGAGCTATGTTTAGTTGAAAATTAATTTTAATTTTTAAAGTAATATATTATCAATAATATTAAGGTGACCATGTATATAGGTTTGATTTAGTAAAGGTTTTGAATTTTCATGAAAAATATAGTTTCCAATAATAGAAAATTATAATAAAATAAAAATAAAATATAATAAAAATAAATAATATAATGCCTTTTATAATATAATAAAATATAATATATAAATTTCATTCACAAATTATTTATATTTTTTTCTATACTATCGATAAGAATATTATGTTATTGTTATGAAAAAAAATTCTGAGAAACAAAAAACGCTACAAAAAAGATTTAAAACCATATATGAAGAAAAATTTTACATTTCCCTACATTAGAAAAATGGATTTTATTTTTCATGAAAGTTTTGTCCTAGTCTTGCAATAACAAAATTTGGTCACTTTAATTATTATGTTTAAATTATTTACGATATTTTCTTGAATTTCAAAGAAAATCTTGTATGTAATTTTTGATTCAATTTATTATATATCTATACAAATAATTCATGTCTCACACTATAATTCAATCTATTTATTTTGTAAATAAAGTATTCTATCTATTTATCTATCTTAATATATTATATAGCCGCCTATTCGATGAAAGGCGAAGGGCGGAAGAAATGACAGTCGCTTCATGCCTAAGTTCGTCACCGATTGAGAAGTTATAATGAAATTAATATTTAGAAACTGACTTTTTTCTGTTTCAATCAGTCATTGTATAAGATTCTCCACGTTTTTCCATCAATTTATAGTTGCAATATTTGTTCATTTTAATATTTATTCTTATATAATATTTATTTATTCAAGAACATACCTATAATAAATTTTTCCAGAAAGATTATAAATTTTGGTTTATAATCGTATGAAAATGTTTACCTGATTGAAATTGAAAAAATTTCCTTTCTATCTATTTCCAAAGTCTCCTGAGAGAACTTTTATTTGAAATTAATTCCTTCTTTATTAATATTGTGCCATAATTATTATTTCAATTTGAAATGGACCAAATAAAGACAAATAAAGACACATCACCTTTCTTCTATAAGCTCTCATTCAAGTCACTCAATAGTTCAACATAATCTAAATAATCTAAAAATTGTGTAATAATATTTTAAAATATTATTAACTTATTTGAAATTTTCTTATTTGAACTATTTCAGTTTATTTTTGTTAATATACTTGTTAATATACTACTTTATAAATTTATATATATATATATTGTTTATCTTTCTATTAATAAAAATCAAACTTTTTGACTAATTTTGTTTTTTTGATCAACACCTTTTTATTAATACCATCCTCCCTCTATAAGAATTAGCCTTGTTTCAAATCCAAATTATTATATTTTTTTAAATGAACATAAACATTGATTTGGATTTTTTTTTTTAATTTGGTTGGCTTCGGATGTTAAGTCCATTTAGCCAATTTATAATGAGTATGATAGTTTTTATCATGTTTTTTTTTATGAAAATGATGAGAGAAGGAGTTACACCAAAAAGGTGCAACCCCCTAAAGGCCTGAGTTGACCCCTCCATCGTGCAAAGAAGAAGAAAGAATGGGCTGGGCGGGGGTTGAAGGTATCTGTGGATACGGGTCTTAAATAGCTGAAGGATATAGGTCGCGGGAAAGATGGTGGCAGGGAGCGAATTCCAGTCTCTGGAGGTCATAGGGATAAAAGAGTTGGCGAAAGCGCTTGTTCGATTTTTATCCAAGTTGACAGCGAAGGGGTGCTGAGCGTTCGAAAGCCGCGTGTTTCTCGTAAAGAGGGCTTTAGGGTGGATAATTGATTTCAGCTCGACTGAACAGACACCATGATAGTATCTGTAGTACAGGGAAAGGGCAGAAACGGTTCTTCGGTGAGCCAGGGAGTCGAGTGAGTTGGTTAGAGCCGGGTCTCCTATTAGTTTAATTGCTCGCTTCTGAATCACATCCAGCGTAGCAAGAGAATGCTTGGAGGCACCCCTCCACAGATGAGAACCATATTCGAGACAGGGACGATTTTGAGCCTTATACAGTATAAGAAGTTGACTGGGAGTATAACAGCGTCTAGACCTAAATAGGAGACCAAGCTTGCGGGCTGCAGCTTTAGCAGTGGTTGAGATATGGTCATTCCATGAAAGGTCAGACCCTAGAGTTACGCCTAGCATTGAAATTTTATGCAGGGGCTTTATGTAGGGTGCTGTCATCTGCGTAACAATGTACCGGATTGGAGAGCATGTTTAGAAGGTCGTTGATATAGATAAGAAAAAGCGTAGGGGAGATAACCGATCCCTGAGGAACTCCAGCGTTGGTGTGGAAGGGAGAAGATGATATTCCATCGATGACAACCTTAATACTACGGTCTGAAAGAAAACTTTCGAACAACTTACAGAGTTTCGGTGCAAGGCCGACGGAGGTCAATTTGGCAAGAAGATTTTTGTGCCAGACCATATCGAAGGCTTTTGAAATGTCTACCGCGAGGGTCTCATTCCCGGCCTCCAGGGTTTTGTTCCAGATACGAGTTACTTATGCTAGGATGTCACCGGTCGACCGGGAAGCCGTATTGCCTATCGTGGATAAATTAGTGATGGAACGGAGTTTTAGCCGGTTAAATTTTCATTATGCCGCGAGCAAGGCGTTTACTTGGGCCTCCCGCTCATTTCGAGTAACTCAATCCATCGACCTGTTAAAATTAAGAGCATAATTTTACATTTTACTTGAAAGAAAACGTCAGTTTTTATGAATAGTGCTCCAATAGTTTGAGAGATATAATTTTAGGAAAATGAATTTTTTCAAGTTAGTTGCTCATGGTAAAATCCATTTTAAGAACAATTCACTAGAGAACGTTATGAAAAAGAGTAGAAAATGATCACCATATTTGAATAAATAATAACTTTTAACTTATAAGCCAAAATTAATTGAAAAACTTCACTGTGAAGCATTTTCTCGGCTTCGAGTCCTTTAAAGTTCAACTATCCTTAGCAAACTTTAAAGCAAAATTAAAAACACATTTCTTTAGCATTTCTCCATTTTCTTTAATTAGAAATCGTATTGATAAAAAATTAAAAATTGTTTATAATTGTCTTCAATCCAAGTTTTTGTAAATTATAATACGTCAATACTATTTATTTTAAGTTTATCCTTTACAGAAAATGTTCTGCTTTGGTCTTTACTTTCATAAGACAAATATTTTTTTAATTTGATCACACTGAATTTACACGGCAATAGTCAGAAAGAGAAAAATTGGGAATATGGGAGGATAAATTTATGCAATTCGAGTGATACGAGTAGTTTTTCTCCGCCCTTCTATACGCGGTATTTATTTATATATGTATAAAGGGTGCCCTAAAAAAATGTAATCCCACTTAACTGGATACATATATTTAGCTTTGATTAAGGTGTTTATTGACTTATATAGAATGAGTACATTTTTTGAGAAATGCTGTATTTATATGGTTATGATCAAGGCTGTGGACTCGGTAAAAATGTGCCCACTCAGATTCCTCTGACCAGTGCCGCAAGTAAGGTGGAGAAGGTATTGGCTGCCCCGTCGCCACGACTAGATTACTCCGTATATACCTTTATGATAAATCAATAATAAACACTCCATTCACAATATACTTCACTCAATATTATAAATTTTCGAAAACAATATCATTGTGAAAATGATCCAACTTGGAAAAGTAAAAAAAAAAAAAAAAAAAAAAAAACTAAGAAGGAAATAAAAGAGATTTCAATTTATTTTTAATCTTATATAAAATGTGAAATACAAATAGAAAAATAAATATATCAAATTAAAGGTGATTTAAAATCATTTGAATTACTAATTTCATTAGCTAAAATAAATCTCTTAGTTTTAATTAAAATAGAATAAGTTAGGTAAATAACAATAAGATTATATTTTTCAATATTAAAAAATTATAATTTCAAAATATAATTTACAATTTTTGTTGAATGAAAAAAATATAAATTTTAGTGCCCATAGTCATAATGGGCAAGGTAAGCCGAGGCGAAACAAGAGAACACACCATCCATATACTCGTAAATCATCCCTTGAACTTCTTAGGGAAAAAATGTTTCCATTTTGTTTTTAAAAAGTGTCTAAAACGGGTAAAAAAATCATTTTCAACAATGATTTTTTTAAATATGTAGTCTGGATTCCGATACTCACGGTAGCTCATGAACAAAAGGTCAGAAATTTCGTTCTGGTGCTAAATTATTTATATTTTCATTGAGGAGAAATAAATAGATGTTGGGTCTTTAATTTGAGAAGTTTGTTTTTCAAAAATGCAGAAAACGTCATTTTTTCAGATTTTATAATGTTACTAGCTGCGACCCCCGCCTCAGGCAAGCTTACTAACTTAGTTTACTTAGTTAGTTTATTTACTTAGCTTACTCTTACTAACCGAAGCGCCCCCTGGACCCTCCCCCTGCCTCCTACCACTCTCCTCCCACTAACTCTATCCTCGTCCCCTGGAATCCCCCACCCCCCTATTTTGAGTAGTTGATTTGTGCATTTCTATTTGTCTAGGGGCCCGCAGATTATGTATACAACATTTGGTTGAGTTGGTCCAAAGGTCTAGAATTTTCATTTTTTTGAACCCATCCCCATTTTGGGTGGTTAGTTTTTTCATTTCTAGTCTTCAGGATGCCTACAGATTATGTACAAAATATGTTGAGTTTGGTCCAAAGGCTTAGAATTTTCATCTTTTGACCCTGCTCCTCACTTTGGGTGGTTAGTTTTTGGTGTCAAGAAATAAATGTAGTCCTGGTAATATCACTTCTATACATGATAGATACAAATTGTGGGGAATATAAGGTCTTTCGTTTGGGCGTCTATAGTGAACACAAATCTGCAGACAGAAATCCTAACATTTTATATATGATTGTATAAATGATAATAAAGTCATGAATCAACAAACGTGATTTTTTCAATTTCAATAAAATATTTATTTTAAAACCCACTAATAGCTTATTAAAAATAATTTATATTTTAAAATTAATTAATACCAGTCTAAATAAATTAAAAAATATTTTTTTCTGAATGAAGATTTAATGCTTAAAAATTCTCTTATCTCTAAGACTTTTAATAGTTTATTATATTTATTTATTTATTTAATACTAGGACGGCTCTAGTCGGAGAGCGTAATTAGTCTTGGAAAAAGTTTCAACGTTTTGAATAATATCGAAGATTATGACCGGTTTTTTATATGTGTACTTGTGGATGGTGGTTCTTGGACTCACTCCGTTCAAAAGTCTCGCAGAATGTTTCGCGAGGAGGCCTGGGTGCGAACTTGTTAGAAACTTTGATAAATATTTTCATTAAGAAATTTAAAAGGCTTGATGCGTACTGGATATGTTAATTTTTTAAAGGAGGATAAATGAAATTCAAATGCTTGTTTCCAGTAATTTTTTTGTTTTTATAAGTTCAAATATTTCGAGAGCACTACGGCATCTCTTCCTCAGTGAAAACTGCAGAACCAGAATAACAGCGAGTTAGCGGGTTCATAGCCCATGACATGTTAACTTGTAAGATACTTACCCACCCACACACCAATAAACTGACCCCATTAGCATACACAAATCAACGAAAAAAGCTTGATAACACACTATATACATATATACAATACAATTTCACAGTAGGTACAAGATGACAACCATATTTGTTAACATTAAATGTTTTAACGAAGTCCGAACTCAGCGAAATATAATGATATATTTTATTAAGTTAAATGTTTCTTGAACTAATTATCAACTAATGATCGAGTAAGGGAAAGGCCACTGGCCAACCAATTATCTACGTCATGACAATTCAAATATATTAATTAAAAAATTGCAAAATGATTATTTTTTCGTCAAATCGATTAAAATGTTATATTCTCGCATTAGGTAACCTGTGTCAACTTTCAAATTTACCGAAAGTATTTTTTAGATTTTGCTGGATAAAACACGATTACTTGAAGTAGTGCTTTATTTTGTTTTGTTTTTTAAATCAATTATTCGAAAATTGTCCAGTAAAAATTGTCAATAAAATTATGACACTCCACCCGCGCATGCTGTGCTAAGGCCATTTGGTTATTGTTTTCATTTTTGAGCATAAACCACTTGTAAAAATAAAAATTACTGGAAAGAAGCAATTGAATTTCATTCATCCTCCTTTAAAAAAAAAAAAAAAAAAATTTCAAGTTTGATTGTATTTTTTGGGGGGTTACACAACCAACTCATGGTGTGATTAGACAATTTTTTCACTCAATTTAACCACATTTCGGATTCACATTATGTATTTTAGATAATTTCTTAGATATGGTGTGGATTAACTAGAGCATTTCAATATTTTTACTGTGATAAATGTCAACAGTTGTTTCATGGCAGAGTCTGAAATTTAGGTCAAAAACACCTAAACAGAATTTATTCTCAGGTGGTTTAAAATAATCAAGACCTCTTCCAATTTTAATAATCCAACCAGAACTCAATCTAAAACAAAAATGAAAATAAATTAAATAATCACTGATTCAAAAACAATTTTTTATTTTGCTTTATATGTAAGGTTTTATTTTTTAGTTTAATTAGATTAATTCAGGAAATATATCAGAATAATTATGCAAGAATCAGAATAGAGGGGAAACTTGAGGGAATGATCCCAGTCAACCAGGGAATTCGACAAAGCGATTCAATAAGTCAATTTTTATTCAACCTTGTGATGAATGAATTAATAAAAGATCTGAAAAATATCCAAGGCTACTCAATGGGAGACGAGAATGTCAATATTGTGTGCTACGCAGACGACGCGGCCCTTGTGGCGGAAAGCGAAAACCACCTCCAACGACTCTTACATAAATTTGCACTTTCCTGCAAAAAATTCCAACTCAAGATATCTTCGAAAAAGTAGAAAACTCTCACAATAGCTATAGAACCAGTATGCTGTAAGCTACAGCTGTATAAAACCATAGTGCCATCCTTCAACTATCTCGGCGTTCAGATAACCAGCTCCAAAAGCGTTAGCGAGGAAGTCAGACTCCAATCTATTAAGGCGTCCAAAATATCAGGATGACTGAATGAAACGGTTTGGTCAAACAAGTTTCTGGGAACGGAAGCAAAATTACGAATCTATAAGACTGTTGTGAGACCAATTTTGACATATGCAGCCGAAACAAGAACAGACACCGCAAAAACAAGAGAAATATTGGAAGTTTGTGAGATGAAATCGCTACGCAGAATTGCGGGTAAAAGAATGGACGGACAGGGTAAAAAAAATGAAGATATTAGGGAAAAGTGCAATATACAAAATGTCAGCGTATGGGTCCAAAGGAGAAGATCAGAATGGAGTGCACACGTATTGCGAATGAAGACTGGCTGGTGATGGAGTACATGATAACAACCCTACAGGGAAAAGAAGATGGGGCCGTTCAAGAAAACGATGGAAAGACGCTCTGGAGTAAACAGGCTTTTAGCCTAACAATAAGAAGAAGATTATATATACAATTTGTTATAGGGTCATTTTATAGTTATAAAATAGTTAGTATAAAAATGTTAATATCTATCTATCTAATCTGTCTATCAATTTTTTTGATTTTTTTTTTTAATCTAAGGATGGAGGAGGAGATGGAAGCGTAAAGGGAGATCTATGGGTTAATTCAAAATATAAGCGTTCCATTGGGGTAACTAATCAAATCGACATGTAAATTTGTCTAGCTAAAACCGGAAGAGCGTTTACATTTTGTTTTAAAATCCACCCACTAGTCTCTGAAAGTCATTAATGAATTGGCTAATGACCTTATTTATAATTTGATAAGGATGAGATGTTGTATGTTTGAAAATCGTATTTCATATAAATGAAGCATTTGTGAGGATTATTTATTTTATCTGGTTAGAAAAAATAAAATGGAAGTTAAGGAATTTCAAAACTACTTGAAATAGGAGTTGCATTAGTATTAAGTATTATAGGGTAATATTATAAAAAACAAATATACCAAAATATATACTTATAAATAATCTTAAAACTTACTTTATTTGTCTATCATGCAGATGCTGGGAAAATGAATAATTAAATTCAACATGGTGTTTTTTTAAATTATCTTTAAGTTGTTCTAAATGTTGAAATTGTTCATCTTGAGTAGTAAGAAGATTTAAAGATTTTAAATTGGGACATTTCTTAAATATCATTTCACAAAATCTTACAAGGTTTTGGCACTGAAAGGTAAATTTAGTATAAATAAATTTGTAAACATTAGAATAAAAAATATATAATACCTGATGAAAAGTTCTAATATAAGGATCTTCAATATCAATTTGTTTGACATCTACATCAAAAAATCTTCCAACAATTTGTTCATAGCTATGACCAAATGAATTATTTTCAATTTTAAATTGTTCATGAAATGATCCAGAATCTTTAGTATTTTCTATATGTTTCTTTAATATTTCAGCCCTAGTCATATATTCCTCAATTTTTAGTCTTATATGTTGCTTTTTTACAGAATCATCAATACCTATAAGGAACAAAATCAGTAAACATGTCTACAATTCACTGGATCACCCTGAATGTTTTAGAGCAGGAAGATTTTTGAACATGAAGCACCAATTTCATGTGAGATCTCTTCTGTTTTCTTAGATGTTTAGTTTATGAAATTTGTTAGGTTTGAATTTCCAATTTCAATATATTAAATATATCTAATAGATTACAGGCAGGAGAGATCTCACATAAAATTATTTTCTTTGAAACTATGTTTTTTTTTAAGATTGGTGATTGTTGGGATGATCCATTAAAATGGTCTTTAAATAATTTTTGATTATTAAAATAAGAAAACCTTTTAATGAAGTGATTAACATTTGAAGACCTTCTTGATAACATACCAGTGATTCTGTATATCTCAATTTAATATCTAACTCGACTCCTCTTTTCAATATCGAAGCAGCTGCACTTTCTAGTGAATTGTCAACCATTTTCTTGATCAAAATAAATAAAAAAAAAAAATAGACATGATTAGATGATTGAAAAGTTTTTATTTTGCCGAGAGTAGCAGAGTTGTTGATTCATAAAGAGAAACAAAGAGGTTGTCCTCTGCTTGATGCAAATAAACATACACACATAATATATATCAAATATATATATATGTATAATGTATAAGGTAAATGTACCACATTCTGACACTATAAGAGCTAATACCTCTTGAACGTACAACAAAATATATATAAATAATGACGTTTTAAATACGTTGAAATTGAAGGTTTTAATTTTCATTTTGTTTAAGTTTTACCCATATTAAATATCGTCGGTCCTAAAGCAAAACCACGAATGTGCAGATTCATCATTTTGAAAAAACAAGGTCTGAAGTTTCTATTGGCTTCCAAAAAACAGGTTGCATACTTACTTAATCAAACCCACGACCATCTTCGCTCATCAATAATGTTGTTTCATGACATATTAAGTAAATTAGAATAATAATAACAACATCTTTGCAATAAAATTGTTTATTTAGGTAAATGCTGTAAACAATTTATATTAATATTGAAAAAATTAATGTTAAACAATTTTTGCCTATTTTTATCATTATGATGATTCATAATCACTATTTTCGTCATCATCTGGTTCGGGTAATTTGTCCTTTTCATTCGAACATGATTTTAAATTATTAAAAAAACTGTGGTATTCCTTAGGAATGGTATAATTTTTGCACATTGTTTGTAAGTCTTTAAGCTTTGCTGGGGCTATGGGTATTGGCTTACTATAGGCTTTGGGTATCACTGGTTTACTTGGTCTTCCTTTAGTTTTAAGATTAGCCTCAGTGAATTCCTGGTCAAATTCTTTTTTAAAAAACACTGAAAATGGATTAGTTTTTCTAAATTCTAGACAACAAACTTGTCTCCATGGTACTGTTTTTAGATTGGAACAGAATAATTTAAAATTGAGAAAGTCGTCGAATGTCATTTTCCTTACCACAAAAGGAAATGGTTTGTTTCTAGCCATCCTGATGATCTGAGCCCATCCTTCTGGCACGTAAACTGGCACGTGTTTTGATTTTTTTTCGATTTTAGAGTGTATAGAATCGCACTCCATTTCGCTATGCCCTGGCTCAAAAAATGAGTGCCGAATTTTTTCTAATGTAGGATGGGTTTGTATTAAATACAAGCACATAGCTGCAAATATACTGTTTTTATTTTGGCCACCGCAGGAGTCTGACATCATGTATATTGATTTTTTATTTGGTTGGTCCATGATGTAGCTGAACAAGCATGTCGCAATTTCGATGGCCCCCCTTCTTCCTTGGGTCTCATCCCACAGAAAGCATGTTCCTTCTTGACTGTTCAAATCATAAACAGTAAGGTTGTAGACTGCCAACTTTCGTAGGTAGAAAACTTGTCCAGTTGATGTTTTGGGAGTATTTAGGACAGCTTCGAGGTCGAAATTGATTGAAAGGACAGATTCGTCCTCCTTGGCCAATCGTTTGTCATGGTCTCTGGATAATCGTGCCAAATCCTTTCTTTTAATGTGCAAGTTGTACGAAGCCTCATTCCTATCCTCTGGCGAAGAGCTGCGATAGCATTCACAAATTTTACATTGGTCCTTTTTAGGTTTGTGGAAACCTAAATTGTACTCATTGAATGTTAGTCTATATTTTTCGAGGGAGAGTGGAGTCTTGCCTTCCACAATACATGCTTCCTTTTTTTTTTTTTTTTTTTTTAATGCAATCGAATGCAAGAAGGGGTGCACCAGTAAAGGTGTAGCCCCTATGGATCTCGAAAGACCCTTGCATTACCGAAGAGAAGGGAAAGTTGATTAAGTGAGAGGGTGTAGACGTAGGTGTCTATGCACCCTGGTTTTGAAGGTTTGAAGATCATAGGTGCTGGGAAAGATAGAGGCTGGGAGAGAGTTCCAGTTCCTTGAAGTCATGGGGATATATGTATTCGCGAATGAAGTGGTCCGGCACTTTTCCAATTTGACCGCAAAAGAGTGTTGGGAGTCGGCAAAACGTGTGCTGCGTGCAAAGTATGCTTTGGGGGGAATTATTGACTTTATCTCATCAGAGCACCTGCCGTGATAGTATCTATAGAAAAGGGAAAGGACAGAGACATCTCTTCGATGAGCCAACGAGTCGAGGGAGTCGGTGAGGGTAGAATCGTCAATTAGCCTGACGGCTCGTTTCTGAATTGCATCAAGGGTAGCAAGAGAATATTTTGAGGCTCCTCTCCACAGATGAGAGCAGTATTCGAGATAGGGGCGGATTTGGGCCTTGTAGATGGTGAGAAGTTGTGGGGGTTTGTAAAATCGCTTGGACCTGAATAAGAAGCCAATCTTCCTTGCTGCAGATTTCGCCACAGAGGAGATGTGTTCATTCCAAGACAGGTCAGATGCGACAGAGACGCCCAACATGGATAGGCTGTCACACATTTTCAGGGTATTCGAATCGAAGTGAATATCAGGGAAATCTCTATTTTCGCGCCTAGAAATTAGACAACATTGAGTCTTATTTGAATTAAAGTTAACTAAATTTTGAGAGCCCCATTTATTCAGTTTGTCTAGGTCGAGAGTAATTGAGGAGGCAATATTGATTCGATTATTCGGGAGAGAGGGTTTGCCGTGTAGAGTGCTATCGTCGGCGTAACAATGAGTGGGGTTTGCCGTTTGATCAATAAGGTCGTTTATATAAATAAGGAAGAGTGTGGAGGAGATTACAGAGCCTTGGGGAACACCAGAGTTTGTAGAGAACGATTCAGATGATGTTCCATCCACCACAACTTTTATACTTCGGTTTGTCAGAAAGCTTTCTATCCATTTGCGAAGTGTTGGTGTGAATCCAAAGGCTGGCAGTTTGGCAAGAAGATTTTTGTGCCAAACCTGGTCAAAAGCTTTGGAGATATCAAGGGCTACAGCGAGGGTTTCTTTTCCGGCCTCTAGAGTATTGTTGAAGGTGTGGGTGACATAGGTTAAGATGTCGCCTGTGGAACGATTTTGTCTGAATCCATATTGCCTATCGTGAATTAATTTATTGTTTTCTAAGTGATGAAGGACGTGTTGGTTTATGACTAATTCCATTAATTTGGAAAGAACAAAGGTGATCGAGATAGGCCTGTAATTAGAGATTTGAGATGTGTCTCCTTTTTTAGGAATAGGTGTGACTCTGGCTATTTTCCAGCTTTTGGGGAATATGCCCGACTCGTAAGAGAGTTGGAATAGCTTGGATAAGATAGGGGCAAGTTCAGGGGCGCATTTTTTAATGAGAATTGGTGGGATGTTATCCGGGCCTGCGGCGGATTTGCAATTTAATTTATTAATGGCTTTTATGATTATTTGGGGCCTGAAAATTATTTTGTTCATGAGGTTGGTTTGGGGGGTATAAGTGGGCGGGTTAAGCCCTTTGTCATCTAAAGTGGAGTTAGTTGCGAAATAGGATGCTAGTGATTCGGCTTTTTCAGCGGGGGTCGTGGCTACTGAACCATTTGGGTGAAAGAGGGGCGGAAGTGAGGGGGACGCGAAATTTCTATTTATTGCCTTGTGTAACGAGAAAAAGGCCCGTTTTCCATTGGGGCAAGATGCGAGACGGTCAGCTATCCTCTGGTCGAATGATTTCTTTGCCTCAGAGATGATTTTTTTGCATGAGCTTCGCGACTTGGTAAATGCAACTCGGTCGCATTCTAGCTGTGAAAGTTGCCATTTCTGAAAATATTTGTTTTTTTCACGGACGGAATCTGCGCATTGTCTACCAAACCAAGGCTTAGAATCCTTGTTCCCTTTAATCAATTTTGAGGGGATATAGGTTTCTAAGCCTATTTGAATTGCCTCGTTAAGGGCGTCTGCGAATTCTGAAGCGTTTTTATCTCTGATGCAGAGTTCATTCCACTGGTAAGCGGCAAAAAAGTTACGCATGTCATTCCAATTAATGTTATCGTTATCGACTAGCCATATTTTTCTGGGGTTGGAGTGGGGTGACGGGGGTTTTGGTAAATTGGCGGAGGTTTTAATTTTTATCAGATTGTGGTCAGATTTACCTAAAGGGGCCGAAATTTTTGCTTCATAGGACGAAGGGTGGGAAGTGATGAAAAGATCGAGAAGATTGGATTTTTCATTGGCTTTGTCTGGGATTCTTGTGGGGCCGTTAATAATTTGTGTGAGGCCACATGCCGTTGAGAAGATTTCAGCGTCGGAGCCTGCGGGGGAATTATGGCTAGAAAATTTTAGCCAATTTTTGTTGTGGACGTTAAAGTCACCTAGGAAAGATATTTCAGAAGATGGAAATTCTTTCAGGATATTGCAATGGCACTCAAGGAGGTAGTCAAAAAATTGTTTGTATCTGGGGTCTTTGGGGGGCAAATATATTATGCAGAAGAATTTAGTTGAGTGGCCTAACGTGATTTTGATCCATATGGCATCGAATTCATTGGATTCTAGATTAGTTAAACGCCTACTAGGGATGTCCTTTCTAATATAACAGCAGACACCTCCTTTTTTTCGAAATTTTGAATGAAGTGTATAGTTTTCGAATTGGTAGTCACGACCGTTAGATTTATTCGCGTCAATTATAGTTTCGGATAGGCCTAAAAGAGCAGGTTTTTCATGTTCGAGATGTTGAAGTACGTCGTGTAAATTCGAATTGCGAGATAGACCGCGAATGTTGCAGAAATTGATTTTAATTGATGTCATTAGTAAGGAGAGTTTGAGGTGGAAATGAAAAGGGTGACAAGAAAAGTAAAGATAAGAGAGCCGGTAAACCAATTAAAACTCCGAACTTGGATATATTTTTGAATATATTCAATATCAGTGAGCTCTTAGAAATTGGACAGTGGTTTTCCACCGGGCGATTTGAAAAGGTTTAAATCTACCCTTTGTACATTCTGTGCATTATTGACACATTTAAAGAGGGGTCGAGATATTTTTTTGTCGATGATTTTCGGCAATAATGTGATTCTACTGCAGGGTATGACAAAATGTGATCTCGCAGAAATTTTACAGCATCCTCGCTAGCTTTATTTTTGGGGGGATGTTTACCTCTTTTGTCTTCCTCCAATGTCCCACTGGTTGAATATTTTTTGAGTGAACTTCTTACTAATGAATCAGTAACGTTTAGAGTGGCCATAAAAAAATCCCTACATACATTTTGCTTTTCTCCTCCAACAGTAAAACTATAGTGGTTGGTGTATGTTTTTCGCGAATGTTCTAAATTTCTCGTAGTCCTTTTTTTATTTGTTCGTTGAACATGACTGGCAATAAAATGTCGCTGATCGTGGATGGTAGTTAATTTTCTAAAGTTTAGGTATATTTCTACTCTTCTCTCTTCTGCGATTGAGTTGCAGTGTTTGTGCTTGAGCTTCCCAGCACACCGAGACGGGAGCATTGGGCGAGCTGCATGTACGATACCTCTATGTCCTTCGTAGCTTTCCCCAAGTAATCTATTTTGTTTTCTGATGCTCCTCAAGTTGTTATGTTTTTTTCTCTTTTTTAAAGGCACCGTCTCTGGAAATTAATTATGTCGGTATAAGCATATGGAAGGACAAAGTGACAACAAATGATTGTAAAAGAAATTAATTGGGTTTTCAAATGTAGTTAGTGGCTGTCGATGATTGATCATCATAAAAATTTATTTTTACCCTTAAAATCTCGTTGCTCCCCGCTGGATGTAGGAATGTACTCATCTGAGTCCTCAATATCATCAAGAGGATCGTACTCAGAAGCTAAAATAATAAAATTAGTAATATTTGACCACTTTACAAGTTTATTATGTTTCCAACATTATTCATAAAAATCGTAACTAAGAATAAACTTACACTTCTCGTCGGCAGCAATAGATTGTTCCTCTTCTTTCTCCTGACGAACACACATGGCCACACATCAAATCACCACAAATCACCCGAAGCGAGTAGAGGGGAGGAGGAAATTCTACTACGGCAAAAATACGAATGTGGCACATTCGTGATTTGGTATAGTAACATTTGTGTGGATTCTACTTTGGCAAAAATACGAATGTGGCACATCCGTGATTTGGTATTGTAACATTTGAAAATAAATCACATTAGCGGTTTTTTAGTTACAGAAATGACCTATAGAGGTTTATTTCTCACGTTCGTGGTTTTGTCATATGAAACTTAACACAAAACTAAATTTAACCATGCACATAAGTGAAATTAGCTTTTTTTTCACATTCGTGGTTTTGCCTTAGGACCGACGATATATTATATTAAGCAAAAATTAATGAAATGCATTACATATTTTTGTACCAAATTCTGACATGAAAAATTTCGGTTGGTCCTAATTCTGACAATAGTGGTTCCTAATTCTGACATAGAATGTTTTGTTAGATTGTTATTATTAAAAAGCATGACTAATTGTTTATATGTTAATTTATTGGAATTAAAACATGTACATATTTAAATAATTATTCTAAACACATTTCTTTGACTTTATAAATGCCTCTTTTATTTATAGGGATGGGAGCAGAAAATTTTTTTGTGATATCCGAAAACTCGTACGGTAGAGAATCATTTTCTTTTGGGCATCTCCATCCAAATTGTCCACATTTTTCCATTACACTTACTAATGCATTATCGTCATACATTTCTTCTACAATTCCGGGATACATATATATATATTTGACGAGTACGTATTCATTCATGTTGATTTGCAGATCTTCATGATCTGAACCACTTTCTTCTCTATCGTCTATAACAGAGTCCTTATTTAATTTTTCTGCTTTTTTTCTCACCCCTGATTTTCCTCTCTTGCTTCTCTTCTTCTTTCTTCAATTTTTCATTTTCTTTCTTCAAATGGTAATTTCTCCATTCAGTGGATGTGGCTACTGACGGTATTTTTTCTTTCTTTATTCTTTTGTTATTATTTACAGGCGTTTGAGGCCAAAAAAGACAGCGTTTAAATGGTGAAGGCACTAGAATAATAGTGTCAGAATTAGGATCATGGAAGATTTATTCATGATTGCAAATTTGACAGGCATGTCAGAGTTTGGCCCAGAGAATATTTCCATGTACCAAAACCTGACACCCTAATATTTATTAATTACACATATTTTCTAACATAAACTAATTAGAATGTGTATTAAATATATATATATATATATATATATCTTACTAGAAAAACAATATTCTCAACAAAAAAATGATTTTTTGATGAGTTATCCGCTATTTTGGTGGTGCACTTTTATAAGGTTACACTGTGAGCACAAAGTCAAGACGAAAGTTACAGCTGGCGGAAAAGGAATTCAGCCACATGCATTTCAGTTTGTAAAGAATAATGTTTTTAGTTGACGACAAAGTAGATAAATGGACCTACATATTCATATATTTATTTATTCAAACAATATTCAGAATTTCTTAATAATGTTACTTCAAGTTGAAAGTGTCAGAATTTGGAACATTTACCTTATACCTATATTATTTATTTGTTTGTTTGAGAATATAGTTTTAAAGACTTGGCCATCATCATCAGTCAATTTTTAATTATAAATATTATTTTTCATACGGTCAGTATCACGTGGATATTGAAAATTTTTTTGCTCTTACTCAGCTGGAAAGCCAGTTAGAATTTATATAGAAATTATATATGTGTGTATGTTTATTTGCATCAAGCAGAGAACAACCTCTTTGTTTCTCTTTATGAATAGATCACTTATGTATATAGACAGTTATTGTACGATCAATTTTGGATTAAGAGCATGAAAATTTCAATATTTATTATTTTTATATTTTATTAGCTAAGACTTGCTGAGTAATAGCATTATTCTCATTTTAAGATAATGCGCAATTTGGAAAAAGAAGGTTCTTAGAGATTTCAAAACAATAGGGAAAGATGGGTTATTAGAGAAGTCAAAATTTGATCACATATTCAAGTGGCTATTGATTAATTAATAAAGTAAAGGGGGTGTAGTTTCACAGTGAATGAAATAAAATTGGCTATTGATTGTTTGTTCTATGTTTTGTATCATTTCAATAAATATAATTTTAAGTGGAATTTGATTTATTTTGTAATATTACATTTAAGATGCCGAGACTAAACAAGAATTTAAAGAATATTTTGGTTTAAATGAAAGTTGAAATTAAAAAATTCAAAAAACAGATTCAGGTAAGAAAAAACTTGATCCACATAAAGTTTTTTTTATAGATTTGATGCAAGAAAGAGATACACCATAAATAAAAGATACACCAAGAAAGCTCCTATAGCCAGACCCTGCATCTTGAAAAGATATTTTATAAGGTGGGTTAGAGTCAAAGTTATCTGTGGATGCGGGTCTTAACAGGTGAACGTTGAAGGTAGAGAGTAAGATTGAAGCAAAACGCGATAAATGTAGGTCATAGTGATAAACGATTTGGCGAAATTGTTTAGATTCTTATCCAGTTTGACAGCGAAGTGGTTTTGTTTTTTGTTCGAAAACTGTCAAAATATTCCTCATAAGATATTGCTTATAATCCATAAATCAATCATACAACTTCTAGAATATTTAATTATAGAGATTATGATACAATAATAAAATGTTTACCTTTATAAAAAAAAAAATAGTATATAAGAAAAATACGAAAATAATTTTAAATGTCAATTTAAGAGTGTCTAAAACAACTTGTAATTTCAAATCAAAAGAAAAGTTTTTAGTTAGTAGTGCACTCTATCGGTCATTTTCCCCGAGCTTCCGGTTTAACACTGTTGTCATATTTTGCATGAACATTCTAAATTCGTTATTTTGTTCATGGTTTTTTTAATTTGTTTAAAAATTATGGATAGTTTGAACATAATTTTACAGCATTTATAGTGAAAAAGTAAGGGTTTTTTTTATTTTTAATATGTTTAAGTACCTCAAATCTTTATTTGAATCAGAACTCTTTCAAAGACAAAGTATGACCTTGCAACCATTTGTCACTTGTTTTAAAAATGGCCACTTTGATTCTTCATATTCAAAATCTTATTTTAAGAGAATTTTCTTTAGCAATATAATAATTTCCATTGTAGAAAAATATTTATTGGTCAATTAGATATACCTATACACATTAAAACCAAGCAAAATTTATTTAAAACATTTTAACATTCTTTGTAAGTTTTATTTTTCATGTCATAATGACAAAATAAAGCATTTAGATTTATTTATTATTCAAGAAAATATTCATTATATTTTTAGTAATTTCTATAAAAATTCCATTTTGAAATTTATTAATTTATCTTCATGGATTTTATTCATTTTATAAAATTGGAATTGTTTTTTAATTTTTATATTTGTTCATCAAACCAGTCTTAAGTCTGGATACTTGATGAAATGAAGGGCATGCTTAACAAAAAGGAATGCTTAGGTCAGTAAGGGAAGATAAAACCATAAGAATTTACCTAATATCAGTTTTATCATCTACACAAATTTAAAGGAATTCTCAGAGATTTTAAAAACTTATTGATGAGTATCCAGAATGTGTCAAAAGTTCAGTCAACAAAAAAATGCAAAACGAGTTTAATAAATGCTGAACTTTAAAAGGATTGCTGAATACAATTTGAGTATGTGCCTTTAGAAATGTTGGCCTATGTTTTCCTATATTTTGAAAATTAATCGACAAATTGCTCAAATTTGCGTTCATATGGTCACTTGATGTATAATACCTGGAACACCGAGCGATGCTCGGTAATTTTTTGCTTCAGTTAAAAGCGATATATTAATACTATTATTTTTAATTTCTTGATTAATTCTGAGAATTTTTATTTATATATATATATATATCTAAATTTTTGAGGATACAAATTCTCTTTTAAATAGGTGATAGTTTTATTCTTTTTTGACAAAAAAAACACATTTTTATCTTTAATTTTTCTTTATTTTATTGTTACCCAGGAACGTTTCGACATTTACAATTATTTCATCTTCAGCCTAAAACATTTCAATCATTACAAAATATACAATGACAACTTCTCATCACAAAACAACAAACTCTTAAAAATGACATACCTCGGAACAATCTTAAGATGGAAAAAAAATTTCCCAAACAACAAACTCTCAAAAATGGCATACTTCGGAACAATCTTAAGATGGAAAAAAATTTTCCCATCTTAAGATTGTTCCGAAGTATGTCAATTTTGAGAGTTTGTTATTTTGTGATGAGAAGTTGTCATTGTATATTTTATAATGATTGAAATGTTTTAGGCTGAAGATGAAATAATTGTAAATGTCGAAACGTTCCTGGGTAACAATAAAATAAAGAAAAATAAAAGATAAAAATGTGTATTTTGTCAAAAAAGAATAAAACTAACATCTAATATTTTTAATTTTAAGTAAAGGTAAAAATGTCGATTCTTATTCGCTGCCAAAATAAAATAAAATTTATATTTTGCCAATGTTTACACCCCCTATGGCCGTCATCAAGACATATCACTGGGCACAAAGTTTAAAAATTAAAAATAATATTAATATACACGGAGGTTTTTTCGTTGGCCCTTTTAAATCTTGAAGACCATCCTTCGAATTGTCCGATTTTTTAAGAGAATGTAATTGATATATACTAATAAATTAATTTATTAAAAATTTAAAAATACCTTTAATTAATCAATTTAATATATAATATTTGTATTAGTGGGAAATAAAATTAAAAAACCAATTAATTATTAAAAGGAAATTAAATGAAAATGTAAATATACATTTTTATCGAGACAACCACCTGTGAATAATTATTTCAAAAACAACTTAGCCAAAGATGAGACCGTGACAGATCGAATTGTCAACACAAAAGCCCCATAACCCGTGAATTTAATCCAAATCCTTAGAGCCGTTTTCGAGAAACCAACTCTATATAGGTATTTACAAGAATTGCTCCTTTAATATAATAAGATAGGATTAAAAGATAAAAATTAAATAATAAATTTTGCATTTTTTTTAGTAGAAAACTTAGAAATAAGGTAGTTCTATACAAAAATATTTTTTTTTATCCTTTTGTATGTTGTTTCATTTCGAAAAATAACATTTTTTCATTAGTTAGGTAAACTATTTCTATTTCAAATTATATATTATATAGGGGCACTAAACTTTTTCACCAGCGAAAATTTCTCATGAAAATAAAATTGATATGAATGCAGTGCCAGCGTCAAAAATATAAATATAAACAAATATAATTCTGAATGACATCTTTACAAAGAATTATTATTGGTACTTATTTGGAAATTATTATTTTATTATTATTTCTGAAAAAACTTTAAGGCATTTGGAATTAAACTTTGGTTTTTTGACAGACATTCACAATAAATTATTAGAAAACAAAACGTAAATTTCCATAAGAATAATTGTTAGAAATTAATAGGGAATTAATTATTTTAAGAACTATTATAAGAACAGTTACAATTTTACCTTTAATATTTTTTTTATCTATACAATATCTTCTACACTGGCAGCTTATGAAACCTTCTATGCTTCCGGATGACAACATAGAAACCTAACTGAATTTTAAGACACTTGGAATTACACTTAGGTTGAGAGACCTTCATAATAACAAGACAAAACGTTATTTTCCCTAAGAATCATTGTTAGTAATAGGGAATTATTAATTAATTATTCTAAGAACTATTAGGGCCAGTTGTATGTCGGTTTGTAAAGTCTATGTTAAGTTGACGGTCAAACCTTAGTATTCACCATGTGTCCGGCCGGATGGGCAATCAGATGACACGCACTTTCATCAGTTGTATGTCGGTTTGTAAAGTCTAAGTTAAGTTGACGGTCAAACCTTAGTATTCAACATGTGTCCGGCCGGATGGCCAATCAGATGAAAGTGCGTGTCATCTGATTGGCCACCAGACAGGCCCTTCACTTGGTGAATACTAAGGTTTGACTTAACAAAGACTTTACAAACCGACATACAACTGGCCCTTAGTAGGACAGATAAAATTACACTTGAAATTTTTGAGAGAGGCATTTGAATTTTTTATCAATATAATATCTTATACAATGGCCAATCCTTTCTTACCGATGTCAACATAGAATCTGAACTTAGCTTAATTAACAGTCAACCTAATTAAAGTTGTCTTAATCGTTAATAAACATAACTCTTTCAATGAGCTTATATCAATAATATGAGCTATCTGATCTCTAGGAGCTGCGGTTCCTTTGACTACCTAAAGTACTTCGACCACAACTTCAATTCCAATAAAAACTTATTTTACATTGCCTTCTTGTTACATTAATCGATGTCCACAACGTAATCTGTTCACTTAAGAAGAGATTACAACACAAATTTAGCTTTTAGACTGTGATACATATATTACATCTCGTAAAAATTATAATCGGCTCCTAATATATATAGTATATAGGCGTTGTATCTAGTTATAAGAACACCTGGCATCAATATCATTAAAATAAAATAACATTCTAGCTTAACTTCTTTCAGCAAAAAAGTAAATCTAAAGAGAGATAGATAAGGTTGCAACTCTCAAGGGCAGGGGCAAATCGTTGTTTTGTTTTAAAACGGTGAAATAGCCAAGGGGGCGCGCCCCCACCGCCTATCTTTAGCGCCCACCCTCTTAAAAAGAAAAAAAACAATAAACTTGGCAAAATAAGTGCCTTTTTAGTTTGTTTGTTTTTTTAATATGTTTTTTGGACCGCTCTTTAAGTCAGTAAATATTAAATTCCAAGAAAAAGTAACGCATTTTGATTTTTTAATGCACACCGTGCCTACCCAGGAAAAAGAAAAAAATCCCTTAATTCAAATAATTTTGGTCAGGGTAAGGATTAGCGCCCTCAGAGCAGTTTTGCCTTTCCCCCCGCCCCAAAAGTCTGACTACGCCACTCAAGGAAAATTAAATATATTACTAAGTTTAAAAATTTTTAAAGGGTTGAAATTAGTGCTGTTTCACAACAAATTTATTTTGTGAAACACCACTAATTCCAGCCCTATAAATTTTTTAAAATATGTTTCACTATAAACCTACACCGCTTTCCCTCAATGTTATTACTCAGTTTAGTATTTATGTACTATCATTTTTAACATTAATCTTTCAGTTTACTTATGCAAATACAGAAATTATGTGTACTTTATTTGATTTAAATATGAACTCTTTCAAGTAGGCAATTTTCTACATGATTAATTTTAATAAATAATTTTTGTAAATTTCGGTACTTGAAAAATTTCACTTTAAATCATAAAATTTGTTCTCAAAGTTTAATTAAATACACTATTGAATCAAAATATATTTAAAGTATATAACTTCAAGGGGTGATTAAATTAAAGAAATTTCGTGAATAAATATTTTTCTTTCTCCCATTAAATCATATTTTCAGACAATGAATTAATTATTTTAGTTTTTAAAACTAGTTTCTAAATTGCAATACATTAATAAGCTATCTAGTCTAATAAATTATTATTTTTTTTTTTTTTCAGATTTTCGATGAATCTCTATCAGACTTGATTTATTTTTTTACCCTCCCATTTAATTTTATTCCTTTATGATGGATGATGATCGATCCCAAGAGATTCTTGAAAACGTAGAAATGGTTACTCATCTACCCGGCGAGGTTGTTAACTTATCTTCAAATAATGTAATTAAAGACAACGAAGGATCACATGAAGCTCCAAATGACTTAATAAATTCACAATATATAAATATACATAGGGTTTCCGATGTAGCTTTGAGTAAGGAATTAGTTGATTGTAATTCTTCCGGAAATACTACTTTAATTGGAAGTGATCTTTTAACTCATCACGTTGTTCATGGTAATATGGTTGTGGATATGATGATTCGTCAATCCAATAATACAAACGAATTTGTTCAACATACAAGTTTAGAACGTGCTCTTCCACAATATATTCCTGTAAATGAATCATTTGAAACGGCAGAAGATATATTAGCCCATGATTTGACAGAGGAGGATAGAAGTTTAGCAGCTGCCCTTGTTGCTGTTCAATTAGTTCAACAACAAAAAAATAATGTTGTGACTTCAGAATCAAATGTAATTGTTAGTCCATCACATCTCTCTAATTTACATACAAAAGTTCCCACTTCTCTTCATGAGCATCATATTTCCCAAATGACTCCTCTTAGTCAAAATGTAGAAGTAAAGGATGAAACCATCTCTCAGATAGGCATGGTTTCAACTTATATGCAAACTGTTGATGAGGGTGCTGTGATTGTTAATCACCAAGAACAGCAATTATTAACGCCTCAACATCATCATCAATCGCAACCTCATACTGCACATTCCCATCCTCATCATAATGAAGATCGAATTTTAAAAATGTACCCACCCATTCCATCTTTAACACAATTAAAAAAGGGAATAGATTATCGTCTAACGCCAATGAAAAGCAAGTATCTTAAAGCTCAACTTGAAATTGATAATAATTTGAAAGATCAAAACTCTTATATTAAAATGGAAAGTCTTGATGAGGAATTAGATGAAGAAAGTGAAGAAGGATTCCAAGATGATAATGATTCCGATTATGATGTAGAAAATGATCTCAAAACTTCACGAAGAAGTTTACCACATAAAAAACGTATTCCAAAAAAATTGAAAAATCCTAAAAAATCCCCTAAAACTCGAACATTTCGATGTACAAATTGTGGAGAAATGTTTTCATCTCAGGCTTGTCTCGTAACGCATAAATTAACAGCACATACTATTCCTAATAAAAAATCATTTGGTTGTGAATTGTGTGGAAAAAATTTTATTAACCAATTAAAATTTTTCGAACATTTAAAAAGTCATTATGAGCCCAAGCCTATTCAAAATGCAAATATACTTATTAAACCTAATGATAAAAGTGATGGTTGTTCCGATATCAGTGAGCCTAATCCTCCTCCACCTCCTCCTACAGCCCATGTTACTCAACAAATTTCAAATGAATCAAAAAATTTCAATAATTTGCCTTCACTTCCTTCACCTATATCATGTCATCAATGCGGAAAAACATTTCGCCGACAGAAAGCATTTGAAACACATCTAAATTTGTCACATCCTAAAGAAGAAATTAATGAATTTAGTGATACTGAAGATATGATGGAAGGAATTAGAGTGAAAGTGGATTCTGAAGAAGAAACAGATCATCTAATTATATCTCACAATGAAATTCGATCAATCAAATCAGATAAAGTTTGGTATCCTGAACAAGAGATGAACATTTCAGATTCTAGAATTGCAATGCACGAAGTAAATCAACCTTCTAATAACAATACACCAATGGAATCTGTAACGGAACTAGTTCCTGTTGTGGCATCTAATTCCTCAACAACTATAACTAATGGATCAACTTCAGAAACAAGTAAAATTATGGAAAGACAAAGGACTATGACCTCTTCAGATATTAAATCCGAAAATGTAACTCCTCTTACTAATATTTTTTCTTCAAAAGTCCAATATGCCACTAACTCTACCACCACAACTATTAATCAAGGAAAACGAAATAATCATGGGAATCATTCTGGTGATTTGACATCACAAGATGAAGAAGAATCTCAAGAAACTACTACCAAGAAAAAAGCTAAAAGAAATCGTAGAACAGGATTGCATCTAACATGCACTCAATGTGGTCGAGTTTTCCATCATAGGAATTCATTAGTTTATCATTTAAGAAGCCATTCCGGAGAAAGACCACACACATGCGAAATTTGCAAGAAAAGTTTTTTTGCTGCAAGTGCTCTTAAGGTAAATATTAAAATCTTATTATTTTTCGAATTACATTTTCTAATTATAAAAAGTAAATTTAAAATAAAAAAAAAATTTTACGGATTCAACTTTAACATCAGCTTTTAACAAATGTTACGTAAAATAAATATCACAAATTTCTTTTGGCTTGCTCATAATTATGACCATAATAGTATATTAGAATTTATTCTTGATCAAAGTACTCTATAGTTCTACATACACTTTAGCACTTTTTTTAAATAAAATTAATATTAATATTAGCCCTACAATGAGATTTAGTTTCTAGGTTTTAACTTTTGAAATTAACCAAATTGCATATTGAAATGAAATGATATTAAGAAAAACAAAATCAAACAGCTAAATTTCAACGTTCATTGTGATAAATGAGCCTGAGCTTTTGAGAATAAAGTTTATTAAAATGGATACTCTATAGTCTATACTTTGACTTATTAGTAGCTAAAACAGAAAGACCTACTCCTCAAAAATAGTTGTTACTATAGGAATCAGAATCTTAAATGTTTTTTTTAACTCTTAAATTTGAAATTGTTTGCCAATATGTACCCAAATTTCCGATAAAAACAGTTCCTTAATACACTCATGGACAAAATTAGCTATCTCTAGAGGTTTATTTCTTTATGAATGCAAGTTTCCATCATATAATAATCTGGTTCTATAACCTTTTTTTAATATTGAAATAAATTTTAAATATTCTTACAATAAAAAATACAATATATTTACTTAGAATAAACAAATAATTTTTATAAATGTGTTCATTGAATTAGGGACAATTTTAATTTTTATCTGTATGGAACTTTCAGTTCTTCACTTCCCCCACTGTTTTAGCGCTATATTCAGGGTTGTCATTTACAGCATGTACTATGTCTCTACATTCCATACTACTTCTTAATTAACATTTTTTTAAGCTGTGAAGGTCAAATATTTATTTATATAGCTATTATTATAATTAGATTAATTATACCAACAAAATATGTAATTATAAGATGTGTTAATCAAATCACATATGATAAATTGTGACCTCTGATGAAGTAATTCAAATAATTATTAATACTAATAATACAAATTTATTTTTCAGGTTCATTTAAGGCTTCATTCTGGGGATAAACCTTACAAATGTGAATTTTGTGGTCGACATTTTCGTCAATGGGGGGATCTAAAATATCATTGTATATCATTACATTCAGAAGAAAAAAATTTCCAGTGTGAATTTTGTGGTAAAGACTTCGCTCGTAAATATTCTCTTATTGTACATAGAAGAATTCATACTGGAGAAAAAAATTATAAATGTGAATATTGTGAAAAAACATTTCGAGCTTCCTCTTATTTACAAAATCATCGCAGAATACATACCGGTAAGTAATAATATAAATTTTTGGATAACATTTAGTGTTGGTTTATAGTGAAACACAGGAGTTTTTTAAAAAGGTTATAGTGGTGTTTCACAAGTAAAAATAAAAATTAAAAAAAAAAATTCAATTATATTTTTGGAGTTTTATTTTAAATACTCTATATATATTTCGGGTTTTAGCCCATCATCAGGAGTTTGAGTTTACAAAAGACTGATTTATTGACTTATTCACTAAAACAGTTATATTTTAATATAAGTTATATTGAACAAGCTTCAATTTCTATTTAAAGTTAAATCACTTGAAAAAGACTGATAGCTCAAAACGGTTTAGTCAGTTATAATCTAGGAGAAAGCCTGCATTAATTATTATCATACTTTAGGGGTCATAGTTTATTAAATCTTAAAAAATTAAAAATATCATAACGTTTCCCAATATCTATATTGGTATTATAGCTAAAATTCTGAATTAATTGTTTCCGTCTGTTGTCATAAACTAAGATAGGCGTAAATTTTACCATACCAATTTAAAATCATATATCTCAAAAAAATATATGAGAAGATGAAACGAGGTTTAATCATTTAAAACCTAAGGTAAATTAATCTAACTAAAAATAATTTTTTTTTCACCTGATGTTTAGAAAATTTAGTTCAATTTTCTTTATTTTACTTATGTTCTAATGATATTACTCTTAATATGTTCATCATCTCAGGCAAATACCCACAATTTTTTGATTGAAAAAAGAATCTTCAAATTTATTCAAATAAAACTGTTGAAAAAAAACAACTTATATTAAATAAAATGTTAGATTTTCATGAATTTATACTTATATGTAGTTTCAAGATTTTTTTGGGAGGGGGTTTAATGAAATGTGATATGAAAACAAAACTAATTTCTTACGTTTTTAAATTATAACTTATTTACATAATATATAGGTATAAGTACAATATTATAAATATATCTATATACATAATTTTTTTTTTTTTTAGGAGAAAAACCTCATCCTTGTTCTATTTGCGGCAAACCATTTCGAGTACGTTCAGACATGAAGCGTCATTTAAATACCCATACCCGTTTACAACGTTTAGCAGTAACACAAACAACAGATATGATTGAAGTAACAACGAAAATAGAATCTCCAGACACGCCAATAAATGCATTAGATGTCCATTCCTTATCTAATTCGAGCACAAATAATGAAGCCGTAGCAGCTGCAGCAGCAGCTGCCGTAGGGATGCCAGCAGTAGATAACACAAATCTTAATGATATAAATCAAGTGACTGAAATTACCATTCATACGGATGAAAATCATCAAGAGACAATATTACCAGATCCTCTTGGCGAATCACAACCTATTAATCTAAATATAGCAGTGCCAGAGGTTTCAAGAACTTCACACCATACATTGACAGGTGAGAGTGTCGCAGTGTCTGGAGATGTCTTACAATATACAAGAGATACATTAGACTCTGTCCGTACCGATGGCAACAATACTTTATATATCTGGCCTATATATATGACATAGCTCCAACTATTTTTATGATTATTTGCCACCTGCCAATAGAAAAAGGCTGTGCTGATATTCTCCTCACATAATCAACTCTATCTAGACTCTAGACTATTCACTCTTTAGTTTTTAATATTTAAGAATATCACACATTTTTTTATAATAATTTTTTTTTGTATTCTTACATATAGTAATTTTTCATATCCAACATAAAAATCTTACTTTTTATTTTTTTACTAATTTTTTTTTTCATTTTTAATTATATAATTGATTAAAAATTTATTTATATATATATAATTATAAGTAAAACATATATTTTCTTATATTTAAAAAGTGTCTGGATTAAAATAATTTTCAAATAAATTTTTAGTATGTCTATAAAAATTTCATGAACCTTAAGATAATCAGTGAGTAAAAAATAAAAAATTAAAACGCCTTCATGGTGAGAGAGACTCATAAAAAAATAAAAGGTTTGTGATTTTAAATTAAATTAATATTGTGTTAAATATTTAAATTACGCTTACTTATCAATTTATTAAAATTATAACTCATATTCCGAGTAAACAGCTAAAGATGATTCTATAAAGTTTTTATATTTTACACAATTCTCTTAAAAAGCTTTAGAAACATTAATTACTTCTTCACTTATATATAAATTTGTAACATTAAAAACAGCCCGAAATGAGTTTTGAGCTTTTGATTACTACAAAACAAAACAAAAAATACTCAAACTATTCTGTATTTATTATTAATGAAGCTGTTGAAGTTATTATTTTTGTGATTAATTTGATTAAAATTTGAATTTTTAGTTAAATCACATAATTAATTATAATTATTTATTGAACACGAATAAATAATACAATAAAACTACGACGTTTCGATCGAGTTGTTCTGCGATAGTTCTCAAGTATGAGCACAATATTCTGTATTTATTACTTAAAAGTTTGAAATCTCAGCAATCTTAGATCTCATTTACTCTTTTTTTTTTTTTAAATGACCATAATGTTTTAGACTAAATGGCAAATAACGCTTGAATTTAGCCTTTGACTAACTTTTTAATTTATTTGACTGGAAATTAATATTTTATTAAACTAACAATCTTAAATTCCGGATATTCTCTTAAAAAATAAAGACATTTAGCTAAGGCGCACACTGACCTGAGACACTATTATGGGTGAATGTTGTAATTATTGAATATTGTGACTTTGTATCAACTTGTCTGAATGAACTGCGTCCTGTGTGAAGCAGTTTCTGTGCCGTCTCCGCAAGTGGCGCTGTCGGCACATGGGACATAGAGTGACTATAAGGGAGAGTGGCGACACGTACGGTCATCTGCCATTTCTAGTCGTTTTTTAAATTGAAGAATATTAGGAAATTTAAGAAAATTAATATTTAAACACGTTCTTTACACATATTAAAGATTATTTAATTAAAAATAAAAGGTAATAATAATAATATTATCTTAAATTAAAGAATATTATTTAGCTTAAAATACGACTCAAAATTGCGGATGGGCCTACGTGTCGCCACTGTCTCTATAGAGTCACTGTAGTGGGACAGTACTATGCTGCGTCTCAACGCGCTCCTCTCCTTGAAAACGTGGTTCACAAAAAAATTCCCTGCCTATGCTGCGTTGTTGCGTCTCCATTGTGCGCCCGGCCTTATACTTGAATATATTACATAACATATTAAAGCAGAATAAAAAAGTGTGTCATGCTGGAAAAATCAAATTTTTATTTATTTATAAATAAATAAAAAATTTATTTTTCCACCAGAAGACACACTCTTTTATTGTCTCCTTTAATTTATAAAAATTCTACTCTCGGCAAAAAGAAACTTTCAACATAACATATGATTAATTCAATCTCATTTGGTAACTTACAAATTATATACATAAGTAGGTATATATAAAATTAAAAATTTTCCTAACAAATTACATTTTGTTAAATTCGTTATTTCCCTAAAGTAGGTAAACTATTTTTTTTCTTTTATTTTGATGCTTTGGTGATCAGATTAATGATCTGGAAGATTTTTCGGGCAATGGCTATAAGTAAAAAAAAAAAAAAATTATTATACTTGGGTACAATAATAATTTCAAGAATAGAATTCAATGACGATGTCTTCTGCTTGAAACAAATAATCATACAACTATATATAATTGAATTAGAATATATATATAATTTTATTTGATAGAGATTATAGTTTCGAAAGCCTTCATCTTCAGTCCTTATAATTATATCTGTGTTAATGTGTAAGTACTTTGTATGAGGTTGTATGTTTAACCTGGAAATTATCTTTCATATCATCAAACTAAAGTTATTACGATTTATTGAGATATTTTCGAAACATAGTTGTCAAGAGACTAATTGATTGGAATAATAAATATGAATGTATGATATATTGATATATATATATATATATTATTTTAAAGTCCACAGTTTTGTTAACTATGTTATTATTGGGGCTACTAATTCTGGAAGAAAATTGCTGTGAGATCAAAAAACAATTCAGTAGTTAAATAAATTTATAATTTTCTCATTAATATATCAAAGAATAATTAACATATTAACGAGAATTGTTTTGATCACGCTTTTTGAAAAAGATATATATCGCGAGACTACTCTATTGGAGTCTGCTGATTCTTAAGTCTGGACCAAGAGAGAAAAAGATATGATCCATTTTAGCTACAATCTAACGTCATTTTGCATATAGCTCATCCGCATGACACTCACAGATGGATCACCAAATTAATTTGAAATCTAAGATGTTATATATTCAATCTCCCAGTCCAGAGCGCCCGATCTATTAGCACGTATGTTAGTTGCTTGCCATTAATTAATCGTATGTTTCCTACATTTGATTTAATCGCGAATCAAATGTAGGTGATTTTTGTCAAATATTAAGTGAAAATAATATCCGAACTTATATATTTCTAACTTGAAATATATAAATTATTGGATAAAAATACTTGGTAGGTTTCAGGAAACCTACCAAGTATTTTTATCCAATAATTTAAAAAATGTTTCACCAAGTACCAACACCAAATTCCTTAAAAACTATTGAAATATATAAGTTCAGATATTATTTTCACTTAATATTTGACAAAAATCACCTACATTTGATTCGCGATTGAATCAAATGTAGGAAACATACGATTAATTCAGTAGTTGATTCTAAACAAAAAAAGTTATGCATCATCATAACGAAAGATTCTCAAATAAAGATGTTATTAAAATCAGATATGAAACAATTGCAAGATTTTACTATCACTATCAATGTAGTTGTAAAATTATATGAATCTTGCAGCTCATCTATTGTTTCATATGATAACTCCATATCTCAAAAACTACTTTATTTCTTAATTTTTGTTATGATCTATTGTTATAATATTACAAAGCTAATCAAATTTTTTTTCATCCCGATCCCCCTTCACCAATAAAATTTGTTCACGACCCTCACGAAAACAAAAAAAAATGAAAGTTAAACTAAATATATATTAATTCTCATGTACATATTAGAACTTTTTGTTTAGAATCAAATTGTCAAAGTATACAGGATGTTTCTTTGAAAATAAAACAAATGTATTTCAAAATACCTTTAAAATTCGATTCTCAATTGTTTTTGTTTTTTCTGCAATATTCTTCCAATAATAAAGTTAGCAATATTGCGCTCTTGGAAATGAACATCCGGGATATATATGTATTTTCCTATTCTTCTCTATAGAATATCAAAAATAAAGTACAAAATATCTTCTTTTATATAAATTGAAAAAATCATGTAAAAATTTAATTAGTTTTAAAAAATGAATTTTTATTAATAAAAGAAAGATATTCTTTCATAAACATTCGAGAAAATCTTAATTTTTTTCTTTTATCAAATTATTATTTTATAATTATTTCCATATAGCGCCAAATCAGAGGTCCGATCTATTTAATAGTAAATTTATAATAAATCTAAAAAAAAAAAAAAACAATTGTGTTGAGCAAGCAATGTAACCAGTATATCATTACTATTTTTTTTTTTAATATTGATGTGAGGAGATACACCAGAAGATGCATCCCCTAAAGGCCTGTATGGGATGGCCCCTCCATCGTGAAAAGAGCAGGGTAGAAGGAAAGAAGCCGGGATCACGAGCCAATTCTCAGAAAGTTAGATACAATCCAATTTACTAAGTTTTTAGGGGCTTCGAGCAGTGATAAATTCTCCGCGCGATAAATTAGGTTAAATTTATCTCCCACTTAATATCCTAAACACCTCACCAAACATCCAATCAATTATTACTAAAAAAAAAAAAACTTAATATTAATTGAGATTATTATAAGAAATTACAAGTGTTGAAAAAATTTAAATAAGATAAAGTTTAGTAAAATAAATTAGGGAACGAAAAAAAGATTTTTTATTATAGACAAAAGGATCAGCCGGGGTTCGAACCCGGGATCTTCGCATGTACGCTGCGATGCTTTCATAAGAACTTTAGTTCTTATCCTCTTAGCCACTGATCCCCGAACTCAAGCTAATACCTAATGTCTATATGAATTTGGAATTTCATTTTTATTTAATCTTTAATCTCTTTCTCGTTCATTTTTGCAGCTCTGTAGTGGTAGGACTATTATTAAACTATATTCAAACGCCTCCCAATCGATCACAAACCCAAAGGTCGAAAATATTTTTTCTTTACCCCGGGGCGCAATCACAATGAGGCCGCGTCGAAAGACAATTATAAATTAAATTAAATTAGGGAACGAAGAAAATGTTTTTTATTATAGACAAAAGGACAGCCGGGGTTCGAATCCGGGATCTTCGCATGTGCACTACGATGCCTTCATAAGAGTCTTAGCTCTTATTCTCTTGGCCACATATCCCCGAACTCAAACTAATACCTAATCCAGCTGCTCGGGATAATGCTCAAAATAAATAGATATTTTCATCATCTTAAGGGTTTATTCAAGCTGATCTAGATAATGCTGTTCATAGATCGAAATAAAGATTTTTCATAAAATTCGCTACTCAATGCTCAGTCGGGTCAAGTTTTGAGGAAATAATACTTCTGGGCCACTTGAAATTACAAATAATTTCCGATTTTAATTTCCATTAGTCAACTCATTCTATTTAATACTAATGAAAATTTGCTACGATTTGATTTCAGCTGTACAAGTGAATTCTTGCAGGAACATAAATATGTTCGTAGATATTTAGTAAAGTAACATAAATTAATTTAAATAAATAAATTTTATTTAATTCAACTCAACTTGACAACCAACGGAAATCAGACCTGATAATATAGTTCTATGTTTCTATAATATAAGGAAAATGCTAAAATATGACTGCGCACAGTAATGTTCACTCCCTGCTGACAACTGATTTATAAAGACTTTGGACTATATTATCACGTCCGAATACCCGCGAGCCAACCTCCTGACCGCGGTCGGTGAATTCGGTTGCTTGTCATGTTCACTTCATTTAGATAAAATATAATTTTTAATCCTTTCATGCGCATCTAATGTACACCCATATTAATTATATTTAGCATTGTTTTTTCAATAATCTAGTTATAAAGTGCCATAAAGCAAAGTAAAAATATTTTGAAATTATTTGTCTAAATATTTAAACAAGATAGACTGGAGTTGATTTTATTTTAGAAGCATAACATTTGTACTTTTTTTTGTAGCTGATATTATGAAAATTTCGATATATGAACAGTATTGTCCAGAGCAGCTGAATAATGTCAGGTAAAATCCAGGTTTATCCAATTTCGGGCTATATCCGTAAAACATGGAAAAAATAGATTCAGCAACAAACTTACAAGCACCTTGAAACCAGCTCTGTATAGCACACTCATTCTATTATTTTATTACTTATGGAGGACAAAACAACTACACCAAAATCACATTACTTAAATATGAGGAAGTAATTTAATTATTGAAAATAATATAATAATATATTGTATTCTCCCAATCGCAGGAATAGTCCGAAATATTTATAAAATGGCTCTTATTAATGATTTTTCAGACCCTAGATGGTAAGCGGTTTATTATCTATTATTAAGATTTTAGAAACACTACAGTAAAAATTACATTTTATTAAAATTTTCAAAGTCATTGTACATTTTTAAATATAAAAAAGAAAAAATGAAGTCTCAATATAAATTACAATATGTGTATCAATTGGAATATTCACTTTGTTATGTTTAATTTAAAATATTGAAATGTCAATAAAAGAAACAACGGAAGGAAAGATTTCATATTTTTTTAGCGGCTAATTTCATAGGCCCTCCTGAGGAGCTTCGATTTGCACGACGTGCCTCAAGTTCTCGCTGCCTATGCAATTTCCGTTCTTCGCGTTTTTTTCTTGCTTCTTCAAGTTTTGCAGAACCTATATAAAAAATAAAAATAATTATTTTAGTAAATTAATTTGAATAACTATAAAAATAAATTAAATACTTGAAGTTTCTTCTAAAGGTTCCCATTCACTATCTTTCCAATCGGCTTCTTCTTCTTTGATATCTTTAGAAACCTCCTAAAATTAAAAAAAAAAATTACAATACTTGAAGGTAAAGTAAAAATGAATAATAATAATGGAATTTAATCAATATATATCAGTCAGGTTGGCCGAGTGGTCAAAGAGCAAGCCTTATAATCCAGTTGATAGAGTTTTTCTTTAGGAGACAGAAGGTATAAATATACAATTGGATGTTGATGAAGGCAGTCCAAGGTGGTTGTAAAAAAATAAGACTATATCAGTTTTATTATTTTACATTTATTCGATAACCGACGTTTCGGAGATTTACTCTCTCCTTCTTCAGGGTAACGAAAAGTCAATGAAAGTATATCAATTCATAATTACTTCTTGTCTCCTTTGACAATGCCAAGAAAATATTATAAAATTTCATCTCGATAGAAAAAAGCAATTGATGATATTATAATCAAGCTAGCGCGGGTTCAAGCCCGACGCACTGCAAATATTTGATCGGCTATAATCTGATTCCTTCTGGGGAAGGCAATGTGAAACCACCCCTGTGAAAAATTTCCCCAAGAAAAATTACAATTGAGAGTATTTTCTCCATTGTAATCGCAGACCCTCGAAATCGAGTATGGCATTTGAAGAAGAATCAATATATATTCTATTGCTTCCATGATGTAAATCTTTTGGGAAAAAAAAAGATTAATCCTCGCTTAGAAGCTAGAGTCCTTTGACAGAGGAGATCATTATTTAATCATTACTTACAAATTTATCTTTATTCAAATCAGATGATATTCCTGACCATACATCTTCAACAGGACTTTCAAGCTCCTATAAAGAGATAACAAATTATAAATTTTCAAAAATATTTTTTTGGATTACATAAATGATTATATAAATATTGATATATAAATCTGACCAAAAACATAAATGTGAAAAAGGGTCCAAGTTCGGTACAAACGTCTTCGCCCACAAAAGAGTTGAGGTCTAAAGGGGTACCAAGTTCAATAGCAGTTGCTTAAATCATAGATATAGGGATGTACAACGTCTTTCAATTGATTTAAAAGAAAATTTGTTACGTTCTTTGATAATGAATTTATAACTTAGCAAGTTTTATATCTAACTAAATTGTTTGTAGTATAAATATGTAGAACTAGCAAAGCTAAATTTTAAGCTTGTATTAAATATCATCACGTTAAACGTAAGTTATTGACTATTATAACTTGCCAAGTTATAAATTCAATATCAAAGAACGTAACAAATTTTCTTTTAAATCAATTGAAGAACGTTGTACATTCCTATAGCTATGATTTAAGCAACTGCTATGGAACTTGTTACCCGTTTAGATCTCAACTCTTTTGTCGGCGAAGCCGTTTGTACCGAACTTGCCCCCTATGTTTTTGATCAGATATCATTAATTTTTGAAAAGTTTTATCCTTTGCTTTATCTAAATAATTACATTGAAACATTTATATTAATAATTATTAAATATTTCTCATAAAATATCTGTTAAAAACCCGGTCTAGGATCAGGTGAACCCTTCATTTCGCGAAGAAAGGAACGTTTCGGTTTTTCAATTTTCTCCTTTATTAATGTGCCAAGTTTTACCAGTATGCCACATTTCAGCATTCTAGCTTGAATGTATTTCCACTATATGTTCATTAAGCCTATAATCAAATTCACCCCTTCATTTTAGGTCCTGAAAAAGGGAAGTTTCACTTTTTCGATTTTTCCTTTTAATTGTAGCCCAAACTCTACCAGTATGCCAGATTTCAGCATTCTAGGATCAGCGGAAGTACTCTAGGTTTTTGATATGTCAGAGAGTCAGTGTTAAAAATGGCACTTTTCAGAATTTAATAGCTCAATAACTATAAGAGGTTTATTCATGAAATTTGGGATTCTAAGTGTTCCAGTGGGCCTTATTAGACATGAAAAATTTCAAGTGTATAGGTCTAATAGTTTTTGAGTTATGGGGGGGGGTCGAAAGTAGCTCGAAATGGTTCGTGTAAATATACACATGGCCGGTGCGTCGCCCGTTTTTCCGAACTTGGCTCAGTGTGTCTAGATTCTTTTATTTTGTTAAAAGTAAATTAAAAAAAACATTTCCGAACAATATTTACTAATTATATATTATCTTAAAACTCTTAAAAGAAAAGTGGCATTAATTAGATCTAAAGTTGACACATTAGCGCTCGCGCCTCGCCTCGGCACTAGCGATTGGATGTCAACAAGTTCGTCCGCACAACGCGAGTGACCGTTTACACATTCGTCCCCGAGGGGTGAACAGCGACCTAAAATCGTGTACACCTACTTCCACTTTCATTTCCAAGTAGAAGACAATAGATGACAATAGATTATCTAATGAATTCCAAAGTAATTTCAAATAATTCCAAAGACGGTGTACACCTAATTCCAATCGCGGTTCACCCCTCGTTCGTCCCTCATCACCTGCAGGCACTCGCGAGTGGATTTCGCTCCCGACGCGAGGGCCGCGAATAACGAATGAACTGACTACATATTCGCCTCGCCACTCATGCGAATGTGTAAACCTGGCTTAATATTTTTAGTTTAACAAAGACATAGGAATGTTTCTGCCTTGATGTAAAATTAATTAATTAATTAAATTAGTTAAAACTGTGAAATAAATACATGATATTTCGGCCACAATTTCTAATTCGTTATTGCGTTTTATTAGAGAGAAATTCAATTTGCTTACGGGAGCCTCATCCAAGGAACCCCATTCTTCTATATCCCAACCATCTGAAGGCATGGCAACTGGAGATAATGTGGTTGTAGATAATGAAGAAACAGCTGTAGTGGTAGATGTTGTCACTGTATTCATTCGACCAAGAACAGAAGGTCGAGAGGATTCTAATTCGCCCCAATGTTCATTATCCTCCCAATGTTCATAATCAGAAACGCTCTCCTGGCCTTTGCTCTCCTCTTGTTCTAAAGATGTCATTGAAGTAACACTGGATGTAGTTGTCGATAAACTACTACTTGATGGTTGCTCTAAAAAACAAGTTTTTTTTCGAATGATTATCTTTTTGAAAAAAATGACAAACGATAATATTATTACGAACATGAATTTAGGTCATTTATATTTCGTAAAATTAATTGATTTCATATCACAAGTTGATTTTGAGAAAAAATTCAATCTTTCTTTCTCAAATAGATATTCATTTCTTTACAGATAATATTATTGTAAAATAGCCGAAAAGTCAGAGGGAATTTTTAAATAAAAGAAATACCAAAAGTTGCATGACTTGATTGATCCCTTGTTAAATATGATTAAATTATTGAAGAATTTTTTAAAATATGATTCAAGATGAATATTTAATATACCTAGGGAGGCTGAGGTTTTAGAAAGACTCTTTCCATGAGTAGTAGAATAATTTCCACCACTAGATGATCTTACTGTATCAGATTGACTACGATAGAATTTCGCAGTTACAGCAGAAACTGCCCATCCTGCCCATGTTGCAGCTGCATTAGATAATGAAGGAGTTGCCGTATGGACATCAGCCTCTAAAAAATCATAATACATATGAATACATTATGTGTATTTGTTTTATGCATCTAGTAACAAGATATTAATAAGATCAAAAATTTTTAAATTATTTTTTAAAGCAATGATGAAAAATTATAAAATAATGGAAATTGAAAAATAAATACCCATAGATTCTCTAAGACTAGGATCTTCTGAAACTTTTTCAAGTTTTCCCAAAAATCCTTTTATAGCTCTAAAAGCATTTTCTCGTACTTGTTTTTCTGGATCAATTGTTAATTGACAAAGAGCTGGTAAAATTCTAGATGCCACTTCTGATAGAAGAAAATATTGTTGAGTAGCAGCTAAAGCAAGTACACCTAGAAAACAACTTATTTTATATTAGTAAATTGTACACAAATTATATATAGTTATAAGTATAATTACCAACCGGCACTTCTAGAAGGAGGGAAAGGATCTCTCATAGCTCGTATAAAAGCAGAAATAAGAACTTTTTGTCGAATCTGAGGATGTAAATGTTGAGCAATCTTTCCTAAGCAAACTGTTGTATTTGTACGAATACCACCCTATAAATAATTCGCAATAAAATTTCAATATATTATTTAAATTTTTCTAGAAAGGCTGAGATAAGTTTAATAAAAATTTGTAATCTTATTAATGAAAGATCATAACGATTTTGATTTCAGTCGTTTTGCTTCGTTATTAAGGCTTCTCTTTTGAAAAGGGGTTTTAAGGAAATAGTGTAGTGACGATTCATTCCACTCTTACAGAGAAGTTTTTTTTTCTAGTTACTACTGCTACTGCCACAAAATCAGCCTTGTGAGATACTTACCTTTTAATTTAATGACAGCCATGTAAATTACTGATACTAGATTTGATACAACATTTATTCGACAATGGCCTAAAGCAGTAACTCGGCCGAGGGGATGCCTGTATCATAAGGGAGCCCAAACAAAATTTTAAATAACTTTTTAAAGACTAAATATATTAAATCCAATTCAATTTAACTTTGAATTTAACATAAGCATTAGTAAGATAGTGTATCTTCTTCTATAAATAAGAAATAGACACGTATTGGCCAGATGGCAGCTAAGTTGAAATTATTGGATAAAAAATACTTGGTAGGTTTCACATTAAGATATAAAAAATAAAAGGAATTTATTTTTGGAGAATCTTTAATCTCGATATATATATTTCGGGTGACTAACCCATCTTCAGGAGAAACAGAAAGTAACTGACCTGGATAAGTCGAATTTGAATACAAGTCAATGGTAAAATTTATTTTTAAGATAACGAAAGGGTAAATATTTAAAAATAGTGGAGGGAGAAAGGTAGGAAGTCTATTTTGTTTAATTTTGAATGGCCTTCTGAGAAATGATGATCTATAACTCAGGTAGATGAAATTCTAAAGTCTTAATGAATAATTGCAACAGCAAAGGCAAAAAGAAAATTTAATATACTATATTAAATTTATTTTACTTTATGTTTAAGTGATGCAAATTTAAAATACATGAATTTCTAAAGACAAACAATAAAAAAATTGTAGAAGCCATTTTTAGGGTTTCTTAATAAAGTAAAACGGAACTCAAGAAGCTACAATGCTCCATTCTCTCCTTATCAACAACAAATAGAAAATAATTCAGGTATTTTGGAAGATATAGAGTGCGAAACCCTCGGTGTACGAGTCCGGCTTGCATTGGCCGCTTTTTTACTTTTACACTGAGATCCAAAATTTGAAAAATTGAAAATTTTTACGCTGTTGTTATTGATTTAAGTACTTAAATCACAACTTATGTCATTTAATTACATAATTATTTGATTCTACTTTTATTCATAAAAAAATAACAAAATTATTCAAACCCCTTTCGATAGATTTTAATTAATATTATAATTCCCAAAAAAAATTACTTTATATAATAATTTAAAAACTTAATTTTTAAAAGAGATTCAAAACTCCCTATATAATTATTTGATAATAATAACTAGGAATTTTAATAAAATACCAATTAAGGTTTTTTTTTTTTTTTTATTTAATATATTAAATTTGCAAAAATATGATTAAATAATAGCTAAACTTACTTGTTCATCTTTTGCTTGTAGACGAGCAAAATGCCGAAGCACTTCTACGTTAAGATTATTGTAGTTGAGTTTGGGAGCCAAATGAATCACAGACTAGAATATTTATATAAATATTGATAAAAATGTAAAATAATAAATATTTATATATAACGCATGAATTATTACTTTAACGGTTTGTTCCCTGACGGTAGCATTTGTATCGGTAAATCCAAGTGCAATTTGTGAAAATATGGCATCATTTACTGTCGCTGCTTGTAGATGACCTTTAATATGCGAATGAATCTTAAATTAATTAAATAATCAAATAAACATTATTAAAAATTATTGTTATTTTGGAAATGATTATTTAATAATAAAAAAAAAATTGTTATAGGTTTAAGTAATAGTTATTTTGATATTGAACATCCTTTGATTAAAACTATAATATAAAAATGATATATGTAATAAAAAAATAAACGTAGGAAAACATAACATTTCAATTCTATCAACGTGTATAAATTTAGTTTCATTCAAATATTGTTCCTAATGATCGTAAAACTTTAGAAGAATGTTGTTTTTATATTGTGAAACCCCAAATGTTTAAAAGAATACCAAATATAGGGTAGAGACATAGAGTTGCAAAAAAAATCGGATGTAAAGTAGATGGTAGATCCTTTGGGACCCCCCCCTCCCCCACACAAACACACAATTCTAGAATATGTAATAAAAAAATAAACCTAGGAAAACATAATGTTTCGATTCTATCAACGTGTATAAATTTGGTTTCATTCAAATATTGTTCCTTTAGAAGAATGTTGTTTTTATATTTTGAATCCCCAAATGTTTAAAAAATACCAAATTAGGGTAGAGACATAGAGTTGCAAAAAAATCGGATATAAAGTAGATGGTAGATCCTTTGGG